>JANSLP010000006.1:0-415989 GCA_029298735.1 Ophiostoma sp. CBS 140.51 | reverse complement strand
GCCGGAGGCGGTGTCGTGGCAACGTGGTGTGCCTGCGAGATGACGGTGTAGAAGAGCCGTTGCAGGATCGTGTCAACGGCCGCACCCACGCGGTCATCTGCCTTGTATACGATAGAGAGGGCGGTGGTGAGGGCGTCGGCGTGTCCATTCGGGATCCCACAGATCTTGGCAACGTCCTCCGGGACGGCGGTGGTGAGTGGTCCGGTAAGCGGCCGGGTGGTGTGCTCGGTGGCTGTGTTTTGCGGGATCGTGGGGGTAGTGGGTGTATCGTTTCGGCCGGGCGGCGTAGAGGGAGTGGCGGACGTCGTGGCGCCCGACGTACGGCTGCGTTTAGTCGGGGAGCGTTGTAGGCTTTCGGGGGCGGTGATGACGTCGTTCGTGGGGCGGTGCAATGGGCTGCCGGCCGGTGTCAAGCTGTCTGCAGTGGGAGGCCGAGCGCGCTTATTGGCCGTCGTCGGGGGTGGCGGGGCGGCTATGCCGCGGAGCCGTGCCGAAGCGGCCCGTGGCGCGCTGACCGCGGCGGTGGGCATGCCGGCGGCAGTGCGGGTGGCACGGGGTGTCGGGATGGACAATAAGGTAGTAAAGTGGTGATCGAAACGATAAAAGATTTGTACTATTCTATTATTATTTACCGCGTATTAAAATAATACTTTAGTACGACCTTTTTGATAGTAAAACTTTTTCTCGTTAATAATTAAAATTTTTTTATTTCTTTTCGAAAAGTTATTTTTCACGGCGAGAAATGAAGATGTCATTTATCGATTTCCGATACTCTATATGTTGCTTTTATTGAATTGATTGATCTGACAATCAATCAGCCATTTTTTCACAATCACCTTTGGAAAGGTGGCTGTCCATGGTGGATGATCGCTGACAAGCAGTTGCAGACACAAGTTCTGCAGAAGTAAAATTGCAGTCTCGCCTGGGTGGCAGCTTGCAAACGGACCCTGGTCCGCGTATATCGTATCAAAAACTTGTAACGAATCACAAACGCCGTAGCTGTTCATGTCGTCCACGAAGGGCGTAGTTTTGACAGGCGTCCTGACCAAGACTCGTATGCCTGAAGGGGAAATAAGCATCATGCTGAGCCCGCCCAGATTAGGTGCCGATGCTACCCCAGAGACCCTGCACGCCGGCAAGGCGTCTTTGTGCGCGCATCCCCTGCGATGATCGTTGCCGAAATGAGCAAACGAGCGACCCCGATGCTCAGACAAACGCTGATCCCCAAACAGAACAGAGGACCGTGAGGGGAGGACAGGAGGGCACATGGGGATGATAAAATTTGGACGATATCTGTCCGCTGATAATGGTTCTCGTCAGTGTCGTGTTTGTTGACGAGAGTTTCACTTTCATCGGTTCTTACCGTATTTTCTTCTGTCCCAACAGCCTCATCTTTGCATACTAACAAACGTTGCCATCCGACAAATGCGAAAAACGACTTTTGTGAAATTTCCAATAACAACTTTACCTTTATGAGGACAGCCATGGCAAGTATGCAATACCAACCGCTGCCTCACCAGTCCTACCCCCAACCGGCCCAGGGCTTCATTCCACTGGCGCCCGTCGCGTCCAGCAACCAAGATGTTTCGCGGAAAATCGTCAGCAGCCGACAGTGGACGTTTGCAAGAATCGCACTCGAAGGTCTCTGCATAGTGACGGGCATCATCGTCTCCGGCCTTAGTGGCGGGTTGATCGCGGCCCAGACGCCGTATCCCACTGGCTTTGCCTATGTCGATGCGGCCTTGGGTTTCCCTCCTGTAAGTCTTTGTGTTCTGTCGCGTTTTGGTGGGACGAAATGCTCACCATTGCCAGGGCCTCCTATCTGTTTTTTGGCCGATCGCTGAACTCATTACGGTTGCTGTCAGACGCAATCGCGGCATCCATCCCGGCGCGCATGTTGGAATGCACCTCATCATCTGGCTCGCTGGCGCCGTCGCAGGCGGACTGATCGCGTCGGACTATGTCCTCGATGCTGGGTTTGACTACTGGTGGTTTTCGGACCTGAACACCGCAGCAGCCGACAAAACAAAAGGCTACGCCTTGTACCTGCGCATCGAGTTAGCGCTGACCATCTGTCTCTGGCCTCTGGTGTAAGCTCTCCTGGCGGGCAATTGCGACAAAAGTTGGTGGCGATACTGATACTTACCTGACCGGTTTCCCACAGCGCTTTCAATATGCTTCTCTTTGTCCGGGCCTGCATCGAATGCCATCGTCGCAACATGAACCGCGCCCTCCATCGTGTCAACAAGAAGGCCCAGCTGATGGCGGCCCAGGCAGCTTGGGCACCGGCACAGGCCGCATACCAGGTTCCTGCATCTGCTACTCCGGCCCCGGAGAACTTATACCAACAGTACCCTATGGCGGAGCTCAACGGGACCGGTACGCCAAAGACGAAAGCACCGACACTCAGCAGTTTCACACCCGTCCAGTCCTCCACCCAAAGTCCTTTGCGGCCTCCGGCCGCTGAACTTGCACCGAACCTGCCAGCTGTACCGCACCCAATCCACGAGATTGGCAGTACGCCAAGACACACTGAGATGCCAGCTGCGCCTCTACGTGTCGAGATGGACACAGCCAGTCAATATATCGAAATGGCAGCCTCGACATCACATCCACAAGCGGCCACGCCAGTCCAACAACACATACGGGTAGAATCAGGGCCGCAGCATGTTGTAGAGCCAGCGCCACCGCAACGAACCGAGACGCCTGAGCGGGAGACACAATATCCACAAGCAGATTCTGAGTCCATGCGCGGTCAACGCACCGGGCCACCGCAATATGTCATGCTCGGTGGAAACAAGGTCCGATATTATGAATTCTAGGGGCGCAAGACAACGCATAATTTGTCAGGGTTAGATGCGTCGTGGGGAAGGATTCTGGCGATAATACTCCTCTGTGTTTTCTGGTTGTTGTGTAGTCGTTTTGTTGTGTTACATGCCCAACCGCATCCTTTTGCCGGTGTCCCTTCTCTTTGCACTCTCACTCTCCACACTCGTCCGAAATTCGCTTACGCTGCGATTAAACACACACCGCCTGGCTTACTTTCTTTTCATTTCATCTTCTTCACTTCAACGACGGCACATATACTGTACGCTGAAGCTGTGTACGAGAACGGAGCATACAAATACTGATTAATGATATCAATAAGTTACCAGACAACATGCTGAAGCTCCTTCCGCGCAGCCAATGAAACCGTACGCACTGTGATCCTTCCGGTCGCTCTTTCCGTGCAGCATCCTTTACCACCACAGCGGTGCGTGCCGCCCCTTCCTCGTCAATCACTGCGTCGACCGTCTTTTTTTGCCCCTATGTTATTTTGCTGTTCCATCGTGGCCCCCCCTTTTCTTTGGCTTCCCAGGCTGTCCTAAACAAAGACTCGCCATCAAGGACGAGACCGATGAGTCCATCAGCCGCCAAATGGTGGAGATCCAGGCCCAGTTGCAGCTCGAGGCCTCCCTTCGCACGAACCACCATGTCGGCCATGCCATTGTCGAGCTGTTTACACCGCGCAATATTCGACGGACAGCCACGGCCATTATCATTATGCAAATAATCATCTTCAGCGGCGCCCTCGTCATCCAAAACTACTAGTCGTTGCTGTATGCCAACCTAGGCTTCACAGGTAAGCAGGCTCTGTTGGTCAGCGGCTATTACGGCATCATGGGCATCGTCGGCCAGATTATCAACCTGCTATTTGTATCAGACCGCTGACCTCGCATGCGCACACTATATGTTGGCTGCATTGCTTTCGCTGCCGTCATTTCGGTATGGATGGCCCTGCCTCGCTACTGCGGCAACGGCGGCAACGTCAACCGTGCTCGTGCTGGCGTCGCTTTCATCTTTATCCACTCGGTCGTCTACGCCTCCTTTTTCAACTCAACCGTCTTTACTGTTCCCGCCGAGTACTTCCCTGCCCAATTGCGCGGCTACGGTACGGCCATCGCTTTCATGTGTGAGAGTATTACGTCTGTGTGGCTGACACAGGTGACGCCCGTAGCCTTTGAGACCATTACCTACCGTTACTATTTGATCTTTATTTGTACACTGGTGGCCCTGGGCGTGTTTTGCTTCTTCTGTGTCAAGGAGACAAACCAGATGACGTTCGAATCGATTGCAGGCAACTTTGGCGACGAGGTCATTTCAGTGGACAAGGGCGGCGCTGTTGTTCAGGACGAGGTTGAGCTCGATCGGGCACGCGCTGTCGAAGAGGTCGCTTTGTGATAGGATGCTGGCAAAACGTGAAGGCAAAGAAACCTGTCTATGATTTATTTTTAGGTTACGGCCTCAAATAAATTTCCATTATTAGTACGAACAAAAAAAGACGTAAATTGAACAACTGCCTGTTCCTCCCTCCCTCCCAAAATGAACGATGAAAATATGAGAATCAAACAGTCCTTTGAAGATGATATCCTCAAAAATAGCACCGCTCGAATCGCCTTTTGCTGAAAGAAAATGTAAATGTTGGGCCGAGCCCCCGTGTGTATTGTCGTTGTTTTTGTTGGTTTCCAGTATCAGTACTATCTGCTTAAGAATGTCCCTCCAGAGTCACCACATCGGCAGATCGCACCTCGACCTCCACGTCTGTGAGTCCAGCCTTGTCGAGAACCACCCGGCACTTTCGCAGAGCCAGCGCCACGTCGTCCCATGATACACTAGCGGCATAAGCGGTCTCAATGCCGACCCAGACCACGACTGGATGCAGCTCTGGCACGACATTGTTTTTCCCAATGCGCAAAATATAAACAGAGGCCCAGGGCAGGCTCTCGAGAGAATCTAAAACAAGCGGTTCGACGTCGTTCCACACCTTTTTGATCTTGTGGTTTCCGATATCAGACATCACCATATACTGGAATTCGGGATTTAGTCCGTTCTTGAGGATCTTGAATTCAAATGGATCGGTGCCCGACGATGTGCGGCCCATGAGGCGCGGGCGAGAGGGGAACGTAATGTAATACGCTTCGGCTTCTTCGTCGGCCGGTGGAGTAAGAAGAGGTAGAACTGTCTTTGGGTCCGGGGCCGACAGAGTCGTAGGTTCTGTCGTGGCCAAATGGACGGGTGTGCCATTCCCGTTACTAATTTGGCCATTTTGGCCATTTTTGTCGTTTTGTGTAGCCATCTTGGTAGGGTGATGGCTGTCGAGAAGGTGCATAAAGTGACAAGAAAGTGTCTATAAATATAGAAGCGAATCGACCGTAGTGGAGATGGTTGGTAGGAAGACGAGAAGAGATGAAAATGTTCGGAGATGGAAGAAGGATTGCTGGACTCTCAGATTAGATTATCAAAAGTGGTAAAAATAGATTTCCTAAAAGGGTAATATCGATTATAGGAAACCAGTTGTGGGCGTAGGGCAGGGGCGATGAGCAGCTATGCTTATTAAGATTAAGCAAGTACACGCATCATTTACCTTTTTGTGCACTTTTTCACACAGTGCAGGAGACAATGCATAATCAATACTTTTATTTGATATCTGTTTCCGTAACTTTGTATAGTGAATAAGTGTGTATAAAGTTTTTCTTTTTCTTTTCTTCCCAAAAAGCCCCTGGCTCATGCTCGCCTTCGTGCCCAGTGTCTTCTGAATGTCAACAAGCAGCTTCCCCATTAGATTGGTAAAGGCAAGATCAAAATCTAGACTGAGTCTGCTGCCTCGGTTGCCAGCGTCTCAACGGGCTGTGGCTCTTTTCCTGGTGTCTTTCCCTTTTTGCTGGCAGCATCTGGGTGCTTCCCCTGCCGAACTGGTCAGATATATTCCGTTAGTTTAGTTTTGGAGCGTGACCTCGACAGAAACGGGTGGCTGAGAAGACTCACAGTAACGAACGAGATCATTCATGCTTTCCAGTCCGCCAAGGAGACCTCCTCTAAAGACTGGTGCCGTTCCACTGCACAAGCCTTGGGTCGGTGGAGGCCACAAAATCTCGAAGGCTGAGAAGAAGCGTCGAAATCTGCACATGTTGAAGCTGAATTTCAGCCCCGGCATAGTCTTCAAAATGTTTTGGAAGAGCTGGCCGACGAGCTCCTTGCGAATGGTGACTTCATCGGCTGGCGGGATCCAAGAGAGGCTGTCTATGTGGATATCCGGTGAATCCATTGTTGACTTCGAGACGGGAGGACGATATAATCGACATTCTCCACATTAACAGACCAGAGTGGCTCTAGTTGGATGAAACTCGATGAAAGACGCGGAGAGAGAGCGCGTTAAAAAAAAGGGTGTAAACTCTGTCCGTCTTCAGCATACCTCCCAACATGAGAAAAATCCGATTACCTAGTTCTCCCACTACACCTACCAGTACGAGTACAAAGTTCTCCGTAGATGCTTACACAGGACTGGACTTATGAGAAGACTACGGAGTACAACATACAGTAGCCACAACAGTACATCCAAAACTACAAACATGATTTAAAGATTCAAAATATCGAGAGCTCGTCAAAATCTACCAAAAGTCATCTTGCCGCAGCGAAAAGAAGAAGAGAAAGGAGAAAGAGAAGCTAACGAAGGGAACAAAATAAAGATGTTATATTATCAAGAGTAAGAAAGCCTCTACGAGCCCTGTACTCGGTAAAGATATGAGACAACTCAATTGAATCCTGGATCATACATAGATTGGCGGAGGATGATCGCAATGTCACGGTCGATAATGCAGTGAAATTGGAGGTGGAATGACCATTTGCACTGTATTTAAGGAGAATGTAAACAAACATGGTTAAACGCATTTGCAGCTACGCGTGTACAATTAGCCGCACGTGACTTCGCACCATTTTTCTGTTTTTTTTTTTTCATTTTCCCTTTCCCACTCCTCCCTCCCACTCTCTTCCCTGCTCGTATTTTGCTAGCGCCTTGGAAACTAGCTCCCTTTTTTCGCTCTTTGCCTGGGCTACCCCCCTGGGCTGGTGCGAGGCGGTGACGTCGGGCTGTGTTGCGCGGCGCCCTTGCCCACTTCTGTCACTGTCCTGGCCGGCCTGGCTCGCTGGTTACCTCCAAGAGTCAGTTGCTCTTTCCTGCAGTTTGCCCACCATCACGAACGACCACCGATGACACGGGAACAAGACCAAACGGTACAAGAAAGTAAAAAAGTGTGGCAGGTGCAACCGACCACACGACACAAAAAGGTGCAATAAACTGTCACACAGCACATAACGCACACGACACATTAACACCTGGAACCGCGGCTAAAGTCAACACAAGGAAAGTGCGCACGGCTTGCTGTTGCCAGCGAAACTCAGGAAAATACAGAACAGTAGGCACAGCCGCCTCACTCTTTCTGCTCTCACTCCAGGACAGCACACACACGCAACACAGGGCAGGTGCAGCCCAGAACACAACACATAAGCCTTCCTATCCACGAGCACGGCTCGCTCATGCCTTCCCTTTGCTCCTAACAACGTCTTGCCTCCAACCCCAACTCTTCTTTTTCCACCATCTCGACGATCATCCAAAGAAACTACAAGTCTAGGCATCCCCCCTCACAACGGCTCTCACAACGGCTCTCACAACGGCTCCCACAGCTGCTCACAACGCTCAACGTCTCAACGGTCAACGGCCCTCCCATTCGGCATCCTACTGCATTCTCCGCATCCCACCTGCAGTCTGCATTTCTGTCTCACCTCGCGCACCCTCTTCTCACCCTCTCGCCCACCAATTCCGGCTCTGCGCCCTTGACTCGACTCTTTCAGTTCCCCTTTCTTTCGAACGTCTATTTTCGATTCTCGATTCCATACTCTCTATACCCTCTTTGAACAGCATCGCATCGACATCCCGCGCCTCCTTCGCTGTCCTCTCCATGCACGACACCTAGCCAGCCTCGTCTTTCCCCTCCTCTCCTCTTCCTCTCTCTCTCTCTCCTCCTCTCCTCTTTCTTTCTGCGCACCCTCTTCCCCCGCCCTACTCGCATGGGCTGCGCTCGACTCTTCTCGCATCATGCCTCCACCTCCCGATGAGGAAGGGCCTGATGGCTCGTCCATCGTGAGTGCCCACCACCTTCGTCTAGCCTTGCACCGACTTGTCTTCTAATACGCCTCCAGAAACCCGTCTCCTCCCTCCGAGCCCGCTTCGAAAACATGGGCAAACCCGTCGCACCCGTCGCTGGAAGCCCTGCCATTGTCTCGCCTCACCCTTCGCCACTACCGACGACGCCCCTCAGCCGACCCATCTCGCCCGCTCCGAAACCAGACAGACTCCGTGGCCCTGGACCTGGCACTGGCCCTGCATCACCCGTCCTCGGCGGCAGCGACGGGCCCTTTTCTCCAGCACCACCGCCGCCAAAACCGAAGCCACGCGACCCTTCTGGGACGACAACGATAACGACAGCACACTCGCCAACATGGCCCGCTTCAACGGCCGACAGCAACAGTAACATTGGCGGCCTCAGCCTTGCAGGGAATCCAGCCTTCCTTCGGCCATCCAACCGCTTGGGTCCCCCACCACCACTCAGTCCACGGCCCATTGCGCCGCCCTCGCTGCTCGTCCAACCGCCGCAGTCACCACCCAAGGGCCGCGCCGGCAACCTCGCACCCTCGGCCGCCGACAGCTCCAACTTCTTCCTCAACCCTGACTCTGTCGTCAAAGTGCCGCTGTCACCATCCTCGTCTCCACGGCTACCCAAGATTGCCAGTCGACCGCATTCGCCCACGGCACCGACACTCGATGCGCGGAGGTCACCACGCCTCTCACCTTCCCAACCTCCGTCACCACCGCCGCCACGCCGGTCAGCCGAGCTAAAACGGGAGAGGGACCAACGGGATACCGTCCGCGACATGGCCCCCGTGGCTGTTGCTGTCGTTGCGCGCGAAGTTTCACACAAGGCCGCGCCACCACCCATCAACCGCTCCGACAAGCCCAAGATTCCATCGCAGCAGTTTACCCAGCCAAATCCTTTTGTGCTGCCGCGCGCACCCACCTCGCCAGCCGCCGTGTCCACGGCGGGCTCACCACCGGGCAACCGCAGCACGGCCGACAAGCTCTCGCCCTTTAGCACGCCGCCCAGTAGTTCTGAAAGCGTTGACGAAGACCAGCCGCCCATGCTGCCTGCACGACCCGCACGACCACGATCGCAACTGCCGCCCGTCGAGCGAAGTACATCGAAACAACGGCCACGGTCCATGGCTGTGCCACCGACATCCGACCTTGCATCCGCAGGACACAATCCATTCGGCAACCGTATGCAGGATAAGATCCCCAACGGCATCGGATCGAGAGGTCCCCTATCGCCACAAATTACGGGTAACGGTCATATTGGAGGGGATGTTAACGGACACCACGACAATGACGATCGCTCAGCACGGCCACCGTTACCTTCACGGCCCACAGGAGGCGCAACCCATGTCCAGCCAGCGCGCGCACAGATCCCAGCAACGACACGGTTACCACCAAAACCGCCTCGTCCAGGGCAAGACAACAACGGCCCTGCCAACGGCGGTACGACCAACGACGGTGGCGTGTCAGGCTATGACGGACAGACGCTACCCCCGGGTCTCGCAAAACGTGTTGTGTCGAACCCGACAACATCCACGCAGCAGTTCCCACCGCCACCAACACGCACGCAACATGGCCGCTCTATGACAGTCGACCACCGCGCGCTCTCCAAGTACCAAAACGACTTCCGGGGGTCCAGCACGTCTCTCGTATCTGGCCCCGGCGGTGGCCTCGCCTCAATACACAGCGGCACTTCATCCCCGTCCGACATTGCCAGCCGCAGCACAGATGCCCTCCTCGCCCTCAACTCGTCTTCCAAACCGCTTGACAACCCGGCCGCTGCCTTCCCCGATGCCACCAACATCAACCGCCGGCCACCTTTCGCCAAGCAGGGTCTGTCCGAGATTAGCACCCGGCTCGACTGCCGTCAGGTGGACATCTGTGGCCAGCGCGTGGTTACGACCGGCCAGCTCACACGTGTTTGGAGCCTGGTGGACGGCGAGCTGCGGATGAGCTTGGCACACGGCGAAGGTATCCGTGCCACATGTGTTGCTTTCAAGCCCGGCGCCCACGTTGACGATGAGGGTCTACGGGTATGGATCGGTAACATCACTGGTGAACTGATCGAGGCCGACATTGCCACCGAGAGCGTCGTAGCATCGCGGCCCGCCGCCCACGCCCGCCACGAAATCATCCGGATCCACCGCCACTGCAACGAGCTGTGGACAATGTGTGACGGTGGGGCCCTCTACGTGTGGGGTCCCACGGAAGAAGCCGGTGGTGTGCCGACCTTGGCAAACGCCCAACACCAGTCGTACCGCCTTCCCCGGGGTCACACGTTCTCCATGGTCGTCGGCGACGAGTTGTGGCATGCGTCGGGCAAAGAGCTGCGTGTGTTCTTGCCGACGGTCGACGGTACGGCTCAGTTCCAAGTCTTGTTGCGGGCCCTCATCCAGGACGGTGCCGGTGAGATCACGTCGGGCACAGTTTTGCTAAGCGAGCCCGACAAGGTGTACCTGGGCCACAGCGACGGCAAGGTCAGCATCTACTCGCGCACAGACTACTCGTGCTTGGGGATGGTGAGCCTGGGGTCTTACAAGGTCAACACGCTCGCCAGCGCCGGGCCGTACATTTGGGCCGGCTTCAACACGGGTCACCTCAGTGTCTACGACCCGGCCTGCTCGCCGTGGCTGGTCAAGAAGGACTGGGCCGCACACGATAACCCCGTCGTCCGGCTTGTGTCTGACCGTGCCAGCCCCTACCGCACGGGCCAGATGCAGGTCGTGTCGCTCGGTGCCGATAACATGTTACGGATCTGGGACGGTCTGCTGCAGGACGACTGGCTCGAAGAGGCTATGCAGACACGCGACAAGGCCTACTGCGACTTTAACACGATCAAGGCGCACGTCATGACCTGGAACGCGGGTGCATCCACTCCCGGCAGCTTGCGATACAGCGACGAAGACGCTGCATTTATGCAGAACATGCTGCGCGACAGCGGCTCTCCAGACATTTTCGTCTTTGGCTTCCAGGAGCTCGTCGACCTCGAAGACAAGACGGCCACAGCCAAGCGTATCCTCAAAGTCAAGAAGAAGGAAGGGTCCGACCAAGAACGCATGAGCCACCAGTACCGCGACTGGCGCGATTTCCTGGTGCGCTGCCTGGACGACTTCATGAACGGCGAACTCTACTACCTGCTACAGACGGCCCACATGGTCGGCCTGTTTACGTGCATCTTTGTCAAAGCGGACCTGCGCGACCGGATCCGCAACGTCGCGATTACCGAAGTCAAACGCGGCATGGGCGGTCTGCACGGCAACAAGGGCGCCGTTGCCATTCGCTTCCTGCTGGACAATACGTCCATGTGCTTTGTCAATTGCCATTTGGCAGCGGGCCAGTCGCAGGCGGCCAGCCGGCACAACGACGCTGCGGCCATCTTGGACAGCACAGGTTTGCCCATGGAGCGGGACCCCAATGTACGTATCGACAGCTACATTGGCGGTGGCGACGGTACCATGATCCTGGACCATGAGCTTTGCATCTTGAACGGCGACCTCAACTACCGCATCGACACCATGTCACGCGATACGGTAGTGACGGCCGTCAAAGCGGGTAACCTGGCCAAACTGCTCGACCGCGACCAACTGCTTGTCGCCCGTCGTCGCAACGCCGGTTTTAGGCTGAGAGCCTTTGACGAGCTGCCTCTCCGGTTCGACCCAACCTACAAGTACGACGTCGGCACCGACAATTACGACTCGAGCGAGAAGAAGCGCAGCCCCGCCTGGTGTGATCGACTCTTGTACCGCGGTGGCCATGGGGCCCGCGTGCGGCAGCTCAACTACCGCCGCCACGAGGTGCGCGTCAGTGACCATCGCCCCGTCACGGGCTGCTTCGAGTTTACCGTCAAACACATTGACCCCAAACGGCGGGCCGTCGCATGGATGGAGTGCCAGCAGCATCTGGAAGACCACCGCGACCAGGTGTGCCACCAGGAAAAGATGTACTACCTGACGCACATTATTGGGTACGACGAGGCCACGAGCGAGGACCTCATCCGCGAGCGCACCAAGCGGCGTGTCCGGCGGAGTCCGAGCCGGCATAGAGACTAGACTAGAGATGGCCGAAGACAACGATAGTCGATGTGATGTCTCTACCCTTTTTGTTTTTCTTTCTCCGTTTTGTTTATTTTTATACCGGTTTCTTGCTGTCTGGCATGGTGATAGGAAAAAAGAAGTACACGCAGCGCCTCAAAAAAAGAGGCCACATGATATTAGATAGCATACTAGCATACGTCGCATGAACATATGAATAACAATACCACAATCAATTCAAGCAATTCAAGCAATCTAGTTTTGAAATAAACACCCAGCCACGAACACCAATCGAGATTTGGTAACATCCGACCGCCGTGCAGGCGGAAGGAGGAGCGTAGCGCCTCCATGACGATCTCCGCCGGCGCGTCTTCCAACGGCAGTTCTTTCTTTTGGGCTCCTTTCTTTTGGGAACTTTCAGCGCCGCGCCCCCCTCCAAAAACCAAAATAAGCCAGTCGGCGAGACGGAATTAAAGATGACTTGCCCGAGCTGCCCCCTACAGCGAGTAAAGCTCCGCCGGCCGTTAGGTTAGGGTGTTTCCCCGCAAATATTTTAGAGTTGTCAAAAGGCGTTTGAAAGCAGTTCTAATTCTATTTGACGTCATGCACGATTCGCTGTCCTCTCGTTCTTGCCTCCTTTGTGCGACACCTCTGACGAACTACCAACTTCCTTCCCCCGCCAATTGACTTTATTATATTAGAGACTTGAGAGGTACTTGCAATACAGTCGTCCTGTGTTCTCCAACGCGCCTGCCCTCCCTCGTTGCTTTTTTGCTTTTCACGGCAGCACCTTCCCCATAAAGTATCATCGCCTCCTTCCCCCTCCTTTTTTTTCATAAGAATGCGTAGTCCAACAAGATATTGGCCAAGCAGGAGCGGCCGACTTGCTCTTTACTCTTCTTCTTCTCTTTCCTCTACTTCTACACTTTCCCCAGCTTCCTATCGTCTCATTTCTTCTCCTCTTCTACACAATAAAACCTCACCATCATCAACACCATCTTACTCTACACCATTGCGCGCCTCTGTAGCCAATAACTACAGATCTCCAACTTATATCCACGGCTACCAACGGCACACCCAACACACATACAGCACAATGGCCTCACCTACCAAGATCCACGTCGGCACCGGCAACACCGGTCTTTGGCGCATTCAACAGACTTCTGAAGCTTCAGACAAGGTCTCGTCCCTCCTCCAAGAAGATTTAAAGACACACCATGTCTACTTTAACAATGATGGCTTCCACAACCACATCCCGCACCACCTGCTGAGCTTGTACGGAACCGGCGCCGACGCCACCGCTATCCAAAAGGGCTACGACGATAACAAGGGCTACCAACGCAAAGTGAAACCCGTCCACGAGCCCAAGGAGGCTGGCGACCATGCCGAGCCGGCTGCGGGGCCACTGGCCGACGACTGGTACGAGACCGCGGGACCCCAGCACTTGGGCCACGAGTCCTTCTATCCAGATTTCCTGCGCTTCTTCCAGCACGATATTGAGCGCCGCGACAAGGAGGAGAAGGCTGCCGGGAGCGGTTTGGCCGGGTGGCAGGCTCTGCTGCGTGACCGCGTGTTTTCTGGCACACCAGCTGCCGAAGACCTGCGAGCACGTCTGTTCTCAGGGTTCTTGCACCCTCTGATCCAGCTCATGTACGGCATCGAATGGGGCCAGCCGGCGATTGTGGCCCAGGGTCTGGCGCAGGCGGCCATCCACAAGCACCAGGGACTCGACGATGTTCTGTACAGAATGGAGAAGGAGGCGGCCGCTGCCCAGAAGGCCGAACCCGTCAGCATCATCTCCCTCTTTGAGGAGGTGGGCAAGTCGCCCCAGCTGTCGTCGGCCGCACACTGGGAGGATCCCAACAAGATGCGCAACGGCGTGCTGGCCCGGGCGCTCAACGAGATGGTTGCTGCGGCCGCCAAGGTCTCTGTCCCGGCGACAGAAGAAGGTCTTGCGGCAAGGACGGCCGAGATGGCCGAAGCGTGTGTCTACGTCGCGGCATCGGCAGCACTCCATCCCACCAAGCACCCCAAGTTTGATTTCTTCTTAATGTGAGCCCACTTCTTTTCTGCCGAGGTTCTTCACCCACTAACATGACAGCCACCATGTCAACTCCATCCCCTTCTTCTTGACAATCAACTCGTTTGAGTGGCTTTCCGTCGAGGCCAAGGCCCGTCTCCTCGAGTGGAAGATCCGCATGGATCTTGTCCAGTATGCATCCCGGGCGTGTCCGCCGCTGGTCGACATCTCCAAGCTCGAGTCGTACAAGTCACCGCCTTCGAGCAAGGCGTCTAGCACTGCAGTGGACGAAGCAGCTACGACGGCCGACAATATTTCGGTCGATGCTACGACGGCCGCTGCACGCCTATTCCATATCGAGGAAGACGGCCATGCCATCAAGCTGATCCGCGCCACCGGCCTGACAGAACGTGAAGTGCGCAAGTCGCTATTCTCTAACAACCCCTGCCGTCTCCTCAACTCGGACCGTGCATGGGAGGCCCTGTACCGTCTTGAAGTGGACGCGGTGCTTGCACCCGGCAACGTGTGGGTGCGCACAGCTGGCCTCGAGCAGGCCTGGGAGGTATGTCTACATCTATGAAATATTATTACGAAGCTACAAGACATGTTACTAACGAGAATGCAGGAAATACCAGACATTTCCAAGTAGATGTTCTCTTTAACATGGTCAGTTTAACATCAGCATATACAAAATTGGATATCCCTCAACATTCATCATAATATTCTACCAAAAATGTAAAAACTATCTAATTATTCGCATTGTATCCTTGCACATATCTTTTGGTGACAAAATTGAATATTTTTTGAACAACAATCTTGATCCCATATCAACACATGCAAAACTTTCTGAGACATTAATAGCCCAAAGCAACATTATATACACATAACAACGTCACGAAGGGCGGCAAGTTCTCAATTCAAAACACAAGACAAGGGAACTTCATAGGTGTGAGCAAGAACAAAAAATAGAAGAATCGGATTTCTGACGTGTCTACAGTAGAGAACAAAAAAAAATAGGAAAGCCAGACTATGAAAATATGAGGGAGAGAGTCGGGACACAAGAAAAAAAGCAAAGCGCAAACATACGTAAAGATAAGAAAGATAGGAAAACAAGAAAAAAGAAAGAAAGTAGAAGATGAAGAAAGCAAAAAGGCGCAGTGACCAACAGAAAAAACATGGACCAAGAAACGGTAGCAACAGAAAAGGGTGAAAAGGAGAAAAACAACCATTGGCCAACAAAAGGACATAGGTAGAGTGTGTGACAATAGGGGAGGGGGTGGAGAGGAGAGAGTATGTGAAGGCTGAGATGACAAGAGGAAAGAGGAAGACTATATGTCTTCAGCCTGTGCTTATGTCTCTTTTCTCTTTGTCGCCGTTATCGTCCTCATCTCCGGCATTCCAAAATGTAGACCCTTCTTACGGTCTGCCCTCCCAAAAATGAGACGCACCCTCAAAATAGAGGCACCATGCCTCAACTCCATCATCCATTCCGTCCATCAATTACCATCAAAATCAGGGGAGAGGGGGTTACTCCAGCCAAAAGTCCACCCGTTCCTATACTCACACAGTAACCCCTTTTATGTGTTCCTTATATCGTCACTTTTTTTCGTCCTTCCCCTTGAAGTGTCTGCAACAAAAACCACTAACATTCATCACCGTTTCATACTATCACCGTCCAGTCGAACCGGCCGAGTTTTGCCGTTCACGGCCCTGCCCTGGACGCCGCTGAGCGCGATCCGGGTCCTGCAGCTTGAGCGAGTCCAGGCGCTTCTGGTTGTCTTCGGCATCGTTCTCGTCGAGGCGGGGCAATGTCGTCGCGGCGGAGGCGTTTGTCTGTGTGCGCGACAGCGAGTTGGTGGTGGCAGCCAGGGTGGTACCGGATCCGTTCTTGCTGCTGGCCCTCCGCAGTTCGGCCTGTTCCTGGATGGCGGCCCACTTGTGCTCGCGCAGGGCCTCGCGGGCGCTGGCGGACTGCTGGTGCTCCGTGTACTCGTGGGAGCAGTCGTCAAAGAGCTGCGGGTTGATTTCCATAAACAGCTTCATGGCGTTGTAGACCATGCCGTGGATGGTGCGGTTCCAGTGGCCCTTGCTGTTTTCGTAGAGGGGCGCAAACATAATGGGCAGGATGATTTCGACATTGTCGCTGACGAGGTTGCAAAAGTACTCATTGTTCCAAAAGTAGAGCGCGCGCTCGGCGACCTGGAAGTGGGGGCTGGCGACGGACTTGGCCAGCTGGTGGAACAGCGGCTCCTGGACCTTGGCGAACTCGGCCGGGTCCATGACCTCGAAAATGTCTTCGACCTCGTTAAGGAACATGACTTCCTTTGTGCTGTTGACCTTGGGCCAATACCGCAGCAGGCCCAGCACGACGTCTTCTGTGAGCGACGCATCCTTTTCCAAGAACTGGACAATACAGTAGGCCAGCTGCGGGTGGTACATGCTGAGCGACTTGACCTTGTGCAGCGGGAGCAGGACACGGGTCAAAAACAGCTTGTGTTCTTCCTTGAGCGGGAGAGCAAAGCCGTTGATAATGGAACCGAGAATCTCCAAAAGCTCGGCGATACCATTGAAGCGCTCGGTCTCGTAGGTGAACTGGAAGAAGACGTTGTTGATGGAGCGTCGGATAAAGGAGCGCAGGTTGAGGAATTTGCCGTAAATGCGGTGCAGGGTGGTTTTCAAGAAATCGCGCTCACGGGGGTCTTCCGAGTCGAAGAGCTCCAATAGTTGCAGGACGAAGCTGTGGTCAATGTACGCCTTGGCAATGTTCGTGTTAAAATCTTGGCTCTCGATAAAGCGTAAAAAGAACTCGTAGACGACCTGGATATGCGGCCAAGCGACTTCCAGGACAGGCTCGTCCTCCTCGGGGTCGAACGCCTCGCCCTGCGGGTTGACGGGCGGCGGGATAGGGCGGAACAGGTTCTTGGCGAACATCTCGACGACACGCGGGTACATGGGCTCGGTGATGACCTGGCGGTTGTTGGCGACGTAGTCGAGCAGCTCGTGCAGGGCGAGACGCTTGATCTCCTTGGACTTCATGTCGGAGCTAGCGTCGTTGAAGTCAAAGATGACATTGCACTGGTCAATCTTCTGCATGAATAGGTCCTGGCGGCGGTTTGGGGGCACCTCGTGGAAGCCGGGGAGCTTGTCGAGCTCGCGGTGCGAAGAGATGTCGAAGCGTGACGAGTGCTGGCGTTTCGGTGTGCGCAGGCCCTCGGGGACATCTTTGGGCGTGGACTGGAGGAGACGGTCATAAACAAGCGACTTCTGGCCGGCCTTGGGCGGTGCCAGGTCGTGGGGCATTGTCTCGGCGGCGCCCGGTGGCGGGACATGGGGCGCACTGGGGCTGACAATGACCGTTGGTGGCAGCTGGCCCAAGCGGCTGGGGGAGTTTGTGCCAGAGCCGGCGCCGGCATTACCGGCGCCCTGCTGTCCACTGCCCATGCTGCTAAAGCGGTCAGGGACGCCGGGGTTGCCCTGCATGCCACTCAGGTTGCCGATTTGCGGGGCCTGGCCAGAGGCAGAGTTAGGGCCGTTGCCGCTCACATGGTCGGCGCCGGCAATGCTGCCGAGGCCGCTGCCGATGGCGCCAGTTGCGTTGCCTGGCGGGAGAGGCTTGTTGCGGATGTCGTTAACGGTAGAGGTGGAAGAGGATGGGGTGAGGACGGGAGACTGGCCGGCAGAGTCGCGGGCGTTACTGGAGGAGGGCGAGGCGGTGCCGTCTTTGGAGTCCTTGTTCTTCTTGGACGATTTGTTGGGGTCCTTGCTTCGCGAAAGCTGGCGAGGAAGCAGAGTTAGCAACGAGTTCTTCATGGTGAGGAGGAGATAGTGGATGATGAACGTGAGAAGGGTAAGCAAGGATGGACGTCGTCGCGCTTTTGATGCTAACGCCGGGGCCTGTTGTGGCGTGGAGGGGGAAAGAGGCACAGTATACGGGTAAAGGAGCGGGATGCAGATGATGGCCAGGGGGAGGTAATGTGCTGGGACAACATCATGTGCTGGGACCACATCATGTGGTAAGGTCCAGGAGAAAGACCCATGGACTCCCGGAGCAACCCTTGAGCCTTTGAGATGGATTCATGGATTCGAGGTCGTCTGGGATGAGGATGGAAACAAAGAGCAGCAACGTACCTCGCGCTTGAGCTTCAGTTTGGAGAACATTGGGGCTGTGTGGCCGCGTCGGGATGCGGTAAAGAGGAGGAGTGTGGGTAGGTAGGATATAGAGGAGGTGACGGAGACAAAGTCGATGGCGAGGATGGTCGAAGAAAAGGTCGAATGAAGGGAGATGCAGTCAACAGTCTTGACGATTCGGTTCGTCCAACGGCGGAAGGGCGGGCAAGTCGAGTCTCGGTCTCGGGGAAGGAGTCTCAGCCGCTCAATGGCAATGGCCGATGGATGTAGGATTGGATATTCTCGTCGCTTCAATCGTGTCCTCGATTCGAGTAGAGAAACAGAAGGTTTGGAGAAAGGAGAGATCTCTCAAGACAGCGATTCGCCCAATTCGCCGCCTTTGGGGGGTGGGTCGAAGAGGGGGCTTTGCGGCGCCCTGTGGGAGAGGAGAGGAGAAGGAGGGCGAAAGGGCTCGATGTTGAGCTTGGCCAAGATCGTTTCTTGTATCGTCTTTTCGTCTTTCAATCCGTTCTAATCGTCAATCGTCGATTCTGATGCCAAAAGGTGGTCGTTGTGGATGCTGAGGTTTCGTGTCGGTGGCGTTGAAAGTCGATTGTGCGTCTCCTCTTACTAGGAGCGTTTCTTCGCTTCGCGTGTTTATGCCTTCGTCTAGCTTTCGGGCTGTGTCGGGGGAGCCGTCTTTCGTTTCGTTGTAGGCTTTGCTATCGCTCGAATTCCCCAGACTTTGCAAATTCACGAAAGAAGTGTCGGTGCAAATCTGTAAATGGGATTATCGGGAAAAGACACAGAGGGAGAAGGAGCAGATGGAGCAGGAGCAGAGAGAGGGGGGGTGTGGCCTTGTCGCGAAAGGAGAGAGAGAGAGAGGTGTGCAGTTGGTGGTGGTTGTTTTGGGAAGGGTCGGTCGCTCAGGAGGAAGGAGTTCTGGGGGACGGAGGTTTGGTTGCGGGGCCCTGGCCACTGGCGAGGAAGGAGGTAGGCGGTGGATGGTAAGAAGTGGTGGAAAGTGGGCAGAGAGCCGCTAGAGGCAGGCACGACAGGTCACAATAGGTCACCACAGCTGCTGTTTCCCCTTGTTGTTTGGGGGTTGGGCAGTGCAGTTAGGGAAGTCGCGGCTGGTGGTCAGTGCACTAGTGGGCGATTGGGCGATTGGGAAGGGACTTGGGAGAGACATGAGGGGGTGACTGCTGCTGGTGAGTGGTGGGCGTGGCTGGGCGTTGTTGCCGCTGTTGGTCTGAGCGTTCCTTCCTCTCCTGGGTCTTGGGTTGCTCCCCCTTCCCCTCAACGGTTCCTCTCCAGTTAGAGGCAAAAAAAAAGACACAGTGCGAGTCGTATTTGCTTTGTACCGTGGTGGCAGCGGATAGTGGAGTTGGCAGCCGTAATAATAGTGGGCTAGTGAGGCTGTGGCTGTTAAGGGAGCGAAAATGACAAAGACGACAAGAAGGGTCGAGGGCTGGATGAAGACCAGGGAGACGATATGCTGAAGAAAACAGCCCAATGAAAAAGAAACGAAAATGAGAAACGGCTTTCCGAAAAAGATGAGATGAAACAGGGCCCCCCGAAAGCATGCGACGTGGTGAAGCGGGTAGAAGAAAAGAATAGAGTGAAAAGGACAAGGCCCTTGTTAGAGGCAGATGATCAGGGCACACAGTACGGGAGCACAGTGTGGTATGCTGCCGTTGCCCGGGCCTATCACTATCAATTGCACAATGAGTGTTTCTATTTTTATGTCACGTGGAGATACCAGCATTCCTCAAGAAAGCAAAGCAATGCAACGTCAACAGCCTGTTGTCTCTTGTACTTGTTATCATTTGTTGTAAACTGGACTTGTTTATTCTGTATTCTGTACTTGTAAATTGCAAAAATCTAAAATAAAATTGCATCCTGTTTTTGTCCCCCAATTCTATAACAGCCCAAAATGCTTTATGTATCCCAAAAAAGAAGAAAAGTCGCCGTCGTTGTCGTCGTCTATAATATGCCGTCTATGTTGTCCAAGTCGGTCTTTGTCGGTCTATGTCGTCCAAATCGCGCCGTCGGATCTTTCCATCAGATCCCTCCTCCATTACATTATCGTAGATTTGTCGTTGTAGATGTCATCGTACACGCTCACACCTCCTTCCCCTAATCAATGTACTTGGGCAGCGTCTTGAGGATGCCGTCCTTCTTGATGGCCTCCAGGGCCACCGTCAGCTCCTTGATGAAACGCTCGTCGCTGCGCAAATCGTCACCGAAGAGGGTGCCGATGCTGAGCAGCGCCCGGGGGTCCGAGCCGCCCTCCTTGGCCTTCTCCTGCAGCTCCTCGCGCATCGGGTCGTCGACCTCAAACTTGTTGCCGCTGTCGTCGACGCCGTTGACGTAGTGGAACCAGGCAGCGGCGACAAAGCACAGCCGGCGGAAGGGAGCCGTGACCCAAATGGCCTCGGCGATCGAGGGCATGATGAACTTGGGAATCTTACCCGAGCCGCCCAGGCAGATACGGGGCAGCTGGTCCATAATAGTAGGGTTCTCGAAACGCTCAATGAGGGTGCGGCAGTAGGCGTCAATGTCGACACCCTCAATGGCCGGCAGCAGCGGCTTGACCTCCTGCTGCATCATCTGCCAGACAAACTTGTGGAAATCGGGGTGGTTCATAACCTCGTGGACGTAGTGGAAGCCGGCCAGCTGACCCGGGTAACCCAGGGCGGAGTGGCTGCCGTTGAGCAAACGGAGCTTGTGCTTCTCAAACTGCTCGACATCCAACACGTCGGCGACGACCTGCACGCCGACCTTCTCGAGAGGCGGGCGGCCGTCGCCGAAGCGGTCCTCAATGACCCACTGCATGAAGGGCTCGGTCACGACGGGCCAGGCGTCCTCGATGCCAAAGTGCTCGGCCAGCGCCACCTTGTCAGCGGGGGCGGTCTGCGGGGTGATGCGGTCGACCATGGAGTTGGGGAAGGCGACGTGGTCGGCGATCCAGCTGGCGACGTCGGCGTCGCCGCGCAGACGCGCGAAAGTCTCGAGCATCGAGCGGGTGATGCTGCCGTTGCGGTGCATGTTGTCGCAGGACAGGACAGTGAACGGCTTAAGGCCGGCCACGCGCCGCCGTGCCAGCGCTGCGTACAGGAAACCGAACGTCGTGGTGGGCTCGTCGGCGTGGGCCGGGTCGAGGTCGTACTGGATAGCCGGGTCGTCGCTCTGCAGCTCGTGGGTGTGCTCGTTGTAAAAGTAGCCGCTCTCGGTGATGGTGAGAGAGACAATGTGTGTGTCCGGGTGGGCCATCTTGGCAATGACGGCCTCGCGGTCGTCGGGCGCAAACAGGAAACCCTGGATGCTGCCAATAACGTGGGCGGTGCTGCCCTTGGCAGAGCGCTCAACAACGGTGTACAGGTGGTCCTGGCCGCCCAGAGCGTCCCGCATAGCAGTATCGTGGGGCTGCAGACCGACGCCGCAGATGGCGTAGTTGGCAAGGCCGTGCTTCTGCATCAGCTCGTTGATGTAGTAGGCAAAGTGCGCGCGGTGGAAACCGCCAACGCCAATGTGAACAATGCCGTGCTTGACGTTGCCGCCACGAGTGTAGGTCGGCACCGTCAAGGGCACAGCACCGCCAGGTGCTGCGGCCGCAGCCTCGGCCAGGCGCGGCAGGTTTGCGTCGCTGAGCTTGAGAGGGGCCATTGGACGAGGAGTTGTGGGAGGATGAGGAGGAGAACGGTAGTATGAGGATTGTTGGAAGGAGAAGAACGAGTGTAGGTGCCCAAACACAAAAAGAGAAAAACTCTTGGGAAACGGTGAGAGTTTTTAAATATGTGGTTTCGTGGTTGTGGGCTCGGGCTTGGATTGGGATTGTCGGTCAGGTGCACAGGTCCCCCCACGTTTATTATGAAAAAGGAAAGAGAATAAAAAGATAGAACGGCAGTATGACAAAAAGGAGACGAAAAGAAATGACAGGACAGAAGAAAAAAAATGGCGAAAGAGGGTTAAAAAGAGATCTGAGAAAAAAGGACCAGCTGGTCAGAAGCTCCTTCCCTCAGTCCCTAACGTTTACGGTTTATGCTCGCCCAATTCCCTCGTCACGTGTAGATAAAACGAGAGCAAAACGAGTAAAAAGAGCTGAAAATCATGGAAGTAGGAGGGGCGAAGAAGCGAACAATGACGGGCAAGGCGGGTAAGAGCGAAGGAAGGGCCTGCAAGGGCGAACAAGACGGACTACGCGAGCTTGCGAACAGTGTCTCCAGAGCAAAGAAGGAAACTACGCTCGACTACGGGCGATTTTGCGCGGAACGGTGTAGGAAGGTGGGTCCGGCTTTGCCTTCCATGCCTTCCCTGACTTGTGTTTTTGCCCGCGCGCCTGTACTTGCCTGCTTTTTCACTCGCCCCACTGCGCACGACGACCGCTCCGCCGCAAATCCGTTCTCCAAACGGTCCCAAGACTTCTCAACCAAGACAGCAAGAGTCTATTCTTATCTAGCTTTTCGCTGCTCGTCTGCTAGGATTTGCAAGGAGTAACTAGGATGGCTGGCCAGAACTCGCGGACCTCCCCTTTTCTGCTCCACCGCTGGCGGTCTCGACTCCGGTCCAGTCAGCTCTCGATCTGCTTTGGCAACGGTCTCGGCGCCATCGCCGCTCAAATTTGACAAATTTGCTGTCTATCCTCTCTCTTTTCTCTCTTTTCTCTCCAGAGACTCTTGACCGCTCGGGCATCCCCCGCTGCTCTCCCCTTGCTGCAAGAGGTCACCTGGACACTTGCATTCTTCATTGCTTCTCCTTTTGTCGAACAGGGAGACAGGGCCTCCCCACGCTCTCCACACAAACATGACAAAATTACCAAAAATGGAAGAAAAAAAGAACGAGAAAAGAATGCCCCAACAAATCTCAGTTGACCATCTGATCTGACAGGCACCAGGGGCACGAGGGGCACGAGGGGGCAACGGGAGGCACGGGAGGACTTTTGGTAACTAAAATGGCTCGTATTTGTTGGCAACGTTGAGACTATTCTCGTCCAGTGACATATTAACAAACTGTCCAATTGACGACTTTCACTCGGCCGAGTTAAACGACTAGGTGTGCGGTGTGTTACTGTGAAGTATCGCGCTCCTTCTCTCTTTGGCGCCCCGTTACTTACACCGAAGTGACGCTCACCGTGTGCCGTGCGTGGCGTGTCTGCTGCAAATCCATTCCGATTCCGTATTCGGTGTATGCCTTGACCATTTTACAGAATGCTCATCTGTAGTAAACAGGTTTCATTGCAAATGGCATTTTCACCTTTCTTTGCGATTGACTTTTAGATGCTGATTTAGACACCAGATATTTTAATCTTGAAAAGTCACGTGACGATCACTGCACCGGCGTACCTGCCTGCACATACATACACTTTCAACATCGCGTCAAGCTCGCATCGCGAACCTCAAAAAAGCAGGAATAGCTACATCTCCCCACTTTCGCCAACGCTCGATCCACCCATGGCGATCAACAAACATGGACGTTGACGTCACTCCAGGCAATGGCCCGGCGGGTGCCGGTGTCGTCACATCTACCACCAAATCTACGGCACCCGTTTTGGCCATCCCAAAGCGGCCCATGGCAGCCCTCGAGCATCCAGCTCTGCTCACAAGTCTGCAGCACGGCATCGACAGTTTTGCCAACCGCGCCGACTATGGCGACATGGTGCACCCGGCGGGCCCGCAGTCGTCGACGTCCGTCTTCCTGCGGCAAGAAGATCCGTCAGCGAGCGGTCTGTCGTCTCATTGCGCGGCCACACATAACGTGGTGCTGGCCGTCCACGTGCCAAAACGGACGGGCATGCGGCGGAAACGTGGCACCAACGATGCATGGGAGTTTGACCCCAGCGCGGGCAACGATGCCCCCGAAGCGAAAGACAACTTACCCGGCGACACAATCGCAGAACGCGATGCGCGACGCTTACGACGAAAACTGCAAGAAACATCCGGACTGTACCGCACTGAAGTGGTCGGCATTGTCAAGAACAGCCACCGGTTCCGCGGTCTGGTGGACTTTCAGCAGTCGTCACACGACTCGGCCTTTATGAACAAATTTAAAGAGACTGTTCTGCCAGGAGAGTGTAGGTGTCCTTTCTGTGCCCCCTTTCTACTCTACAACTTATAGCCATCGCTCACACTGCTACAGTATCGAAACTGCGCGACTTCAAGCTGGAGTCCGGCGTGGCCCAGCCGCCGAGCATTGATCTGCCAGCGCCACCATTCTTCACGTCCCAGGCGCTTCCTTTTTCCTACTCGTACTCCCAAAATCCCTTTGTCCGCGAGATCGTTTCCGGCCATGACGGCGCTGTTCGTTTGATCAACTCGACCGCTGCGAACACAGTCGCCGGCTACTTGCTTGCTTTCGACGAGCTTCCCGTACCCACGGCACCACCACCGGGTCTTGCGCCCATTGTTGGCCGACGCCGCCTGGGCATCTTGGAAACCATGCGGCAAGCTTTGGTGGAACGGCCCGTATGGACACGCCGCGCCCTCGTCAACCACATGGCCGCCAAAATGGGTCTACCATTCACAGAAAACCGCCTCAAACAGTACTTTATACACTGCTGTTACCAGTTCAAGGGTGGCCCCTGGCGCGACTCGCTCGTCAGCTACGGTGTCGACCCGCGCTCGGACCCGTCGTTTCGGCAGTACCAGACACTCTTGTTCAAGCTGCACCGGCATGTTGAGCGCAAGGATGGCTACTACTGGCACAGCCTGGTGGAGGCCGAAGACGGCGCCGAACAGCAGCCAGAAGACGGCGTACGAAAAGGCCGGCACGTCACAACACCGCTCAATACGACGGATACGGCACCACCAGGAGCAATAACCGAAGGCGAGGAGATACCCATCGCTCAACGCAAAGATACCCACATCTTTGACGGCCGCAACTACTGCGACGACGGCAAGATCTGGCAGGTTTGTGATCTGCACGACCCGATTTTGCGCAAACTGCTGGCCGACGCGCCGCCGCGACCAACGTGCGAACGTCTGGGGTCGGGCTGGTACCACCAAGGTACCTGGGCCCAGGCCCGCGCCATCATGAAGATTAGGTTGTTATCAATCCGTTTCGGCCGCATCCTAGACGAGGCCAGTTTTGCGCCCACACTATCCGTGCCTCCGCAGACGCCGCGCATGGGCACGGTACGGACAATCAAGGTGCCCGTCCCTAACCTGGAGCTGACGGCGGAAGAGAATGCCGTCATTACGATGCGTGTGTACCACGGTCGGCCCAAGAAACGGGTGCGGCAGCGCGTGACGTCGGTGACGCTGCCCATTTTCACAGAGAAGCGGGATGATGTAGTGGAAGAGGAGGCGGGAGAAAATGAAGAAAACGCAGCGCCAAAGGATGGTGTACAAGGGAATGGGACTGGTGATGCCGAGGACGACGAGGAAGAGGATGAAGTCGAAGACATTGAAGATCTCGGTGACAATGACGAAGAAGATAACGACAACCAGGACGGTGGAAACGACGATGAAGACGAGGATGAGGATGACGATGACGACGAAGAAGAAGAAGAGGATGAAGGGCTGGCTGACAGGATAGCGGTCAAGGAGGAGATTCTCGACGACATGGACCGCAGCGGCCTCGATGACTAGAGTTCATCTTGGGCGTTAGGTGTCACTTAGTGTAATATTCTTTTGTATCACCAATTCAAATTTCATTTTCAAGGCGTACTATTTTCTTTCGCTGTGCATTTCTCTTTATTAGTAAACGTTTCATCATAAGAATATTGAGGAAATTATTGTCTATGTTTTCCCGGCGTTTGGACTTGATATCTTTATTTTTGCGTCGATTTCTTATCATCAAAATTTTCGTTTCGCGTTTCTCGATCTGCACACCGACTGTTACTCTGACAATTCATTTTATTCTTTATTGAGTGCTCCTCTTTGACTTATTCTCTATCTCCTCTTATTGCCTCAGTGTTTTGTAATTACTGTTGTCGTTGCCTCCGTACGATTCTTTGCCTTGACCACCTTTCTCACCTTTGGATGTATTGACGTAGCTCTTTCCCCGTCCTTTGCAACGCGAGACGCTCCTTCCAGAAAAAACTTCTTTTTGCAATTTTTACACAGGCCCCTGTTCCTTCCCAGGATGTCGCCATTCATGATTCCGACGCCGGATCTCTGAATGCTTCTTTTTTCTTTCAAATTTCTTGTCAAATTTCTCTTCTCCTCCATCTTTGTACATCATCTGGCCATTCACCCCTCCACCATGTAAACTTTCTCACAGGCCAAACTCCACTAACACCGCCGCAAGCCGGCGCCCTATCAGTATCTGTTACCCCTTTTTTACGTCACAAAAAGCACAAAGAGTGTTGTATCAGTGCACGAGACTGGCATTTCTGGCCATTTTCTGTGCATTTTCTGTGCATTTTCTGAGCGGCCAAAGACGCTAAGCCAATCGCACTTGACGTTCTTCACATTCTTCGGCGCAAGGAACGCCCCAAAACGGGAAAAGTCGAGGCAAAGAGGAAGGTGCAAAGGTAGTCCTAAAAGTCGATTTGCGGAACGCTCTTGCACTTACACGGCGGCATTTGGCCTTTTCCACACACTTTATTGGTGGCGTACATCCCCTTTCTATCCCTTGGGCTGTCCCCTTTGATATTTCAACTTCTTCAACGTCCATCACATCTATCGTCACTTTTCGTTCAGATCTCGTTTACATTTCTCTCCATCATTTTGGCTCTCTTTAAACCCTTCTACACTCATTTGGCACTGTCTCGTCGCTCTCACTTCCATCTTACCGAGATATCTCGCCTTTTCCATCTTCGTCTTCTTATCTCTTGGCTATATAATTTGCCATCTTTTTCTATCTCTTTCCCATCTCCACCATCTCTTGGAATCTATTTTCTTCTTTTTTGTCACCTCGATACCCTCGACCTCTCATCTCAGCCGTCACCATGTCGGCCGCTAGCCAGGCTTCGGCCCCTGGCCACTCGGTGCCCGGACGTCCGATTACGATTCCCATCACCACTCCATCCTCTTCTTCTTCAACTCCTTCTGCATTAAACCCTCCTCACTCACCCTTTCCCGAGTCTCGCGTGCTTATCATCATGACGGGCGGCACTATCTGCATGCGCCCGTCACCCGATGGTCTTGTGCCCATGGACGGCTTTTTGGAGCACGCCATGGCCCCTCGGCCCAGCTTCAACGACCCGGCACCGCCCACGACGCTGACAGCCTACAAGGACGGCAAGCGTCTCGAGCTGCCCAGCCTGCGCACACCCGTCAGCGCCTACTCACGGCACATCCGCTACGGCATACTAGAGTTTTCCCCTTTGCTCGACTCGAGCTCCATCTCGTCCGCCGGTTGGGCCGAGATTGCCCAGGCCGTCAAGGACAATTACCACCTCTTTGATGGCTTTGTGGTGCTGCACGGCACAGACTCGCTGGCCTACACGGCGTCGGCGCTCTCCTTTATGATGTCGGACCTGGGCAAGCCCGTGATTCTGACGGGATCGCAGGCGTCCATCTTCGCCTTGCAAAGCGACGCCGTCGACAACCTGTTGGGCTCGTTGATTATTGCGGGAACATTTGTCGTGCCCGAGGTGTGTTTGTTCTTCCATCACACGCTGTTCCGCGGCAACCGCACGACGAAGGTGTCGGCGTCGTCATTTGAAGCGTTTGCGAGCCCGAATGCGGCCCCACTGGCCCGTGTGACGAGTCTGGGCGTCGACGTGGCCTGGTCGCTTGTGCGCCGGCCGACGCGCATCGCCGAGTTCCGCATCACGACGTACCTCGACACAGCCCACGTCGCCTGTTTCCGCATCTTCCCGGGTATCGTGCCCGAGATGCTGGACTCGGTGCTGCGCGTGGCCAACCTGAGAGGGTTGATTCTCGAAACATTTGGCATGGGTAACGCACCCGGCGGTGTCGACGGCAGCCTGACACGGGTGATTCGCGATGCTGTGGCGCGTGGTATTGTTGTTGTCAATGTCAGCCAGTGCACCAACGGGTTTGTCAGTCCACTGTATGCACCGGCCACTGCCCTCGGCCGTGCCGGTGTCGTCTTTGGACACGACCTGACCACCGAGGCTGCCTTGACCAAGCTTTCCTACCTGCTCGCCCTCGACGGCCTAAGCTACAGCGATATCCAGGAACGCATGGGCAGTTCTTTGTGCGGCGAGATGACTGAGCTGACGTCCCCTGTGTTCTCACACCCAGCCGGTGCTCTGGGTGATTCGCCCATGGTTGAGCCATCCTATCCCCATTCCCAGCTGGCCAGCCTTGCCAGTCTGGCGCACCCTCAAGAGCCCGCCGTCCCTGTATCATTGGGCGCTCAGCTCGCTGCCGACGGCGCCCTCCGCCGCCTCACACCCATCGAGTCCGCCTTCACAGCCCTCGGCTACGCCATCCGTAACGGGGACCTGGCGGCCGTTCGGGCTGTCTTAAATGGCGGCGCCGCTACCCACTCGTTTGCCATGCTCAACACGGCTGACTATGCTGGAAACACGGCTGTCCACTTGGCGGCCGTCGGGCCCAACACAGATGTTCTGCGGGAACTGTTGATGCACGGTGCCAGTGTGCACGTCCGCAACCGGGGGAACAACACACCACTTTTCCTGGCTGAAAAGAGAGGGCATGCCGGCAATGTGAAGTTGCTACGGGATGCAGGCGCGCATCTCTGGGGGCCGGAGGCGGAGATGTCCAAGAAGGCGAGTGGAGCAAGCAAAGACGTGACGGCAAAGGCGGAGGAGGCATGAGACGAGAAAGTAAGAACAGATGAGGGTCAAATGCTATAATTGACTACAGATAGACGCTCGCTGAGAGAGCAGTAATAGCCGCCAGTCACGGCACCCATCGACAAAATTACGATTTTCATGACAAACTGATGTGCACCGAGAGACGAGAAGAGAAGATGGAAAGTGAAAAAGTCTAAAGTGTAACTATGAGTTCATCCGTTGCTCTGTGGTGACAGCCGTGTAACCGTTGAAAACGTCACAGGCGAAAACAGAAGAAAAGGGAAGAAAGAGAAAAGGAAGAAAGAAAAGGAAGAAAAGGAAAGACAACAGCACTAACCAACTCCCAGGGAATTTTGCCCGCTGTGTCCGCTGTAGACCAGTTGCGCGGCACTGTGGGGCCCAATGGTTTTAATGGGATTGGGGGCAAGAAGAGAAATCTTTCGTCCCAAAAACAAGCAGGAACGGGGAAGAAAAGAGGAAACGGATCCACTCTTTCTACTGGGAAACCGACGCTAGCTCTGAGAGCTCTTTCCCGCCAAGACAGAAGGGAAGCTTCCCAATTGGGACGGAGTCGGCAACTTTTTTTTTTGTACAAGTAAAACGGTCAGCACTTTTGAGCTCTTTCCTCTTCTTGCTCTTTCTTGCAATCAACTGTCAACACTCTCCTTTTCTTTCTCTTCAACAACAAACTTAACTTTTAATATCACAATTACTCTCATCCCTACACTTCACAATGGCCCCTACTGAACTCGCTGCGCCCGTCTCGTCGGTCACCTACTCGGAGCTGACTGACATCGAGGCCGACTTTGACGACTACAACGTTGAGCTGCGTAGGTCTCCCCTTTGCGTTCTTCTTTTTGTTTTGTTCACTTCTAACAAAATAGTCACCCAGCAGGCAACCCGTGAGCGCGCTTTGTACGAGCGCCGCTCTGAAATCGTCCGCCGCATCGCCGGCTTCTGGCCCCTCGTCTTTGAGCAGGCACCGCCCGAGATCGACCAGTGCATCCAGCCCACCGACGGCGCCCTGCTGCTGTCGGCCCTCGAGAACTTTGAAGTTACCCGCTTCGAGGTCGCCGACGGCGGCGATCCCCGCAGCGTCGCCCTCCGCTTCACCTTTGCCGAGAACGACATCTTTGAGGACCGTGTGATTGAGAAGCGCTTCTGGTACCGCCGCGAGCCCGTCAAGGAGCCGAAGGAGGGTGAGAAAAAGAAAGATGGTAGCTCCGAGAGCTGGTCCGGCCTCGTCAGTGAGCCCGTCGCCATCAAGTGGAAGAAGGGCAAGGACCTGACGGACGGTCTGCTGGACCTGGCCGTCCAGGTGTACAAGGAAGGCCCCTCTTCTTCTTCGGATGACAAGTCGAGCAAGGCCAAGGACGAGCTCAACGCGGCTCTGAGCAAGACGGCCGTTGGCGGTCTGAGCTTCTTTGCGTGGTTCGGCTACGTCGGCCGCCGCATCAGCGCCGAGGAGAGCAAGGCGGCTGTCGCACAGGAGCGCAAGGAGCGTGCTGAGCGTGCTGAGAAGCGGGCCAAGGGCGAGAAGGTCGGCGACGAGGACGAGGAGGACGAGGACGACAAAGAGGATGAGGATGAGGACGACGAGGACGACGAGGAGTACGAGTTTGAAATCTTCCCCGACGGCGACACTGTCGCTCTGGCTCTGTCCGAGGACGTGTGGCCCAACGCCATCAAGTATTTCCGCCAGGCCCAGGAACAGGAGACGCTGAGCGAGGCCGACTTCGAGGAGGGCTTTGACATCATTGCCGAGGACGACGATGAAGAGGACGACGAGGACGTCCCGCCCGCCAAGAAGCAACGGACGTAGGTCGTCTCTGCTGATAGGTTGGGAGGACAACAAATAGATAAACATATGATACCAGTGAATGATACCAGGAGGATTTGTGATGGATAGGTTTAGACCTGCAAAAAGCAGAATAGAGTGCAATGAGACGTACATTACGTTGTAACGCTGTAGTTAAATATGTTTTGAATTATTGAATGAATAAAAAGTGCTACCAAAAGGTATCAGAAAGTCTAGTTGGCGACCAAGCTCCAAAAGGTTTACAACAGAAAACCATCCCTCCACCTTATATGACTACTCTTATTGGACTGTATTTGCCCAGGGCAATCAACGCCTCTTTGGCACCAGCCAGCGCTTTCTATCCGCGGCTTCTGCTACGATGACGGCGGCTGCGACTACGGCTACGGTCGCGCACACGGTCACGGCGGTCCCGGTCTCTGTCTCTGTCCCGGTCGCGGTCTCTATCCCGATCTCTATCGCGACTGCGACTCCGATCGCGGCGAGACGTATATCTATCTCTCTCCCGGTCTCTATCACGGAAATCGCGACGTGGGCTTCGACTCCTAGAACGGCTGCCACGACGGTCATCACGGCTTCGATAGCCGCGCGAGTCCCGTCGGTCGTCCCGTCTATCATCCCGGTCTCTGTCTCGTTTATCGTCACGATCCGGGTCCCGGTCCCTATCCCGATCTCTGTCGCGATCACGACGGTCGTGCACAGCGCCTGCACCCGACACAGCTCGGTCGATATGCCGCCGTTCCTTCGGCACATAACGGTCGATCTCGTCCGGCTCGTACTTGCGCTTGGCATCGGGCGACCTATCACCGGCACTGCGCTTGTCGTCGACACCGGGCACAGGCAGGCCCTTCTCCCTGGCTTCACGCTGCGCCGCCAGGTAGGCCTTCGCTTCCTGCTCGCGCTTCTTGACCTCGCTGCGCTTCCATGCCTCCAACTCGTCCTTGTCCAGAATGCTAGGCGGGCGGGTGAGAGTGGATGATGCGCCGAGTGGTGTCCGGCTGCGGCTCCGCGGGCGGTCGCGCGCTCTGGATTCGCTGGCACGGGCTGTGGTGGTTGTGGTGGTGCCGGTAGCACCTGCGGCAGGTGTAGAGGCTGTCGCGGGCGTGGCAGCAGCTGGAGTACCGGCAGCAGTCGCACGCGACCGCGATGCAGACCGACTACGGCGACGGTCGATGGGACGACGCGACCGGCTTCTATCGCGGTACGTCGTCCGCAACCTAGATCGTTGCCGAGACCGCGACCTCCGACGGGAGGTGTCTCTAGCATCTCTAGTGTTTCTAGTGTCCCTATCGTCCTGCCGTCTAACAGACCGCACAGCCGACCGCGACCTACGCGACGCCAGCCGAGACCGCGAACGGGACCGTGTCCGGCTCCTACCCCGAGGCACGTCCTTGTCCTTGCGTCTGGTGCGTGAGTCGCTGCGACTGCGGTCGCGTTCGCGGTCGCGGTCACGATGGGTTTCTCTGCGACGGCGAGATGTTGATCGGGCCCGCCGCACAGCCGATGAATCTCTGTCCTTTTCCTTGTTCTTGTCATCGACCTCCTTCTCTTTGAGGTCCTTCTCCTTCTCCTTCTCCTTGGGCACGCTGGCTTCTCTGAGCTCACGCCGCCGTGTCCGTGACCGACTCCTATCGCCACGTTCCTTCTCGCGCCGTGACTCGGACCGCTGGCTGCGCTTGCGTTCGGGGCTACGGCTGTGGCGACTTGTGTCCCGATCGCGTGCTGACTTTGACACACTGCGAGGACGCTTCCGGCCGGCAGTAGAAGACTCGTCCAAAGGTGTCGCCTTGTTTGAGGTTGGCGTGATGTCTCTCGGTGAGGCTCTGGGTGTGGCCTTGAGCGTGTCTTTGGCGTCTTTGGCGACTTCCTCAATGCTGTCCTTGACGTCGACCATAGGTTCGTCTGCAACCGCCACAGGTAATCCATCCAGGTTCTTATCGTCTTGATGGATCTTGATGACTGGGACGGACTCTTTGCGGCCGTCGGTCTTGCTGGAAAGCTTGACCTCGAGCTTGGGTGCTGTAGAAGAATCTGTTGCCTTGGCAGAAGTGGTGGAAAGCAGAGGTGACGCCTGTCGTGGCTGTCTCTTACTCTCAGACGACGACGTCTTGGATGATGAGGCCCGCTTGATCGGTTGGATGGCAGAGGCAGGCATGCTCTTACGCGGTGGCGGTGCCAAAGTCTCGTCGACCTCGAGTTCGGGCTGCCGTGCGGCCTGGGACGACTTGCTTTCCCGCAACAGGTCCATCATGGCCAGCTCCTCCAGCCGCTCCAGCTCCTCGCCCGAGAACTGCTTCTTGACCTCGCCAGGCTTCTCACGCCGACGGCTGCTGTCACGATCACGGTCACGATCGCGTGAGTCACGATGGCGTCGGCTGTTGTTGTCTGGCGACTTGTCCCAGTCACGACGGCGGCTCCGGTCGCGGCGATCTCTGCTACGGTCACGGCGGTCCCGGCTCCGAAGACGGCTCCGATCCCGGCTCCGGCTGCGTCTGTCACGGTCTCTATCCCGACTGCCCTCACGGTCACGACTTCTGTCACGGCCCCGATCCCTATCACGATCTCTATCCCGATCTCGGTCCCTCTGTCTGCGTTCACGGTCGCGCTCACGGTCGCGCTCGCGCTCCTCACGCTCCCGCTCCCGTTCCAGCTCCCGCTCACGGCGACGCTCTTCTCTCTCGCGTTCCCGGCGTTCTTCCTTCTCGCGCTCTTCTTTCCGGCGGGCCTCGCGAGCCTCACGTTCCTCCTCACGGCGCTTAGCCTCTTCCTTTTCGCGGATCTCACGCTCGAGACGTCTCTTCAACTCTTCGACTTCACGGAGTTCTTGGCGCACACGTTCGCGCTCGGCACGACGGTCGGCGGTATCGGCAGCATACTCTTCGTCTGTCTTGGAGCCACGGGTCTGCTCTTCCTCGGCGGCAGCTGCTCCGATCTCGTTGTGGCGGATCTCGCGGATATGGGCTTCGATGGCGCTCGAGTCGATCAGGGCTTCGATGACGGACTGGGCTTGCTGGTAGATGCCGCCGCGGTCGAGGGCGCCGTCGATGAGGGCAGCCGCTTTGCGGCGGTCGATGGACAAGAGTTGTGAGGGGTTGCGTTCGACTTCTTGGCCGGCGACCTCGAGGATCGATTTCGTGACCTGTTCTTCGTAGCCCTGAAGGTCGGTCAGCATAAGAAGTTGCAAGATTTATATACCACACCCAGCGACTCACACTAGCTTCAAACTTCTCCCATGCTTGCTTGCGGATGGAGTCGTAGCCACCCTTTTTCTTGAACGTGTGTGCGAGTCCTTCGATAGCGGACCGCACAGCTGACGACAGGGGCAGCTCCGATGCCTTGAACGACCGGACAGCAGCAGGCGACACAGCAGTCGAGCTCGAGGCCTTGTCCGCAGCAGCTACTGTCGACGAGCCTCCTTCGCGATCTGCGCCGGCCGCCAGTGGCTGCTGGGCGTCCATGGCGGCTGGCGGCGCCATTATTGTGAATGGCAGTCGGTCAGACAGCACCAATGGCCCCAGGTAAAGCTGTGGCGGAAAAAATACAGAAAACAGAGCTCAGGGCTCAATCCATGGTGTTTAGTCAAAGTCGAAAAGGTCAAATGTTGGATCGTGGCAGCAGACGGCGCAGTCTGCTGGCTAAAAAAGGGGAGACGTGGATAATTCGAGGTTTCGAGACGCTGCAAAGCTCTGTGAAGGAAGAGGTATGCAGGGTAGAGATGTTGTGCTGTGATGTTGAAAAAGCCGTTTCGGTGTCGATTGAGGGCAAAGTGAGCAAGTGAGAAAGTTTCTTGAGGAGTTGGTGAGATTCCGGTTTGTTCACGTCGACATGAGTTGTAAACGTAGGAGGAAGGAGCAAACGACAACAGAATCGGTGGGATTTTGGGGAAAGTGTAACCCTTCCAAAATTACAGAGTACTCATGATATCGCGTTGCAGCCTTCACGGTGCTGTAATGAGTCGCGACTGAAGCGAGCAGGGGACTGGCGCTAGTGCAATTCTGGTGTAGCGCATTCTGTGACAATTAAATTTAATAGCACTTTTTAATATATAATTCACCCACGGAACAACCCAGCTTCCGGAGCATGCTGGAACAGTCAGACGCCTGCTGGACGGAGGACTGAGAACTGAGGAGAGAGCGGGACCGCCCAGGGCCAATGGAGACGCCCGGGTTTAGCATCACCAAATTTGCTCGTCTTTCGCAGCAATACAGCCTCACGTCCAACGTCCAACGTCACCACGAGCTACCGACAACATATCCTCGCGACGGCACATTCGGCCACTTCTACGATCCCACGTACCGTCGGACAACTTCCAATCTCTCCTCTAAACAGGCTCCGAGCCAATTGAGCAACCATGGTGCACCGGCTTATCTTCTGGACGGGCTTTGGTAGGTGACCTCCGCCAAGTTATGGACAATGCTGTGGCCAACAGCAGGATGAATCACGTACTAACACGTCCAGGCGTCGCCGCCCGCGCGCTACAGCTCAGCATTGAGATGCGCCCGCTCTTCCTCAAGAGCTCGCTGTGGGCGTATCCCGTGTTTGGCGCGACGGGCGCTGGTTTCGGCTACTGGTTGCAGGGTGTGGACGACAAGCAGACGGCGGTGCTGACGGCACGGAAAGAGGCGATTCTGGAGAAGCGGGCACGGCGGGCAGCAGAGCAGGCGGCTGCTACGGCATAGGGGGGGGCAACAGACGGAGTCTACGAAAGGGGAGAACTGTACATACACGGCCGGAAGGCATGGAAGACATGGAAGACATCACACATGAGACGTCCGTATGAGGGACCCGTTTCCGACAGAACCAAATTCATCATCACATTTACTGTTACCTTGGCGCCGCTTGCACATGGAGTTTGTTTGATCTGAGCTGTGCTCATTGAATTGACTGGCTACATAACGCCTATAGGAATATAATTCCTAGGTATCCGTCCATGTCCTTTTGCTCTTCTGCTCGCTCTATCTTTTTGTTTCGTCCTTTCTATCCCCTCCTTCACTCGCTCTAATTAGGATCCTCTCTCGTCCGCAGCACGAGGTTGATGGCGTGCGCGGGCACCAAGCCGCTCGCCTCTTCGTACTCGCATATCAGCATGCTGACCAGCGACGAGGGCGTCGTGTCAAACAGCAGACGGAACGCGTCGCCATCGCAGCGGTCCGGGTCGATCTCGTTGTGGGCCAGGGAATCGGTGGCCACACGATCGCGGTCAAAGTTGACTGTCTCGCACAGGGCAATAGTGGTGCAGCCAGCGACAGAAGCAGCACTGGCAACGTCACACGTACCCGCGGGAGCTAGCAGAGCGCCGTTGGCAAAGACGGCCTCAGCACCGAGCAGCACCGTCGATGTGCGTGCCACCAGGCTGTCAATACCGTCAAGCGATGGGCTATACGTGACGTACGCGGGCGTCGAAGACTTGGAAGCCGCGGCACGCTGCTGGAACTGCTTGGCCAAGCTCTGGCCGGGAGCCGGGTCGCTGGGGTCGTTGACGACAATCAAATCAAACCGCAGACCACGGTCCCAGGCCTGCTCGAGAGCAGCACGCACAAGACGGGGGCCGCCAAACGTCAGGATGACATCGCCGTCGTGGATCATGGACGCGGCCTCGCGGGCAATGCCGACCGCAGCGACAAATATGCGCTCCTGGATGAAACCGTCAATAGACTCGCAGAGCTCCTCAATGGCATCGGCGTCGTCCGTATCGAGGTCGAGCTGGGACACGCGGGCCTTGAGCAGACGAATACCGTTGCCCATGGCGAAGCACATGGGGCGGCACTCGGTCAGGTACTCAATCTGCGGGTTGAGGACGTGCGACACAAAGTGGCGCGAGAAGGCGTTCCCGGGCGGTGTCTGGTAGGTGGCAATAACCTTCTTGAAAGCAACGAGCACGGCCTCGAGACGGGCCATGTTGTCGCGCAGGTCGAACGAGGCCATCTGCTGGCCGACGGCCAAGACAGCCGGGTGGACGTCCTTGTGCGCCTGAGACAAGGTGATGCGCTTGGCCATGGGCAGGTGGCTAAAGCACTCTGGGATGCCGCTGCGGGCGTCCTTTTCACGGTCGGCAGGGGTTGCTACGGCTGCAGCTGCGTCGGCAGAAGGGCCTGCTGTTGCGGCTGCTGCTGCTGATGCCGCAGAGGACGATGCACCACCGGCAGCTGGTCTTGATGGGAGCGAGCCTGTGATTTTGCTGCCACTGCCACCACTTCCTCCCTCGGCCTTGCCCTTGCCCTGCTTGGGCTGGCTGCCACTGGCCTGTGCTCCTCCTCCTCCTGCCGCTGCCGCTGCTGCTGCTGCCGCTGCTGGTGGCACACCTCCTGCTGCCTCCTTGGCTGCGATGACGGCTGCTCTCCGCTTTGCCTTTTCGGCCTGCTTCTGTGCCTTTAACTCGGCGCCCGACAGCTTCTTGGGCGCGCCATCTGCCGCCGGTGCTGCTGCTGTCCCTCCTACTGCTGCTACTGCGGCTGGTGCTGCTGGCTGTGCTTTCTCCTGTTTCTGCTGGGCCTTTGCGGTACCCGCGGCCGCATCAGGCGGCGGTGCTGTCGACATTCTCGAGCGTGGGTGTGTGGTGTGTTGTCCCTTCCGGTCTTGAATTTGACGTCGTCTCGAATGAGGGGTGATGGATCGGTCGAGGTGCAAGTGGGGTCGATATCGACAAAAATGGGAATAGAAGCGACTGTGCTGCTGTAGATGGCTTGTTGTCTATCTTTGTTGTCTGGTAAAAGCGTATAGAAGTTGTTTGTCGCGTTGGTAGCTGTTTTGCGTTGTCCGGTGGTCGTTGGTTGAATCCTGAGTCATTGGCCATAAATGCGCATCAATGCAAATGCACCAGAATGGCACAGTGGACGCATTAAGAAAAAATGCCCGCTAAAAAAAAGAATTAAAAAAGAAAGGAAAGAGCACAGCAGCCCCGCGCTAGGAAGTCGCGCCCCAAGTCCCCTAAAAACAGCAGTCACGCCCCGCTTTACAGACGACGTGCCTTTGCATGCACCTGCCTTGAACGACAGTCTTATCGAACATTCATGTACAATGTATCATTCCAATGACAAATTCTGTGTATTCAAAACTGGTTTGATTTTCTTCCTTCATATCGTACACAGTATATACTATATGTTTATGTAGGGAGTTGTTGCATTGCCGTCTTCATCTTTCAAGCGTCGCCTCAGTTCTTGGGAGGTGGGCCCTTGACATAGATCCTCATCATCTGCAACATTTTGCCATCCTGGGGCTTGTAGTATTCCGAACCGGGCGTTTCTGCCACCGTCGCCTTGATCTTGGCCACCAACGTTTCGGCCTCGTCAGGCGTCGCCTGCTTCTTGCCCTTGCTGGCTGACTTGCGCAGCAGCCGGATCTCGACCTGGCAGCCCTTGTTCAGAAACTCGGTCAGCTTCTTCATGCGGAAGCCCAGGTTGTGGTCGTCAATGGCCCAGTTCATTTCCAGCTCCTTGAAAGAGACGACCTTTTTGCGCTGTGCCTTTTTGCGCTCGGCCTCAGCTTCGCGCTCCTTCTTGATGTTGATGATGCGGCAGACGGGGAAGGACTGCATGGCCTTGACGGCCAGGGCACGCTTCTCGTCATCAGCTACTTTCTTGGTGGCAGCTTCGGCGGCGGCTGCGGCCATGGCCACTGGGTCGATGACAGGTTCTGGGACGGGACCGGAGACAGCCTCTTGCCCCTCTTTGCCCTCCTCGATGTTCTTTCCTTCCTCGCCCACCTCGCCCTCTTCGTCCTCCTCGTTCTCCTCATCCTCCTCGCCCTCCTTGCCCTTTTTGCGCTTCTCCTGCTGTCCCGGCAACGCCACAACGACAAGCGAGTTCTTGCGCAGGTCAAGCCGCGAAAGCACGCTGTCGAGGGGCTCCGGCAACTCCAGCGTGCCATCGTCATGCCGCACCAGCACGTGGCTAAACTCAATCTCCTGGTTGCGCGGCATACGCGCCATCTTGAACTTGACACGGGGAGTCGCATTGGGTTTATCCCTCTTCTTCGGTCCCAATCGGGTGTTCAAGTTACCTTCGGTGGTCAGGTCCTCGCCAAAAAAGTCTTCTTCCTTGCCGCGGCCGATGGGCATGTCCCTGTCTCGTGCCTGCGCCTGCCAGCGCTCCTGCAGGTGTTCCTGGCGCTCAAGGTGTCCACGGCCACCAAGCTCCTCTTCGAACTCGTCTTCGGCCGGTGCCTGCGAGCGATCCTGACGTTCTGGGCGCCCGCGCCCACCAAACTGCGGGTTCCCTCCACCAGACGGACCGGAACGACCAAACTGTGGGTTTCCTCCACCACCATGAGAAGCCGGGCCAGAACGGCTAAAGTGTGGGTTGGAGTGTCTGCTGTGCGGCCCGGTGTGCGCGCGTGGGGGGCCACTGTGCCCGCCAGGTGGCCGAGGAGGCCCATTGTAAGCGCCGGGTGGACGAGGCGGGCCGTTGTGGCGCCGGGGCGGTCCTCTGCCTGGCCGGCCGTGTGGTGGCGGTCCTCCCCGGCTGTTGTTGCCGAAGCACCGCCGTTGCTGATGGGGTCCTAAGCTGTGCCGTGACCGGTCGGACGGCCTTGTCATCGTCGTCGTCGCCGCCGTAGACGCCGTAGACGTTATGCTGTAGCTCGAGGCATAGCTGCAGCTAGCCAGGAGACCGGTCTGTCGTGGCCCTGTGTTCGTGATAAAGACCCGTGCGAGGACCGAAGTCGGCGTAAGGAGACCCGCGGCGGTCTTCATTGTGAAGTGGAGGTGTTGTCGTTGGTAAACCGAACGTTCTTTAATTGATTTCTCGTCAAGGTGAAGCTCGCGTTCACGACGAGTTGTCTTTTCAAAAAGGATTTTAGCGGGGGCAGCAATTGGCAGCTACTCCGTACAGCGGCCTGGTTTCGAGGTCGACAAGGAAAGAGGTGTGGAGCTCCCAGCTGTGGAGCTCTAAAATGACTAAGCGCAGCTCAACCGCCCGCAAAAGCTCACACCACCAAAATCACCACCACAACAAGGAACAACGTCACCGACGACATTGTCACACCTCACCTTCCGTTCTTTCCAATCCACGCACGACAATGTCCTTCTTTTCCGGATTCAGTCGGGCATTCTACGGCCACCCGGGCCGCTGGGCCATTGGCACCGCCAAAACGCTCGCCTTTTGCCACATTGTCTGGACCTATGGCTACAGCGTCGGCCCGGCTTCGGGGCCCAGTATGCTCCCCACGTTTTCTGTGGCCGGCGACTGGCTGCTCGTGGCCAAACGGTTTCGTGGCGGACGTGATGTCCGCGTAGGCGACCTCGTGGTGTACCGGATTCCCGTGGAGCCGTCGGACGAGGCCGTCAAGCGGGTCATGGGCATGCCGGGGGACTATGTCCTCGTCAACTCGCCGGAAGGGCAGAGTGATCTAATGATTCAGGTGATTTTTTTTTGTCCTCGCACGCTCGTTTTTTCTTCTCGCACGCTCGGTTGTCTGCTACGCATGCTGACAGTATAGGTCCCGCAAGGACATTGTTTCCTGGTCGGTGACAACCTCCCCGCCTCACGAGACTCTCGCACTTTCGGCCCAGTCCCGCTCGGCCTTGTCCGCGGCAAAGTGATTGCCAAGACATGGGAGTGGATTGAGAACCCCATGGACGCCGAGGCGCCTGCTTGAAGGTGAAGTCGATAACAGCACGGCTTCAATTGCACCATACAATGCCTCCCAGAAGATCCGTTGCCTACAGCACACACGACACAGCTCCTCTCCTAATATGGACGAGTCGAGGAGAGAGGAAGAGCGCAGTCACACATACCCTTTCAGCACCGAGCCAAGAAGATGGCCTGGATATCTACGACATGGACAGTACACGCATGGCCTTCAAAGTTTGAATGAAGAGATTTAAATGATCTAATTGCATCTGCTAGGTTGGAAAGGGTCCAAGATATGGGTATGGCTGTTGGGATAAGAAGCAGCGGCGCTCTCCCTGGGCCATTTCAGACCTGAGGACGACACGGCCGACCAAACAACCTGCGACTATGATAACATGCGGCCACAAGAACCCTTTGCTGAATAGTGGTCTCTCCTAGTCATGATAAGAACAAAGGGAATAAGATTGCGGGAGAGCCATGGCCTATGACAGGACCACGTCTGCCCGCCAGAGGGAGAGAGGAAGATAGAAGAACAGGTAGAACAGATAGAAGAACAGAAAACAACATGAAGAGTAAACGTCGATAAACAGAATAAACAAGAAAACGGAGAATAAAGACACACGCCAATACACCCGCCCGGCAGTCCGTTCTGTGCATTATCGCGCCAAAAAGTGCCCATTCTGGATAAGAATAATGTGATGAAAGAAGGCTCAAAAAACAAGAACGTATATAAAATAGCAACAGAAAACCCGGCAAAACAGCAACGCAATTGAAAAGCAACAGACAGAGTAGGAAATATGGTAATGAGAGAGGTAGGGAAGATGCAATAAGCAGCAAGCAACCAGCAAAGACAGGCGTAAAAAACCAGCAATAAACAGCAGAAGGCAAATGCAGAAAAAAGCAGAAAAGCGCAGAAAAGCAATAGCAGTGCAAATGATACGCCGTAAACACCGTGCCCGTTGTCTCTGAATCCGAAAACAGAGACTGACTGTCCGACCGACTGCAGAAAGACAAAAAATTAGACCAATGCGAGGCAGCTCCCTTCGTACTCGGCATTCTGTTATAACATATAGCGAGATGGGTAGTAATAGTATAATAGAGGAGGTCGAAAAAGTTGGTAATGAGATGAAGAGATGAAGAGTTTCACCGAGGGGGAACAAAAAGGAGTTTGATAAGGATTGTGAAAAGGGGTATAAGTCGTCAATGTCGGTCAGGCACCTGAGCTTAACCCTCAATGTGCGACTTGGGGTTGTTCTGTCCCAGGAGCTCGAGGCACCGTTGCGACAGGTTGACGACCTCGCCCTCATCGTCCTCTTCAAACTCATTGTCGGATCCAATCGGCCGGTTAGCAATCTGCTTGACCACCTCGACGATCTCGTCCGACTTGGCAATCAGGTTCATAAGCCGCTTGTCTTCAGACTCGAGCAGTTGCAGCAGCGTCCATATCGCAATGTGCTGGAAAGTCGCGTCGCCACTAGCTAGGAACCGGCTCAGGTAGCCGTGGATGCCGCCGCTGGGCTCCGGCCAGTACTGGATGAACATGGAGTAGTCGCCCACCTTCGAGGACAGATTGCCCATAGCAGCGGCACTGTTGCCCTGCACCTCGATGCTGGTTGACTGGGTAAGCGGGATCAGGACGTCAAAGACGCCCAGGCCGAGCAGGTGCATCTTGAGCTCGTCACTAAGAGCCAAGACAGCAATCGCGGCCGTCATCTCTGACTGTACGTTGACAGGAACATCCAACACCAGCTGCTTGCACTTCTGCACAGCACCCGCCTCGAGGACGAGCGCCTTGTTCCGGTCGGAGCTGGCCGCAAGGTTGCGCAGTGTTGAGATGGCGTGGCACTGGATCTCCTCGTTGTCGGTCGAGCCCAGCAGCTCCACCAGCGGCTTCAGGAAGCCCGCCTCGATAATGGGCGACTCGTTCATCGGGTGGATGGAGATGTTGCGAATGCACGCCACGGCGGACAGGATGAGCGGGAGGTAGGATGACTGGAGGAGGCGGAGCAGAGGCGGCAGACCGTTGGCGCGGACAATGTCGAGCTGGTACTTCTCGTCAGACGCGAGGTTACGCAGGGCCAGAGCAGCCTGGCACTGGACCTTGGGTGAGGACGAGTCCATCAGGTTAACAAGCGACTGCACAAGCTTGGGCTCGGTCTGGGCGAGTTTCCGGCGGTTGTTGGAGTCGACGGCAATGTTAGAGAGGGCGGTCGTGCAGTAGTATTGGACGTCGACATCGGGCGACGACAAAAGCTGCACAAGAACAGGGAGGGCGCCGGCGTTGACGAGCTGCTGGCGGTTTTCGTCGGAGTGTGTCATGTTGAGCAGAGCACCAGTGGCGTTCCGCTGGACGCGCATATCGCGAGACTTGGCGAGGCGGGTGAGGGGGCCGAGAGCGCCTGAGCGGGCAATCTTGGCCTTGTTGTCTTCGTGGGTTGCGAGGTTCGTGATGCAGCCGACGGCATTGCACTGCACTTCAACATTAGGGGAGAGCATCTGGCGCTTGAGCGGGTTGAGGCCGCCCAGGTCGACAATCAAAACTTTGTTGGCAGCTTGGGGTGTTAGTAGAAAGGGAGGGGGTTTGTTTGAATATGATATCATGAGTATGACGCACTGTTGACGGCCAGGTTGCCGAGAGCGGCGCTGGCTGCCCGCTGCACTTCGAGGTCGGGGCTTTGCAGGAGGAAGAGGATGGGTTCGAGGGTATCACGGTCAACTTCGCGGACATCTAAAGCTGTTAGCAGTGAAGACACAAATACTTAACACGTCGTCGTCAGGTCTTACCTCTTTCTGTAATCTCGGCAAACGTCAGACTGGCGCTGCGTTGCAGGTCGATGTTGTCGGAGTAGACGAGGGTGGTGAGTGCCCGGAGCGGCTCGCCTGAGAAGAAGTCGGTTTCATTGCGCTGACAGGTTAGTATGGATACAAGACGACGTAAATGAAGTCAAATAGAAGATGTACACACATTCTCAAGGTACTGCAAAAGGTCGGCTACGGCCTCGCGTTCACTATCTGCGAGGACGGGCTCATACAGGCCATCGCGGGATTTGCCTAAATCGAAAAAAGTCAGTCGTCGGAAAACGCGGGACAAGAGCAAAAAGAGTCGTGTCGGCTGTCGACAAATGCTCGTATTAAAGAGAGAAAACGGATTATCGTACCTCCGCAGCACTGCGAGCTGCAGATGCCCATCGCGGCGGTTTGTCGAGGAGTCGAAGCTCGGTGGCAATGGTTGCTGGCCGACGAGACGATGCCGAAGGTAAAGAGAAAAGAGGAGTCGAGGTCGAATACTCGATGGCGGAGACGTGAGAAAGGTGTTGTTGTCGGTCAACGATCGTCGTGAATCGAATCCAGTCGATGAAGTAGAAAAGAGAAAGGTCGGGCGTCGATGGCGAGGGTCGTGGATTCAATCTCTCGCCGTGTATCTTGCCTCGGTGCCGATTGGCAAGCTTTTTCTCGTGTCGAGTTTTTGTTGCTGACTTCGACAAGTCAAAATGAGCTGGCGATCTCTCCAAAAAAGGCGACAAAAACAAAGAGAGAGAAAGTATCGAAATCGAAATCAAATAAAAGGACGAAAAACACGTCAAAGTCCAGAAGTCCCTGCGAGGGAAAGGATGGCGATTTGGAATGAGGAGAAAGGGGAGAAGAGAGGAGTTGTGTCGGCAGGGATGGAGTTGGGAGATGACGTGTGGGTTGTGGTGTTGGAGAGAGAGAAAAGAGAGAAAGGTTTGTGAGAAAGAGAGATTAGAGTCCTGGGTGGGTGTGTTTTTCTTTGCCTGTAATTCCGGGTCAGTCACAGTGTCTAGGATTTGGTTCGGCGGGCAAAAGAGTAGAGACGAGGAAGGGGCAAAGCAGCAAAGGAGAAGCAAGCGAGGCAGACGGGGCAACTGCGAATTGGGCGAACCTTCCCTACGAAATACAGCAGTGGGCGGCGGCGGCACAAACAACAGGAGCCTGGGCTGCACTAGCGCGTTCTTTCTGCATTGCAAGCATTTGCAGGGCAGTCACCGCCAAAACAGCTCCTCATTTCAGATTCGAATAGCTTGGCTCTTTTGGTTCCAAAGGAAGGCACGGGACTGGGTCTCACTGGCGTGTCCCACTGGGGGCGTGCCTGCCTTTTGCGAGCCTGTCGTCGCTGCCCATTTCCAAAACAGGTCCGTGCTTTCCCTTTCCATTTTCAATATCGGGCGCTATGTTTCTTGTGGGTCCCTTCTTTGTGGTACTTGGATCTAGGCGCCTGATCGGCGCAAAAGGTCTTGTACCATGACGGGCCGGGAGCTCACTGCTCAGTCCAGTTAGGCTGCCATTTTGTTGTTTGGCGGAAAGCCTCCTAAAGCAAGGGCCCACGATTGGCGCTTACAATTGCTGTAAAAGGACTGGGGCTGCAGTGCGTCTCCACAGTTTCACGGTTGCTATTGCCTTCATTATCGCCATCGCTATGATCCATCATCTCATGAAGAAAGAGCGATTCATGCGTAAGTCAGCTATGATACATAGTCACGTGTGATATTAAGGCAGATGAAAAGATATATTTGTATTCATTATTGAAAGTCGCATTATTAAAGGTCTGGTGGTGGCATTCAATCTATTATCCGAGCCCAAGCAAAATACGGACAAATACATTAAAATCAAAATGCAAAATTAAAATCGAAAACAAAAAAAAACAAAAAAAAAACAGCTTCCTTCCACAATCAGTGGGCGGTTGAATGAGAGATCAGGACAATCTCAACAATGCCTGGGTGGACTACCGTGGTGCCCTCACCAAGTCATCTTAATTGAACTTGAACATGTAGCAAATTGTATCCGCATCTTGTGTAGATAGGGACTGTGCCAGGACTGTCGTGAGATAGCTGATACTGACAAGATGGGGGAATGATTTGCTGCCACGACATGCCTTTGAGGAAGTCAAACGGGTCGGATGTCGATGTGGACTGTACTTTTATCCCACGTGGCAGATCATAGTATATCTCCTTGCAACGCTCTGGCGGTTGCAGTTGCTAGAGGTGCCTGTCACTCAGCAAGACGAAGCCTTGTGCAAGGGTGGACCCGTCTTTCAGAAATTGCATCTAAAGGGATAACAGCAGAGAGAATCAAACGGCCGACTTCCAAGAATCCGATATAAAATAGAATGGAAGCGGAGAATATGCTTGCTCATCCAGACTTCGTCATGGTCACCAAGTGTTCTGGGTGACCGCAACGAAGGCCACTCGTATGGTCGTGGATACGAAGTTACCTGTGTATTCTGTGAAGTCAAATGAGACCAGTGTGCCAAGAAAGCCCAAGTCAGCAGATGGAGTATCGAAGGTGATCAATATCGCTGTGGTTGTGAGGTCCTCCCGGAGTTCTAACGTTGGTGCGTACTTGATTTCAGCCCAGGAGAATAAGCAATAGGAACGATTATGTACGTGACCACAAACTCAAATGACGAGAAGATACCATGAAGTGACCGATGAGAATGACCGAGAAAAGTGTACGGTAAAGATAGAGTTTAAGAATAGCGTGTGACAAGACCGGTACAAGTGGACCGGATACTCTGACATGACCAATCTGATAAGTTTTTGGTGCGAGTTTTTGAGGAGTGTATTTATTTGTGGTAATGTACGGCAACCTTTGACAACCTAACATGTATAGTGCCAAAAAATCACATCTAGAAACTACACGGATGATTTTGACAGCTTCTACTCTCTTGCCGTACGGCAGAGAATTTTTGTATCTTTTTGCCAGTGTCTGCGAATGGCGTTGATATTTTTTTCCCGTTACTTCTCGCAATGCCCAGGATATTTTGTTTTTCTGGAAATGGCCTGTCGTCCGTTGTGTGGGATCGTGCCAATCAATAAGCTTATTTCAAAACGCCGTGCATTGACCATCTTGCCTTGCCCGCTTTGTCAGTTGGGGTGCCGGCGAGGCCTTTGTTTTTCCTTCTTTGATTTTGAATATTTTTCTCACATGCGCAAGCAGCACAAGTTTGATGGCAGAACCTCTGTATTTTCTCATTGGTTGTGCGCACTGTGCAAACGACCAAGCAACTGTAATGACGTTGTGCCAGCTTGCACCAATGGTTTTCCACAGAGTACGACGAACATACCGTAAGAGCTCAAAAACATGAGCCACAGCTGCTCAGTTGCTCAGGCTGCTGTGGAGAATTTCTTTGGCACAAGTCTTCTTCTATTTCGCCGATCAAAATACTCCGTCTGATTTCCCCGCACATCTTTGGCCGTGCTGACAGGGATGTTGATGTGACTTGAAACAAGAAATGGAGCGGGGAAGCACGCTGAGGCCAGGGCTACAATGGCGCTATGTTGCACTGGCGCCTGTCCGCTTCCATGTGCGCTTTGTTCACTTACAGCGATCATCACTGAAAACACCCTCTCGGCCACCTTCACATGTGTTTCCTCTCCATTCACGTGTTTTTGTACCTGCTTTTTCATCTCTAGAGAGGGCCAAGCCGAGGGCAGATGTATCTCCAGATTCCCAGATGGCCCATGCCGCTCCCCAGAATGTCCCCAGATGTGTCCAGGTGCACCCGTGGAGCACATTGCGTACCCTTGTCGATGCTTCTTTTTGTTGTACCGGGGTCGTCGTCGACTGGGCCGCTCCCACGGTATGTTGCAACGGCGGATCGACAGTAGCAATGGTCATGGACAGTAAAGAACAACCATGCCCTCTGTAATGAGGTGCGGAATACCAGTGCCAGTGCAGTGGCGATCGCTCCTTCTTCATTATTCCGCTGATCTGCCTTCTTGCCCGCTTTTCTGTAAATATGTCTCCTTCCCCCTTTTCTTTCTCCCTTCTCCAATTTTGATTTTTTCCTCAACCACACTCTTTTTCTCCCTTTCAACCACCACTCACGGAAATCTCGCTCGCCGAATCCCGCATCAATCCCATCACCATGCGTGTCTCTACCCTCATTCGTGCTGCCTTCGTGGCTGTGACTGCCAGCACTGCTGCTGCCAGCGGTGCCGACATTGTCAGCGCCCTCAACAACGTCGACTCTGAGACTGCGGATCTTCAGTCTACCGTCGAGGACTGGTCGGGCGGTCTCCTTGGCTCAATCCCCATCGTCACCCAGAGCGCCCACGTCCTGTCGGCCATCAACGACGGCACCGACACTGCCGAGGACAGCGACCCTCTCACCACCGAGGAGGCTCTGAGCATCGCCACAGCCGTCAGCACTCTGGCCACCACCGTCAACGGCACCATGACTGCCCTCATCAACGCCCACGATGATTTTGAGCATCTGCTACTAGCCCCCATTGTCCTTCTTGACCTGAAGACGCAGAAGAGCGCTTCTGATGACATGAGCGCTGCCATCATCGCCAAGGTCCCCCAGGCTCTCCAGGCTATTGCCACTAACCTGGCTGCCCCGATCGCCGCCTCGTTCGAGCAGGCCATCGAGGTCTTTTCCCTCTCCAACGGTATCTAATTTTCCATCCGTGGTCGTGGTTGGCTGCGCGAGGCCCAACGAACTTTTAAAATTCAGAAAAGCAACGACATAAAAACCAGCAGCAATACGACAAACAAAACATGAAAAGGGAGAAACGATAGGCTTCATGTATCAAATCTGATGGAAGGGTTGGCAACCGCCTGGTATTAATGCTATATGTATGATAGATTCTACAGAAAGACGCTATGAAACTTTTCACAAAACAATTTGTGCGCGAGTGAGGGTATCGTGGCTGCTTTGCCACTTGTTTTCCCCTTTTTCCTGTCTTGTTTTTTGTGTGCACGGTATGTTGGAAAGTAGGGCACACGATTTTGCACACAATTTTCCAGAGTTTTCTTACCACCGCGGCGAGTGGATGATGAAAGCCATCAGCAGACCCGAGATCAGACCCGTGCACGGAAGCGTGATTACCCAGCCAGAGTAGATCCAGAGGACCATGCGCCAGTTGATGGTCCGCCAGTCACCCGAGCACAAGCCGACGCCGACGGTAGCACCCGTAATGCACTGCGTAGTTGACACAGGAAGTTCTGCAAGTGTTAGTTGTTGGCACTAGTGGATGACGCAGACAAATAAAAAAGCCGATGCAAAAATAGAATCAACCAACAGACAACCCCGAAGAGAGTCACAAATACAAACAAACTTAGACTTACTGAGGCGGGTGGCGAGAATAATAGTCGTGGCACTAGCAAGCTCCATAGAAAAGCCACGGGATGGCGAGTGCAGCGTGATGCGGTTGCCCAAATTGCGCATAATGTTGTAGCCAAAAGTCCACAGACCAATGACAAGTGCGGATGCACCAAAGACCAAAATCCAGATGGGCACATCAGCCTTGCCCTTTTCGGGCAGGGCGCCGTCATTCCAAATCTGATAGATGGTGGCATAGGGACCGATGGCGTTGGCAATATCGTTGGCACCGTGGGTGAACGAAGCAGTGGCAGCAGTCATGACCTGCAGGAAAGTGAACATGTACTCGGTCTTGTTGTCGTACTGGGCAGCACGGGCGTGCATGGCCTCAAGATCGCCTGTCAACATGTCACGCTTATCGTGCTGAGAGCTGATAATGTCGACGTCGACACCACGGAAAATAGCACGCTTGATGTACCAGAAAAGTACCGGGCCGGAGTACCACTTGCCCTCAGGCTTGGGACCGACAATCGTCTTGCGCGGCTCGGTCTCGTTGGCGGCGGGAGGACGGAGCTGACCACTGCGAGCGTGGCGGTTGACAACGCCGTCGTCCGACACACTGGCAGTGTTGGCAGCGTTGTTGCCCTTGAGCTCCGGCGACATCTCACCGACGGTAGCCTCCTCGTCGCTACCACCTTGGCGGCTGGGCACCTCCTCGCGGACCTCAGTGCGGTTACGCTGCTCGTCAAGCTGCTCCTGGGTCAGATGGCCCTGGTAGAAGTTGCGAGTGCCGCGGTAGCCGGGAGGCGGCGGGCCAGCATCGGGGCGCTTTAGGTTCAGGGGGCCCAGAACCAGATGGTAAGGCTTGATGGTCCAGTCGTCACGGATAACCTTGCAGTACAGCCACGGGCAGAGGAAGAAGCCAATGAAGAGACCCCAAGCAACACCGACGCCAACAATGACACCGGCAATCTGGGCGTCGTTCAGAGTGACGGTGTAGTTACCGCCCTTCCAGAGCAGCAGCATTGTGAGAAGAGACGCAGTGATGCCAAAGTAGACAGGAACCGTGAAAAGGGCCTTGTATACTGGGTTGGACCGCAGCATGACAAAATACTTGGTGACGGTGAAGATGATGGCACCAAAGATGGCCGAGATACCGGGGGCCACGACCCATGCCAAGAAAACCTGGACGACACCAGAGTTGACAACAGCCGTACCTCCGCCAGAGCCAACCCACTGGATACCGTTGGCACCGACAGATGCAATACCCATGCCGATGACACCGCCCATGATGGAGTGCGTGGTCGAGACGGGGAAACCGACCTTAGTGGCAAAGGTCAGGTAGCAAGACGAAGCGACGATGGCACAGACCATGCCCAGCATGAGCATGCCCGGTTCACCGGCGTACAGAGCAGTGTTGACGACCTTGGTGCGGATCGTATCAGCCACACGAGCACCAACACCGACGGCACCAGCAAACTCCATCACGCTAGCAAGGCACATGGCCTGCAGGTAGGTGACAGAGCGCGAGCTGACCGACGTGGCCCATGAGTTAGCGACATCGTTGGCACCTATGATGTGAGCGAAGTTAGTGAACGAAATAAATTATGAGCCGCACGGGGAAGTGACATACCAATGTTCCAGGCATCCAGAAAGGCGAAAATGGTGCCAACCGCGAACAAGTGGTTGTATTCGAGAAGGCGAACCATCTTGAGAGGTGAGAATATGTGTTGTAGGTCCTCAAGTGTTGCTAGTGCCAGGACAAAATAATGAGGAGACAAGCAATAAGGCTGGGAGTTGCAGAAGATGGAATGCAGAAGAAATCGATATACATCAGTTGCTGATCATCGGGAGTCTTATATTCTTCAATTCAAAGACGGACTCCCATATTTGTCTTCGGCCACACGTTTTCTGACAGTCCATGGTCGGATTCTCTCGGTGGGCATATTTTCAACCACAAGACTCGGCAGCGTCTTGGCCGGACGGTTTGTCGACCATTCGCATTGTCTTCATATCGCCTGTTTTGATTCTTCGGTCGACCCTCGTGGGTGTGGAACGGAGCACGTGTGCCATCTCTGTCTGCTTTGCCGCCCGGTCAGTTGGTTTGTTTGCCCGATCGGGGACACGGAGAGCGTTCTTTTGGTCTTTTGGTCAACACAGAGCGTGGGGAGACACTCCCACACTCTTTCTTTTTCTTTCGTCTTTGCAGTCCACGCAATCCTACGGAGGACACCGGTGCTCTACCAAGACGATTCAGCAACTTGGCCAACTTGGCCAACTTGGCGAACTTGGCGACCTCAGCGAGTGGGAGCCGCCGTCCTTTTATCTTTGCATTCTGCTCACGGAAATGAGAGTCGGCTTTGGCTACGGCCTGACTTGGCTTGTCTTTCCTGTCTCGGTGAATGCATTTGTCAAGGGCCGATGTGGTCTAGCCCAGTCGCCGGCGTGGACGTGCAGACGACATACTCATGCGGGTGGGGTTTTGCTCTCCATATTCTTGTTTATCGCAAGGCTGTACACCCAGCTTTCTGGCTAGTTGCCCATTAGACACTTGTTGATACCACTTCGACGTCGCTTTGCGGATGTAGCCAAGGCTTGCCCAGGTCGAAAATAGTCAGGGACAAACCAGAGCATGACAAGGAACTAGAATACCTAGAACGTCCAAGAGTTCCAAGACGCTTGGCAAAGGCTTCTGGATCGTCTAATCAGAAGCCATAACCCCCCCACGTGTGTGTCAGTCGGGATTGATGCAGTTGGCCAATCACGATGGGCTTTTCTTCTCAACAGACGAAATGAGGAACAATACTCAATTCAAACACTCGCTCGCATATTTGATTCGACTAAAACCGCCATCGGCAACTAAAGTCGGGAGCACAAAATATTTTGTCCGCGCCAACACTCGCATTGATATTTAACCTTTCTATCTCCTAGCTTATAAAGGTCCCATTGTCTATTGTCTGTCCTCCAATTCCGTGTCACAACCATCACAGCTCAATCTGACCAACATTCTTGTATGCCTTTGAAGCACCAGTCTTCACGTTGTGCTGCACAGAGACAGCCTTTGCCTGACGCAGAACGTTATCGTCGCTATCAACAGCCTCAGCATAGATCTTGACACTGCCCAGTGAGGAGACCGGCGCAACATTCTTGAAGTATGCGTGCGTTTCGAAGCCAGAGCGCTTGACTTCGCCCAGGAAGCGACCCTCTGACGCCACATAGAAGCGCCAGGCTTTGGCTTCAGTGTCACCGTTCCACGAGACATACACGTCCAGGCCCTCTTTGTTGCCCGAATCGGATGCAAAGACAGCAAGGGCAGGCTCTTCTGCAGGGATACCCGTCCAGTTCGCGCGGAAACCACGGTAGCTCTGCACGAGACGCCCAGCGGGAGCCGAGTCCAGGTAGGCATGTAACAGTACCTCACCGTCCTCAGCAAACTCAGTGATAGCACCAGCCTGGCCCCAGTTGACAAACGCGTTGCCGTTGGGCAGCAGCTGGACACTACCCTGCGTCGCAGCAGACAGACCGTCTGGCGCCTCGTGCGAACGGATGGCCGTGGCCTTGCCAGTGTTATAGTTGAGCTTGTAAACACGGGCACGCGAGGAAGGATGCGTCTTCACATCGGCCGAGTGGGCACCGTTATCAAACAGAGAGATGTACTCGACTCTGCCATCGGCCGACCGACCACGGAAACGGGCATGGTGCTGGTAGCCAAAGAGGTCGTTCTCCGGGTCCTCAAACTCAAAGTCGGAGCCGCCGTGTAGTCCGCCCAGCTGCCAGATGACACTGCCGTCAGTACCGTTCAGCTTGTACACGGTAGCCATGTTGCGAGCCGACACAAGATAGTTGCCCTCGTCGTCCTTGTCGATGCTGTTGACGTGGAAGTAGTTCCATGCGTCACTCTCGGAGCGGCCCGAGCCGAAGATGTTTGTCTGAGTGTCGAGAGGGAAGGCGCTGCGCTTGGGGTCGACGTGGTCAAAACTATGCCACTCAAAAAGGACCTCGCTGGTGTCAATGTCGACCTCTGCATTTTGTTAGTGTGGGTCCCCTTTCTCAATTATATTTAAGTCAAAGGAAGGAAACATACCCTGGAAACCACTGGAAAGCACCCAGATCTGGCTCTCGTCGCCACCCCATGGGTCAAGTGAAGCCACGACCGGCAACGGAATCTCAATCAATGCCGTCTTCTCGTTAATTATGTTGAACTCGTGCGCCGAGGCCCAACGGTGGCCGCCCGGCTGGAGAATCTTGGCGTGCTGGTAGTGCTTGTCCAGCAGCGAGTGGAAACCGAACATGCGGCCGTGGACTGGATCCAATGCGCCCTGGAAGGCACGCAGGTAGTGGTCGCCCTTCCAGACCACAGGCACAAAGTTGGCCACCCATCCCGCGTGGTAGCCAACGCCAGACCAGACAAGCTCGCCGTCGTCTCGGAAAATGTAGGCGCCCGGCTGAGTCGGACCAAAGGCGGGATGCTCCGGGTCTGTCGTGAAGCCCGGGTACTGGGCAACAAACAGCAAACCCTTCTCAAGAGAATCCGTCTTTCCGGGCGTCGTGATGTTCAGATGAGGAATCGAAAACTCTGGGCGGCTTCGGAATTCAAAGCTCGCCGAAGCGATGCCGGCCAATACGGCAAGTGTAGGGATGGATGCTGTCCTCATAGCTCTGATATCTGTGCCGGATGTATGTGAAGGCAAAGCAATAAACAGCAAAAAAGGAAGAGAAAAATTACAAGTGAAATTTTGCTGTTTTTTTTCATGCTCATGGTTTCCGTCTTTTTATTCCCTCCTACTTTCACATCGGTCATGTCGTCTCGTTAATTGACAGACAGCTAGGCAATTGCGCCACAGCTCTCAATCACGTCAACACACTAACACCAATTCATCACAGTAGCCCAGCATATTTCCGTTTCTGCACCACTTCACTCCACAATTCAATGCAGCACGCGAGAAGAAATCTGACAAGCTGATATTTTTCGAAATGACAAAAGTTATTCGAGAGAAGGAAACAAGACGGGGCACTCGTCGTTTTGTATCTGTATCTTCTTTGATTTTGTGTGCCCCTCGGTTCAAGCGATTGAGTGGAGAAACTTCGCACAGTGCAAAGCAAATACGACCTTGCCGGACCACGCGCTCGCATTAACGCCTTCCAGGGCAAATTCTTCTCCTTGACCCCTGCGAAAAAGAAATGACGCGCCCTGCACTGTGCATTCACAATCTTTACAATAGCACCCATGTTCCCAGAGCATAGTTGTTCATGCATTGAATTCCAACAATGTCTAATCTCACGACGTCTTGGCATGCCCTGCGTGACGTACACTGTACCTACCGACGCAAAAAACGTGTTAGCTCCACGTTCCCGAAGCCACAATCTGCCACAAACAGACACAGGTTGCTAGGAACTGTGACATGGACTTCACAAACCCGGGGTGATTCACGTTGGTTCTGCCCAATACCACGCGACGCGGTCATTACTGACAACTAACAACAGCCGAGGTGGGCGTGAGAACTCAATGAACCAAAGAACCACGCTGACTGGCCCTCGTGCTCCGGCGCAGATCCTCGATTTTGTCTAGCACACTCTGGCAGCCGTTGAAAAAGTCCATCAATAATATGGGGAACCCGAGATCTGCGTGCAATTGTTCGGTATCAGTGATGCTTGGATTGCGATGCTGTCAGATTTGTCCGTTGAAAATGCTGCAATCACAATGCCGGCAGTGTATATGTAAATCTGTATCGTGCGCCGTATATATGTAGATAGGGACATGACATTGATGAGCATATATTCAAAGGCGCCCATCCATTGTCAGATCGTTTCCTCATTTTGACCTTTCCCTCACCACAGCATTGGCCAAGTGATTCTCGACTATACACGGTCATTTTTTTCAACCCCTTCACTTTTTTTTTGTATTGGCTTACTCCTTGCACTTCCACGATGGCCCTCTTTGCAAGTGTCCTTTTCCTGGCAGGTGCCGCAAATGCACAGGTCGGCGCTATGCTGTCGCCTGCTTTCGACGTCAACTTCCCCAAAACATCTGCGGCCACAAATCCTCTCAACTGGCTTGGCGCAAATGGCCCCTATGCTCCTGGTAAGATGTATTCAAAGCCACGCTCCATCGAAGGCCAAGACATACTGACATAACAGGTCCCAACGTTTACGGTATCTCATCTGACGTGCCCGACCACTGTACCGTCGACCAGGCTTTCTTCGTGTCTCGCCATGGCTCACGCTACCCCGACCTCGGTGCCTACAATGGATGGGTTGATATGCAGAACAGAGTAAGTTGGTATGCTGTCTGTGATGTTCTGCTCCAATATTCTGTGACTGACTTTCCAGTTTTCTGCCAAGAATGGATACAATGCCACCGGAGGCCTTTCCTTCCTTCCCTCCTGGAAAACTGTGCTCACCAACCCCGGCCTGCAAATGTCCAATCTCTCGCCGACTGGACAGAAAGAGGCCTTTGATATGGCCTACGCTCTGCGCACAAAATACCCACAGCTCTATAACGAGGGTGATGATCTGTACGTCTGGGCCAACAACTACTCGCGGGTCCTCCAGACGGCCAAGCTGTTTGTCCACGGCTTTCTGGGTGTCAATGCTACCAAATTGGGCCACGTCGTTTCTGTCACATCAGCCGGCAGCGTCAATGCCATTGGCAATTCCCTCGGTCCTTCTGACTCCTGCCCCAATTTTGTCGACTCGTCTGGTGGCACTTTTTTCACCAACTGGTCCAACGTCTACATTCCCCCCATCCAGAAGCGCCTGCAGGCACTTATCTCTGGTAATCTGACCTTCACCGCCAACGATATCGCACAGATGCCTTACCTCTGTGGATTCGAGTCGCAGATCACAGGTCGTGTCTCGCCATGGTGCAACGTCTTCACTGATGAGGAGCTGCAGTACTACCAATATTCCAACGACCTCCGCTACTACTATGGAGTCGGTCCTGGAACCGACCTGCCGGCGACAATGATGCTTCCTTACCTCAACACAGTTGCAGGTCTCCTCCAAAAGGGTCCGGGTGCTCTCAACGGTACGGCAGCCGATGGCTCAGACTTTACTCCTCCTCGGCTCATGGTCAGCTTCCTCAACGACGGCCAGCTGAATGAGCTGATCACTGCGTCTGGCGTTCACGACTCGCAAGCGGCACTGTCTGATACAGAGATGGACCCGAACCGCCTGTACATCGGCAACCGCTTCACGACGATGCGTGGCACCATTGGCTTTGAGCGTCTCAACTGTGCTGTGAAGCCCAGCATCGGCAACGCCAGTGACCTGTTGCCCGTTTCCCAACGCGCATGTGCTGGAAAGACCAAAGTGCCTTCATTTGAAACATCGACAACAAACCACACATTTATTCGCGTACTGATGAACGACATTGTCTACCCGGTCCCCGGTTGTCAGAATGGACCTGGCTACTCGTGTCTGCTGGACGACTATGTTGAATTTGTTGGTGACAAGTATAACAAGTCGGGCAATTGGGCACAGAATTGCGGTGTCACCGCAGCTGGTGCACCTACGGTTGTTGCTGGAGCCTCCTTCTACACTAACCTGGAGAACGACTTCCTGCAGGTCATTTCTCCGTAGGCGTGGTGAAAGAAAATGTCTGTTATATTATTTTCGGCAATAATTGTCATTTTTGTCGTTATTTATTTATGGTTTCATTTTTTGTTCTCTTTTCACAGCTATATTTCAGAGAAAATATTCAATAATTTTTAATATTTCACCGACCGTCGCCTTTTCTTTCTTCCCTGCTCGCCTGTCCTTCTGGATTGGATCCATCCATCCATCCTGCCCCCTCTTTTTCTTCTGTGTTGTTTCTGTTCTTGATGCCAGACGAGGGTGGGGATGGGATGTGGAGGTGACAGCCCTGGAAAAGGAGAATGCATCGTCTCCAGTCTCCATTCACCAGACTCCAGTGAGAGCCATGTTCAGAAAAGGAGGAGACAGGTCTGTCGTCCGTATACACCGCCCAAAAAGCATTTGCTGGCAGCTACTGTGCTTTCCCTGTTGCAAAGGTCCGTGGCACCTGTCCTCCCGTCCCTGGATAAGCTCTCGCTTCTTTCAACGGCCTAATCATGGCGGGAATTGATGACGGGGACCAGGACCTGGCCCTGACGGCCTACCCATTTCGGACCACAGACCAGGAGCCCTGCACGCAGTATTCATCTCTCACTCACATGGTTTGGTTGACGACCTGATCTGTGCGGTGTACGGGAATATCCAAGATTCGGTACAGAGGGATTCTACATCATACAGGGAGGCCCGATTGCTCATAATGAGAAAGCACTGAGACTGAAGCTCCAGTAAGACTCTAATTGCTCCTGGAGGACAGGCCTTGTTGCAACATCCAGTATGTGGAATACTCCACGACCAGGGCTCGATACGAAGCCGACAGGCACGCTGTTCACAGCCTTCTTTCGGACGACGATGTGACAATAAGAAGCTCCAACCACCTCGAATCTTGCTGTTTATGGGTATCAAAAATGCCTCGGCGAGCCTATCGATTCTCCGTCTAGATCGGAAGAACGAAGGGAGGACGTGAGAAGGCGAAGAAAGACCCAAGAAAAGTGTGGGCCACGTGCCTCTTGTCCCGTTTGACAGGAAAAGGGCCATCACGAAAGGTCTGGGCGCTCCTTCTCAGATCGGATTTGCGTGCTCAACATCGACAAAAAGAAAGCTTCTACGAAAGATGTCTGCAGCGTCTTGTGGTGTGCGGGTCGAGAGAGCTGAAGAGGAATGCACGTCGTGTCAGTTCCTGCAGACACCATAAAGAACCACTAAGTTACTAGCGAATGCCAGCAGAAGAAAAAGTCGATGCAGAAATACTGAATATTGAGCGATAGCTTCACAAGCCAGAATGAAAAGGGCTCCCGCTACTGCGTCTGGGTGAGACCTATCTGTGTGTCTCACTCTTGGGCAGGTCTTCCGTAGTGGATCGGATGGGCCACTTCGAATTCGAAGAATGATGGGCACACGCCCCCTCCTCTCCTTTCAGACTTCTGAGATTGGAGATTGGAGAGAGAGATGGGCTTCTGGCCCAGCTTAATCTGATGCAAAATTAGAGTGCCACTCTTTCTTTGTCGATTCTGCTTTCTTTCCTCTCTCTCTCTTTTTCTTGGGTTCTTCACAAGCAAAAATACGAGGAAAAGATCTTCATGAAACTTGCATTGCATGTCCAATCTCGGGGGCACATCTGTTGGACGGAAGTTTATTGCAAGTGGCGGACAGGGAGGGCGGGACGATGAAGTGAAAGGAGAGACGAACACAATCAAAATTGGGCCGAACCAAAAATAACCAAAGAAGTAAAAAGGAGAAGCTTGCAGGCGGAGATGAACTGGCGCCTCTGCCAGTGGAGCTCCACATGCAGCTCGAGATGAGAAGAAACAAGGACGACAAACAAACAAACAAACAAACAAACAAACAAACAAACACGAAATCCTTTGAGAAAAGGGGGCACTGCGGAAGATAGGGAAAGGGAAAAGCAGTTCATTGTCACTGACAAAGGCCCCAGCAAAACATACATATCATTGTGTGTCTCCGCCGCCTTGGAGTGCTGGCTGTCGCCAGCTGATGGGCGCGCGAAAGCTGTGGGCTTTCTTTGTCGCGTCTGGAACGAACGGCCTTTCTATGCGGATTTGCATACTGGTTCTTTTGTGCCGTCATGCTTTTTTGATCTCTTTTGCTCTCTCTGGTTGTGTGCTCTTTACACTTTTGAGTGCTTGACATTCTTTCTTGCGGACCCGGCTCTAACTCATGGCACTTACAGGACTCCCGAGAAATGCGGACGACGCAAAGTGGTGTCTCTGGTGCCTCACCAGATTCCCATTAAAGAGCCGCATTTCTGCGATGATGCCAAAGAACGAAAAGACCCCAAGGACCGGCCTCGAGTCGGGTCGGTCTGGCTTGGCGCGCCTGGTTTAGGGGACTGTCTCGTTTGTTTTTCTTCAACTCTTTTGACACCAACACTGGCTCGACTGGAATGCGACTTGGGCACGACTTTCTGCATCGGATGGCATTTTTGTCTCAGAAATTCTTCCCATGGAGAACGAACTCCCAAGTCCTCCTCGATCCTCGACCAGGTTCCGCCTTGTTCACAAAATCGGTTTCCCGCCTGAGACGAGACACATACAATGGGGCCGGGGCTGACCTGATCAATGGAACCGTTTCTTTTTGCGCTGTCAACAAAGAATGGTGGTGTCTTTTGACGACTCCTCGGCTGGCTTCCGTTGTGCGTCGTACACATACGACGTGCTCTTGTCAGTCAAGGCCTCGGGCCACGGCTATGTACCGCTGGCATGCTGACCCCCATTTGTTCTCCGTGTCTTTGGCTCGTTTGGTCCTGCTGGGCTGTGATTGACTCGGTCGCTTGTGTTGTCAGTGCCATGTTATTTTGGCCTTTGGTTTATCATCAGGCCATTGTGCTGTTCGATCGTCCGGACTGGCGGAGGCGGGAGTACACACACCGAGAGAACAGCACTCGATTCTTGGGAAGACAGACCGAAGTTCTCTCTTGTGTCTTTGCTACCGAGTTTCAACAAGACAAGCAGGGTTTCCGTTTGTTTTCATCACCAACTTGTCAGTGTTGTTGACATCAAAACTCGACGCCTCCATGGCAACCAGTCCTCACGAACGACCCCGTGAGCGAACCTTTTCGCCACACCTACCTTCCTTCCAGCGTCAGAACACCCATCTTGCAACTTCTGGTCGTGAGACATGACCTTTCCTGAGGTCAGGATGGATCCAAAGGCTGCACTGCAAGCTCTGGACCGAACGATGAGGGTGTGACGGGGCAACGATGCCAGCTGTCCCTTGAGAGGCGGGTGTTCGATACACGACTCAAATGCGACCTTCGGGACCTGTTCACGGTACTCTTTAGCAGAGTATCGAAGCAACGACGTGGTCTCGCACCGAACGCTGTCCGACATGCGTTCTGTTATCAACAGGTCGGGCAGTGCGCGACGACCCGGCATATGGCTGAGGACGAAGGACGGCGTACGCTGTGCCCAGTGCCATATTGAGCGAGTGCCGGATGGCGATGGGCTCAAAAGGGCACGTCCGACAACGAGTTCAGCAGGGAGCCAGCCTCTTGTGACAGCATGGGAGCGCCATCAGACAAGACGGATGAGCATGGTCCAGACGACACCGAGACGGTGCACGTATGGCCATAACCTTGTCCAAATGGTGATGGGACTGGCTCTCGAACTGAAGGGCTGCAGTGTGGCCACGCTGGTGGACGCATCTGATGTGCTATCCATGCTGCTTAGGCAACACGCCGGTCTGGCTTGGGTCTGAGGTAACAGCTGACGAGCGACGCGATCAAGTGATGGCGTGTGTCATAATGACAGTACGACCGGGAGGTTCGACCGGGAGCAACAAGAACGAGGCGCTGCAGCATCCATCTGTGAGGTCGGTGTGTCATCGTTTCGCATCTGTTTTTCTCTCATCAAGCGATGGCAGACGACAGGCGCTGTATGAGGGACGAGCAAGGGCAACGCGAGGCAACCTGGGCACCGGGGCTCGAACAGGACGTGCGTCCTACCAGGACTCTGTTCAACGACCTGGCTAGGAAGGTGTGAATGGGGTGTGGTGTTTCTGGAAAAGGAGGCTGGCGGCTGCGGGCGTCTGGTGCGGTCGATGGGTGTGCTGAGTAGACACCGGACTGTAAGTCACGATGACCACGACAATGTTCCCAACAGTCGGCACAATACTAACAACTGACGACAGATTTCGAGACCACTCCCAGCGAGCACCTCGAGTCTACGAACTACACACCCCCTTGTCGCGACACCGTTCCTATATGCCCTCCCACTGGCAGCCATGCTCGACCCAAGAGCCCAGCACTGAAGTTCACATTGTAGCATACTGGAGACAAACCACACACATTCTACACAAGGAGACATCTGGCAGAGGCGCGGGAACAGGCGGCTTGTTGTCGCGGGCTGTTTGCACTGAGATTATTGAGCTAAAAAGCTGCCTCAAAAGGGCAGGCTCTTCTATCACCACCGAGCCCCGTCCCGCCATCCAGGACATTACCAATCATGCCTGGCGGCTGTAAATCGCGACAAATACCGGTATGCGCATATCTCTGTACTCGAAGCTTACCGTGGCGCCGTTCAAAATAGCAATTCTCTGTTGCTCGACGCTTTCTCAATCAGCATATTGGATATAACATATTGCGGAACCAACAAGGCAGATCAATCCAACGGGCCGACCACACGTTAAAACAATCACAGCGAGCTATTGTCATTGCCCGGGGGCCGGGGTTTGTGTCCGACGACCGTTATGCGTTACTTTTTTTCGCCGACGCCCCGAGCATTGTCCGATGTGCCGCCTCTACAACAGACGTCGTGATAGGTGCAGGTGTAGGTGCCGATCGACCTCTCAGCTACGGCTGCCACACAAACGACGCTGCGAACCTGCACTTTTCTGTCCCATCTGTCCGTCCGCCCACCAGGTCCGACCACTTCCTGGCAAATCATGGGGACTCCCAAGCTCCGAGTTGCCGCCGATTGACAGATTGCTGGTTGGCAGTGTTTGCGAGGTGCGTTTGCGTTTGTCGTTGCGCCTCTGTGTACCAGCAGCAAGCAACCGTTGTCCAGCCCTACGAGCTCTACGAGCTTTTCTTTACTTGACAATCGACACCTTGGCCATAAACTCGGCACGCCACCGCCAATGCTGCTAAGCAAGAAGCGGTATGTCAAGGTCATCACGTTTCCTATTTCCAGCTAGGAAACCGAAAATGCGATCTTACACATTGTCAACAAAGCCTCGTGGGTTCGTCTCACTTTCGGCCCGGTTTTACAGCACATTTACCCCACGCAACGCAGAACCCACACGGAAAGTACTTCCACGGATGACCGGGGTTGGCAAGGGAAGCATAAAAGCTATTAAGCCGGAACCCGACTCGGCGTTATTTGCTCGCCATGCTCTGCCAAGGGAAACAATTTCGACGATTCCAAGACGTCGGGCTGGGCCTCGTTCTCGTTGGTCCTCAGTGGCTCTGACTGACTCGGACTGGCTCCCGGCGCCATCGTCATCAATCATGATCCGCCTCGCCTTTTGCGTGGGCCTCGTGTATCTCGTTCACCGCCCTACGCACTCAAGCTGTCTTCTGTCTTCGTCACCTAGTCTACGATCCGACACCTGTTTACGACGCCACTGGCTTGTAAACCTACGATGGATTATGATGGTCGCGATGGTGTGCCTGAACAAAAAGAACAAAAAAAGGCGAGAGAGAGGCTGGGAACCTCAACAACGATGTGGCTTACCCATTATGACAAATGAAGATGAGGCCAGGGGTGGAAATAGGCGATAACGAATGCAAACATTGCTGAAAAAAAGGTGCACCTTACGACGTATCATGGACACGGCGTTAAGACGATCAATGTTAAAAGGATGCATGCACGACAATAGGACGCCACGAACACGCAAACACAACGATACAGAAGACATAGACACGATCGCCTACCTCCGGATTCTAGACCTTGTCGTGAGACGAATTTGGAATTTGGAATTCAAAAGAAGTGACAAGAACGAATAAGAAACAATTTGAGGGAAGGAGGCCGAGGCTGAACAAACATTCATCTGGACATCTAGACCCTAGCTCGGATGATACGTTTCTGTGTGGCTGTTTCAAGGTTGTGTTTGTGTATTTTGTTTATGTGTCTGGTTTATTGTATTATTCATGTTATTTGTTATTTGCGTTGGTTATTTGCTGCTCTGTCTGTGCATTGGGCTTATTGCGTCAAGCGTGTGCGCGTCAATGACCTCTGTGGTTGCAGTTCTTTGTCAGAATTGAAATTATGTGTCCAATATGTGTTGGGCGTTTTTTGGTCTTTTCGCCGTTGTGCATCGCGTTTTCCGTTACTTGCGATTGCTTCGTCGGCACCGCTTCCCTCCCAAACTCATTTTGCTCCCTCCCTCCCTCCTCTCCTCGGACTTGCGCGGAGCGCGTCTAAATGGAGGGTGGGGGGCGGGTGGTTGGGCTCTATGGGGGTAGAAACAGAGAAAACAGACGCTGGCGGAGAACTGGCGAGACAAGCTGGGCGTTTTTTGGCCTATTCAATGCTGCGCTGTGTGGTCCTATCGGCGTATTTTCAAACTTTACGCAGTAGAACTGCATACCGCAAGCAACCATTTTGATTTGAACTTGATGTTTAACAGCCGCCTGCATCTATTGAATGCGAATTCGCCACCCAGCCGAACGGGAAAAGGTTACACTGGGCTTGGCTTCGACTTTGCAGACAAGCAGACAAGCAGACAGAAAGACAAGAAGACAAGCATGCGACATGCATCTCACAGCTCACAGTACAATACGACGTATTCGCAGTGGCCTCGGCGTGCCGGTCGTGTCGTAGGCTCCTTGGCCTCGTTTTTCTCTCTCGTCCCAACCAGGGCTGCGGCACGCCAGTCGTGTCGTATGCTCCTCGTCCTACATTTGTCTGCACTTTCGTCTGCTCTTCTTCCCTACGACAATGGACGATGCGGCTCAACCGAGAGTACGACACTACGACATTACGACGCAATAACGAGTACGAACGGGTCGCCTCAACTTACCGACTTTTAACAAAACGACCAGGGATGTTTACGAGTCAAGGTTGGCGATTGACACCAGACGACAAACAAACACTAAGAAGCGAAATAGGCTATTGCGGCGGACGACGCAATCGCGAGGGAGGATCAAAGCTTGGCATCTAACGGGGAGACAAACTGACAAATGGCCAGCGCTTGGTTTGTGGAGAGAGGCGGAGAGGGAACGACGGGAAGACAAAAAGATGATTAGAAGTTGACCGAAAAGACCGTACATCGGGAGAAAAACTTGAGAAATATTCAGGATAAAAGGTGAACTCACGAGCGAATAAGGAAGGGGATGCTTCCCGCCAAGACAGGGATTCGTAGAACGTGTACGAATCCCCATGCACTGAATTCGTATACTTCGACTTTGTTCGTTGACAGTTCCTCCGCCTTTTCATTTTCTCCTTCTTCTTCCGGTATCAAATTGAGACGAGGATTATGAAAGATTCACGGAAACCCTGGGCTTTGTCAAGTTTTCTCGGATCGAGGCTGCTCTTAACTCCCGATTCTCAGACACGACACGACAGAACGGAAAGGACAGACATGCCGAGCAAACCCAGGCCAACCAAGGCCAGCCACACCGAAAGCCGTAGTACGTAAGACCGTCCTCTGATGAATAATGGGGTGGTGTGATGTTTGACAAGAGAACCAGCCCTGTGGGCAGCATCGGACGGCATAAGGCGAACGACATTGAGGTGCAGAAATGTGGTACTGTCTGTATGCTATGTCGTAAGAGACGCACAAATAAAGCCCCTCGATCAAACAAACCAAGCAAAACAAGGGGGTGGCTACTGAGGCCAAAACAAATCAAAACTGCCAAGGGAGGCGAAAAACAAAATAAAATTCAAAATATTGACAACGACATGCAGCCTTGTGCTTTTCTTTCGTGCACGTACGTTTGTGTCTCTGTATCTCCCCGGAGCCCCCTCCCTTCCCCTTCCCTGGTTAGCCGCCTTTGCTCGGCATCACGATTTGGTAGGTGCTGGAGTGTTGCCGCGCTCCGTGCTTCATGCTTCTTTTCTTGTTCCCCCACCCCCGCGCGCCTTGTTCTTTTATCGGTCAAAGTTGCTCTTGGCCAACGTCTTTGGTCCGCGTACGCGTCCTTCTTTTGTGCTTCTCGCGTTGGCGATGCCGAACAAGCATGACAGGACAGACTACGGAAAAGGCGCGATGCCAAAGGAGAAATACAGAAAGTAGCCGACAGTAGCCCCCCACCCTCCTTTCTTTGCAATCATCAACAGATGATGATCAAAGCGGCGATCCCCACAATATGCAGGACAAGCGCAGCGTCGACAGATGTGGAAGAGATGACCTAGAGAAGGGATGTGGCAAATTGGCGATAAGCGTGAGAAAGGCGGAGCCAAGTCAAAAAGGCAAAAGGAGTAGACGCGGAGGCGTCTGTCTACCCCGTAGTATTTTGGGAGCAGCTTTTGCGAGACCGAGACTGACTAAAGAGGCGTATGAGAAAGAATACTATAATAAACAGACCTCGGAAACGCGAAACGCGAAACGCCGTGGAGCGGATAACGGAGAAAACAGGTAACGGGATTCACGAAGAGAAGGCGAGGAAGGAGGAGCTGACTTTGGTGGGATGGCATAAAGATGTGTGAGTAAAAGAGACGCATGACTGGTAGGTGTGAGCCATCGAAAAGAAAGGCGACGTGGGGAGGCGGCAAGCACAGAAAACAATGCCACGTTGTCGTTTAAGTGGTACTCTGAAATAGAGTTTGATTTTGATTTTGATCTGTTTTAGATTAAATATTGTTGATATTTCCTTGGTTTCTTGTTTGTTTTATTCGATTTGTTCTCTAGCTTGAAAACAAAACAGTCCGAAGTCCGAGAAAAATAGAATGAGATCAAACTAAATTAAGACGTATAAGGTAAAATATAAAGTAAAATAAAACACAACTCAAATAAAAGCAAGAAAATAAAGTTACCAATAAACGAAATCAAAAGAACTGCGCACCTGACTCGGAAACCCACAGGTTCGGGCCTCACCAGTCTAACAGAACATGGGAGGAAAAGCGAGGTATTAGGTGTCGCCTAACTTTTTGGACATCATTTCTGTTTCGGGGGCTGCCCAACTAACTGCCACAGGTCTCGCCACGGTGTGCCACGGCGTTTCGACGAATCGAAAATCCCGGTGGTGTGGTGAGTGTGGATACCTTGGGGTGGGGTGTCTTTTACACATCCTAGCCTTACGACATACAACAACAGATGAGCACGCCGCCATTGTTTGCCGCCACACTACGGTGACCGACTTTCTAACGGACATGGGCGATAATAGGACGAAACAGACAAGCATGGTTTGCGGTGGCCAAGAGTGGATCTTCTCTCTTTTTTGGGAGCATGGCAAAGTGTCGTTTCTGTTTAAAGAAGACGAAAAAAGAAAACATATCAGCTCAAAAAATATGTCCAAAATAAGGTAAGGCCAAGAGAAGGGGGGAAGATGCGAAAGAGAGAGGCGAAAATAGAAACGGCCGATGGCGGAACAGGGTCCAAAAAGCAAGGAACAGGAAATGACGAAAGGCTAGAATGACGGCATCGTGGAAACAGACAAGAGGAGAGACCAAAAATGAAGCATCGCGGAAGGAATGTAGAGTCGAAAGGCCATGCCAAAATAGAAGTGAAAGCAAGAAGCCAGAGCGAGCCGTGCCTTGTACAGTAAGATGGGATGGGCCTCGTACAAGATAAGCCAATGGGAGGCATAAACTGCAGTGGTTGTTAAATTCGGACACGAATAAGCTGCACGCCGAGAAAGCAAAATAGAGATTTGGATCAAATACGACGGCAACTGTGTTCTAAATTCAAACATGAAACAAACCAAGACAGGAAACTATCTTGAAATGAAGCACCAGGCATCCTCACTGTTGGCTTTTGTTCGTTTTTAATGAATGTCACGGGGATCGTGAAATGTGTGGTGATTGCTATTTTTGATTATCAAATGTGTTATTTTCATACACTGTGGATGACTCTGGTTTATTTTAGAATATTCAATTAATTCTGGACGACCTTGGCGGCAGGCAGAGGCAGCCAAAGGCGAGAGTTCAATGAGACCCTAGAAATAGCTGCCAAGAAGAGGGATTGCATGTAGCGAGAGAGTGTATTTCAGTTCTATTTGCTATTAACTATTTTGAAATTATTTGATGCATCGTTCTCTTTCCACGATTGTTTCTATTTTCAAACGACTAAATCAAGTTCAGACAAACATGGTGAGGCGACGAGTTTCACTTCGACATCCACAAGGCTGAACGCCTCGTGAGAAATTGAAGACCTGGGAAAGTCGGACAAAAACAGATACGATTCGCACAAACTACTGAAAAGAGTATCGTTTGGATGCGGACAGTGGTTGGTTGGTTCGCTGTAAGACTGGGGATGCCCACTGGGACGATAAAAATAAACATTTGACGAACAACAAAAGACGCTAATAATGGCACCCAACAAGCCAGAGGTCGCCGGCTGCAGAGGGCGTGTGGGGAGGGACAGGAGGGACGGTGCGATTGGCCTCTTTTTGGGAGAGAGACGGGGTTCATCCAGCAGCTATTTACAGAGTGCAGCAGATGACACAAGTCAGGGAAAAACGAAGAACAGTATGGATGCGGGTGGAATAAAATAGAATCGAACAGACACAAAAATCCAAATAGGCGACTGAAGATGAGTTCGGGTGGAAGAGATCAGAAGTAAAGATATGCAAAGGAACAAAAATAGTCTGAATCAACAGAAGTAGAATGCCGCATTGGAACGGCGAATAGTGACCAACCAACGTAGGATACAAAACTCTCACGTATCTTGTCTCTCCGTGATCCGAATGCCGTCCGCCCACGGAGGGGGCACGAACGGAAGTTAAAGAGATCTCTTCCGTGAGAATGAGACTTGGTGACAAAAGACGCGATCGAGGGAGAGAGAAATGGCGGAAAGGGCGACGTATTACACAGTAAGAGACGCCAAAAACACGCAAGAGGGAAAAAGATGAGGCTCTGCGGCCTGTTACTTTCAATATGGGGCATTTTGTGGCAAGGTCTGTGAATGACGGAGAAGCTGCAGAAGAGATTAGCCGGACGAAGACGAATCTTTCGTTTTTCCGTCTCGTTTGTCTCTTGTTCGTCTTTCTTCTCATGCTTAACCCCATCTTTGTACATATGCATCATGCACTTCTCGAATTTCAACGGGGCCTCTTTTCTCTGGTTAGGCAGTGAGACAACAACACGACAACAGAGAGGCGATCGCGTTTCTGAATTGAAAGGGAGAAAGGGGAGAGGGAGGCGAAAAAGAGGGCGCTGCTCAGCCACGACCGCTTGTGCATGCACTTACTGCAGCTGTATCCACACTCTGTCCTCCGTCCTCCATCCTCCATCCTGCATTAAGCACGACGAGCGATGGTGAGCCACAATAGAAAGCGATGACAAAGATTAGAGGCGTATTACTGCAAATTTACAGGGAGGGCCAGGCCCCTGGCGTAACTTACACAACGTCAAACAGGCCAAGATGGATGCACACACTCGACGCACATTGACGCGATTGATTGAGCAGAATGGGCCAGAACATTTGAGGCGTTTGCAAATCGTGAGGCGCCGGTCCACAGTTCTTTGTTTCTGTTTTGATATCTCTGATATCAGTTCTCTTTTCTTTTTCTTTCGCCTCTACAATATGGCCCCAGCCACCTCCGATATTCTCTCACCAATTCTCCCAGTCACGTCACCAACGCTCTTCACCCCCTGTAATATGCACAGCGTAGCCTGCTGTTTTCTCGTCACGGACTACGACGCCTCTTTCCTACTCCTACCGCCCCCATTTTCAACGATCCGACGTAAACAATGAAGAGAAAAGAGGCGATAGAAAAATTGACAAAATAGGAAACCGCCCGTATGTTTTTCGGGTAGCTCTTGCTTTCGCCGTGGCAGTCTTTGTCTCCAGCGGCCCTTGCCGCGCTCTACCCGCAGCTTTACAGTGGCCCTTGCCTCTGCATTTCTAATCCCCAACATGGAAAGAGCTGCTTTTTCATCATTGACGATCAAAATTCGTTCAACATCGCTCGTCGTAAGTGTCTCCATATCTAGTATCACATACGAACATGCGGAACGTCGACCTTGGGTCTTTGCATGTCATATGAGGATGATGACTATCGAGTAGTGCTGTGTGACTGGTGCTTTCGTATGCATTCGACGTGTGCCACACACACGCTCTCCGTTTCCTCTCCTCTTTCTGCCACCCCTGCATATTTTGGCCTGTCGCCTTTTTTCTGCATTTTGACCGTTTTGGAGAGACGTGCTGGCACTAGTCCCTAAACTGGGTACCCTTCCCACCCAGCCAAAAGCCAGAAGCCAGGCCCGCCAGCGGGCCCCAGAGGAAGGCTCGCAGGCTCGGGACTCGGACGGCTAGCGGTTCGATTCTGCTCCGATCCTCTCACGAGGACAGAAGAGTTTGGGGAAGACAACACACCAACGCGAACCCTACCGACGCGAACGACTCAACGCAACCCACCGAACCCGCCAGACCTCCCAAAAGGGTGACCCTATGCAGGCACGACGTCAAACAAGAAAATAAAAAGGAATTGGAAGAGAATTGGGAGGGAATTGATACGATCAAGAGACCACAAGATGTAAAAAGATATGGAGAAAGATGCAAAAGATGCAAGATCATTGGGCGGCACCCGTTGCCGAAGCTCTCCTCTGTACTTCGGACGTACGCCATACGAGCAACAGGCAAAGTGATTGTCGTTCTATTGTCTGCATCTGCATACACTTGTATGCAAAGAGGACACAAAAGAGGGTGGCTTGCAGATACGTCGTTTCACAATTCTTACTTTTGATGTTGTCGACGGCTTTGTCTTCCCCTACTTTTTATCGTAATATGGCTTACTGTGCAGTTTGCCCCCCCCCCTGAATTTGAGCTTTAAGAAAAATAAAGAGTGTCACGTTCTGTTTTGCATCTGTAGCTTCGCATGTTGTGCGATGATGCGGTGGCTTTGTGCTTCGTTTTGGTTTCCAATTCGTCGAATCTGCCAATTTTATGCTCCAGCCTCGAGCCTCAAATTGTGGCAAAGGCAGGATGGGGTCGAGAGGAATTGACCTTATGACGATGATGATCTCCACAACCCTGCAGCTTGTTGAGCTTCCTTTCAACGAGCATTACCCCGGGAGGGTAGGGTGAGGTATGAGGATCAAGTTGAGGAGCAGCAAGATGGGACAGGAAACGAAACGAAACGAAACAAAAGAACGGCGAAACGATCAGGCAGGCCCCAGGCAGAGGCATAGCCCTTGCAGGCAATGTCGGGACAATCAAACACGACAAGCAAAAGGCGATCCGCAGCATGATCGACCAATAATGGGAACCGAAGAGACAATTGGCAAGAAACGACTGACATGACAAGCAAGAGGCAGAAACGTCAACAAAACGATGCATGTTCGTAACTCTGCGATCCTTCCCCCATCGCCTTTCCTTTGTCGTTTGCATCGTATTGTCCTCGTGTCCGGCAGCCTGGGTCACGCCAGGCAGGGTAAGCAAGGGAAACCAGGGTCTGGGGCTAGGATCAGGGTCGAAATCAGGGTATCAGGATCAGAGAGACGAGGGTCCAGAACCAAAGGGTCCCCGGAGGCAAGCTCACGACATGAGAAAATCAAAGGAAAATCAAAACGCACCGCGAGCCAACCTCCACTAACAGGCAATGACGTAGGAGGGGAAGTGGAAGGAGTGAGAGGGGGGCGAAAAAAGAGGCGAAAGGAGGAAAGGAAAGAAAGGAAAGACCCTCTTTGCTGCACAAGGGTCAGGGGTGCATCTGTGGCACTGGCATGGATGGTGGTGCGGTTTGTGGCACTTGGCACTGGTGTTGGCGGATGTTGGCGCTGGCCTTGGGGGACCTGCTCCGTGCTCCGTCGCCTTGTAAAAATCGCAAGGGAGAGGGGAAGTGTGAGAGAGCAGTAGCCGTCGCTTTGTCGCAGCGGACTGAAAGCAGCACCACGCCGGGAAACTGCGGCGACGCACAGCGGTGATACCTGAAAATCTGTTTGTTGCACACAGGTGCAGCGCAGCACCGGGAAAGCGCGGCGAACAGGAGCGACGAGCGTCATTACACATTCCATGAAGAAAAAGAGGGAGGAGTCGAAGAAAAAGAACGGTCCAGACTCTGGTCCAGACTTCACCAGCCACACTTCTCCAGCCTGTTTCCTTGCAGGTTGTCTCCGACCCCTATGAAACATACAAGGCTTTCTGCATGTCTGCCTTTCTTTTCGGTGGGAGCAGCACACATTGCCCATCATTATACTCCATATGCGACGTCGGTTTCGTGAGACGGACACCGAAAGAACAGCACGTTCGAGGAAATATCTTTTCGGGGTTGTCTGCTTTTCATACAGAGTAAGATACGTTTTGATTACCCCTGCTATGCAGACATTCCTGATTTCCATTCTCTTTGTTGAGGGGTCGAGAGCGTTCCAGGCTCGCCAGGCAGCAAAGGAAAAAGAAAAGCGGAAGCGATTTGTGGGAACAAAACCTTGAATTCAAAATGAAGCCAAGATAAAGCAAAAACGGAAAGCGAGGAAAGGAGCTTCAACACCCTCTACCATTTCACCAACCACAAACATTTCCCCAGGGACCGGAGTGTGGCAGCACCAGTGTCAAATGACGTCCGACCCTCCTAGTCGGACTTAAACTTACTGTCAGGCTGCTCCACAAAGCATACTGTGAAGAGAAAAGAAGCTCCCGTTTCCCGCCGCCGCCAGGCAGGAAATCAGCCTGACCTGAGCGGGAACAGAATACCGCACGGAAAATTGAGAGCTCATCAAGCAAAGGAAATAACACAAAGTCACACGTCTGTCGTCATTGTGGGTTGCCGCTTCTTTAGTTTGATTTTCACTTTTCTTCCTCAACAAGCTCAAGCACCGAGTTGCAACAGCAAACTACGCAATTGCAAGGGAGAGAAGGGAAGGCCCGGGTCGTGCCAACATGGATTGGTTGGGCCACGGGCCTGTTCGTTAGCGGCACTGAATACGCCGTAGTGGGTTCGAATTTCTTTGTGCCACTCATTCCTTTCCTGTTGTGCCTGTCCCTGTCCTGTCCCCGTCCTGTCCCTGTGAGCTCTTTCCCAGCCAGTCAGAGCACCAGTGGCGGCGGGTTCTCCCTTGCCTGGCAGGAGCCAGGAGGCTTGGCTGCGTTGGCTTTGGGTTGGCCTGAGGGTTGGCTTGGGGATTGGCAGGAGACAGGCTCGACAGGGTGTTGGCCTCTGGGATTGTGGCCTGGCCACTGGCGGCTGTCAGTCCGCGGAAAAGGAAAGATTTCAAGTAGGAGTTGATCTCAGTGGCCGACGCCGTTGAAAAATTTATTCTGTTATTGTCGTCTGTTCTTGCCTAGAAAGAGGCGGCCGTTCAACGGTGAATAACCCCACGAGCGCCGAGCATAGACCATTCGAATGGGGGAGAACGGGGGGAAAGAGGCCGGCCAAGGTGCCGACACTGAGGCCCGATTTTGGGCCGCAACAAGAGATCGACAAGACGGGTAGACCACGAGAAACGTAGGAAATGTAGGGAAACACAACTTGTGACCCAAAATGGCAGTCGCCTTTTTTCTCTTCGTTCTCTTTGGTCCTCCTTTTACTGCTTTTTACTGCCCGTCTGCAGTGTACTGTACCTCCTAATTTCTCCGTTTTCTTTGTACCCCCAACCTGCCAAGCCAAACACACTCGGCATACAATCAGGCATGCAGAAAAGACCATCAGGCTCGCTACCCCAATCCCTTCAACGAGTGGTCACAATGATGTGAAATTGACGAGGCTACTGTTTAGTGCAGAACTTCCTCTCATCAGCGATGCTGGTTGTGGTCAGGTCCCAAAACAAATGAATATTCACTAATATCCTGGGCAACTGCACGCCCACTCGCCCGCTCGCCCATATACCCACACCAGGGAGACGAGGCAAATGGGTCTTGTTCAATTGCCATTGCATGCAGGCACGAATTGCCGACCCCGAGATTTCGGAAGATACGAAATACAAAGTACGAAATACAATATCTTACAAAGCACGAAGCACTAAACGGGAGGGGAGTGTACATGCACAAGTCGTAGCCTTCCTAGCTTTCTCATCTCAGATGATGCAGCTTTGTAACTCGAGCAATTTCGCAGGCTACGATGAAGGCAAATGCCATGGCCATAATTTGGCAGCCTTCTCTATCTTTGTTTGAAATATGCTTCATGTTATTTTATTTATTATAATCTTTCTTTGTTGCGGCCTAAACGTATGCAATCCCAAAATTGTAGGGGCTGCTAAAGTCTCGTATTTTCATGTTTGTCTCTGATCTCTTGACTTGCCCGGTACTGTGCATGCCTTGGGGGTGGGAACGAGGAAGACAAAGACCCCTGCTCTGCAATTTGCTGACCAACATACTCGTACGAAGCAGTTATCCGATGCCCTCGATCCATGGGGAAAAGTGCAGCTCATCTCAAGATCGTAGAACTTTTCCCATTGTCCGCCAAATATCTGACACATCTTCTCGTCGATTCAGCTGCCTTTGCACACAAGATGACACAACCTACGATGGGAACGACAAGGGTGCTCATCGCAAAATAAAAAGAAATGATAAAAAAATAGAGAAAGAAAGTTTGAAAAAAGCCGTGGTAGTATTTGTGGCGTTTTGTTTGTTGGCATTTACGACGCGGAAATTGTTGGCTCTGATCCTGATCGAGAACGCTTGTTTCTAACGTCCCTTTCTTTTTCTGATCGTAAATGTAGCGTTCGATGGAGCCAGGCAGACATCGATTCGCAAACTATCGACCGTCACGGAAAACGTAATGAAATGAAAATCAAAATGTGAGAGACCCAGGTAATTGTTTCAATATGCAGAAATTTTCTTGAACATGCAGAAAAAAGTTCAAGAGAAATCCGAAATGCTGCACACAAAGATAGATATTCTGCTCAATCGAGGTAGGGAGAGGGGTGGCTGGCACCCACTGTTCCCAAGGAAGGATGCAAGATCGAGCGAATGACCAGACAAAAGGCCACACGGCCTGCATCGAGGGAAAAGTGCACCCCTGGTCTTGGCCCGTCAGCCTGCAGTTGAAGTGCCCTGTCTTTTATTTGTGTGTTTTGTGTTCTGCGTGTGCTTTCTCATAAAAAAAAACAAGAAATCGACAACTGATTTGCCAATGCGGGTGTTGAGCTGCACAAGAGATTGGTCGAGCTGTATCTTTTCTCTTGACCTTTTTTTTTTCTTAAGAGAAAGATTGACGGCCAGGAACCAGTCAGATCCATTGGAGCATAATGCGAGCACAAGAACCACTTGGGCAGTTACGATTCGTCACCTCCTAACCGATATTGTTCGGGGTTCGTGTATCTAAAGTGCATGCAGTAGGGGATGCATGCCATTTACTCGCCCTCGTTATTTTGTTTGTTATTTATTGTCTCCTCACTTTCCTTTCAAAACTGTCCTGGCAGGCTGACCAAGAGTCAAAGTTCGATCTAGGGATGAGTGGCTTAACCGTTAATCGGGCTGTCAACAACAAAAGATGAAGAAAAAGAAAGAATACCGGAAAATAAGGGGAGAATAATCGAATCACACTTGCAGCCGATACACCATTTTTGGCCTCGCCTTTGTTTTTTCTGTCTCGATTCGTATGCTCCTGTTCTTGACTTCTGTTTTGGTTTGTACTTCTGCATATTATGTTCTTGAACCCAAAAGTCCTACGACCCCGATAATTTTCGGTGCTGGTCTGTTGTTGGGGCCAAAATACGTTGTAGTCGTAGAACCTTCTTTTTTTTTACGTTTTACGTCCACTGCAACGCTGCTTTGCTTTCTTTTTCAGCTCTGCTCGCCTCATCTGATTCGACCTGCACATATGCGGCAGTGAAAGTGACTTTGGAGCCTGGGAGCCTGCCGCCAACCCTCGTCTTTTGTGTTTCTTCGTTTCTCCTCCTCCTTCGCTTGCCTCATCAACTCCCTTCACTTTACACGGCCCCTCAACTTTACCTGAGTGCAGTCAAAATCACTCTACTTACACTGAGACCCCACTTTCTGCCACAAAACTCACACACGACAGCAAAGTCAACACACGATGCGGCGCCTTGAACGTCTGTCTCTCCTTGCGTAAATTGGCACCTGCAACCCAGAATCTTGTGAGTGGCAGCCGTATATTCTTTACTATCCTCTTTCTGCTCTTGCAATATCATTGTTTTGCCACAGTCGTTACGCACACGCCCACCTGCTCCTTCCTTTCCCCACCCCTCCCCCTTCCTGTCCCTCGTTCCTTCCTTCCCACATGTCCCCAAGTCGGACCCCACTGAGCTGTACGCCAAGGAAACACCTCTTCTTCTCTCCAAAGCGAGGAAAGAAAGGCAAGAACCAAGGCGATGCCCGTCTTGACGAGGAAAGAGCAAAAGGAAGTGCAATCGCCCACATACGGCAGGCGGCATGCACCGTACCACACGACATAGCAAAACACACACAAACACACATCAACTGTTCATGGACGACATGAAAGATACACGCCCCAAAGATGTACACGACATACACGACGGCGCAAGTCGTACACGCCCCAAAGGGAGTGTGATGCATGCACGGCTGCTGTCCGACATAAATAAGCACTTTCTGAATTTTCAGAACCTGGATTAAAAAAAGTGTAGCCGCACTCGTCCCATGCATTTACTGCCGTCGACCGTCATCTACTGCTGTCCTTGACCTCTTGACCGACGAGCTCAAAGCGGTGACCTGCCTTTTTTCACTTATTTTCAGCGTAGCTCAGTAACTTGTACCCATGTTTTCCTTCGGCAGCCAAGAACCTTCCAACAGGACGACCGAGATTTCATTGTCAAGACACAACAAAAAAACACGCCCTTTCATATCAGACACAGTTACCTCCCTTGGGATTCGACACATACGAGTGCTCGTCTGAGTTGAGTTCGCCTCGTCTTTCACCTTCTCCGCACTCTTGCTCTCCGATTTCGGTATCGGTCGGTTGGCTCTTATCAGTGACTTGTTTGCTATCGTCAGTGGTGACCGTAAACTCTGAAGCAAAACAAGGCGAGAAGTCATAGGTTTGAGTTTGCAGTCCATGTGCTAGCTGGGACAGCTTCTAGAGAACATTTTGTTTTAGTGGCTCTTGTTTGGCCACTTTGCAGTGGCACAACCTTCATCCTGGCTAGGCTCTCATTTTGAAACTCGTTCTGGCCGATTTTCTCAACTTCTTCAAACAAAATGAAAAGGATATAGTAAGACGTAAAGCAATTTCGACATCCATCAAGAGGTATGGACGCTCGCTTTCGCCGAGTACTAGATATGGAAAGATTCCTGTGATCTGTACTGTATTACGCTGTCGAGACGGGCGGGTGGTTGTCAGCTAGCCAAGCCCCTGCTACTTCCTGTCAGTGTGTCTCACCTTTTCTGCTCTGATTTGGCTTGCCTTCTCTGTTCGGAACTTTTGGCGTTTGGTATTTCCCTACAGGGCGTATTGTCTGAATTGCAAGGAAGAGACAGAAACAAAAGGAAAGACAAGAGAAGGAGGAGCGTGGTGTGTCTACGACATATTGTGACTCTGCAGCAAACCTTGTGCAACCTTCCCTCCTTCCCTCCTGTTGTGTGCTGTAATTCGTGGGTATTGCCGCTGTAGATTATCTGTGTCGTGTTAGTGGGAAAGGGACCTGCAAGATACAGCGTGAGTTCTGAAGTTCCGCGCTCTTTACAAATATGGAACCACCCCCTGATCGTACCAGAGATTGAAGCGACGAAATAAAAATGAGACAGAGGCAAAGGCAAAGGGAAAAAGCAAAGGGCAAGCAAAGAAAAAGAAAAAGACTGCGCATCATTGCCAGTCAAGCCAGTCTACACCCTTTTGGGAGCGGCCTACAAAGCGGCCTGTCGGCCTGGTGCACAGCACGAGCAGAGCCGCCTTGTGGACTGGGGTGTGAAAACCCCAAGAAAGGTTGCCTCCCGGCTTGCAGGGGGTGTGGTGTGGAGGTGTGTGGGAAGAGGAGGAAGAAAAGGGAGAGGAAAGAAGACTGGCAAAGGAACCCCATGTCGGGATTTCCCTTGGCAGTTGTCACATTTCAGTGAAGGCCGGCGTCAATTCGTTTCTTTGGAAGGGCGGGATTGACACAGATGGACTTGGATTGACTGTGGTTTGATTTTGATTTTGAGTTTGGATTTGACGTTTTGATTTTGAGTTTCTGCAACTTTTTCCCAAAGGAGAGAGCCAATGGACGATGATTATTGGCAGCAAAAGGCCTGCATGAACGCCATGCAGATAAAGACGGGCAGAACAGACGAGAAACAGCAGAAATATAGCATTAGAACAACTTTAAAACAGTACAACACCTGGGGCAAGCTGTTCTTCTCCGACCCACGACTCACGTCTTTTGATTTGCGCCTCTTTTTTCCGAGTTTCTTTCTTATTTCTTTTTCTGCCTGTCTTGCTTATTTGCTCTTTTGACCTTTTTGCTATCGTTTTCCTGTTTTGTCCACGCGCACACCCGCGCATCACCCGCGCCTCCACAATTTCGGGCTTGTACCAAAGTACTGTGAGTACTTCGGTACTTCTGTGGAGGAGGAGTGTTCTCTCCTTATCTTGTCTCGCCGTTGAAAGTTGCATTTCGTCAACCTATGGCCGTTGGTTCCTAGCTGTTGAGCTGTTGGCCGTTGACCGATTTGATTCTTCTTGCTTGTTCAGATCTCGCACCTCCTGTTGATCCGTGATTGGGGCAAAGTAAGAAAAACAAGGAGCACGCAACGAGACATGCAGAACATGCAGCGTGTCCCAATCTGGGTTTGTCTTTTCTCGTTTTATTTTGCTCCTACGACTTGACTCGCCACGAAGACACGATTCATAACTACACCGCAACCACCTTACTCACGATTTTAACCACGCTTTGTCTTCACAATTCGCATCCTTTCTCTTTTTATTATTGATTTTTTTTTCCTTCTCATTTTGTCATGTTGACGGTTTGCGTTGCGTAATTTGTCTGACCTCGAGCCCCTTTGACGGCTGGCAAGAAAGACACACCTCGGCGCCGACACCAGGAACCTTTGCTTCTTCTCCTTCTTCTTCTTCTTCTCCTCCTCTTTCTCTCCTTCTCCTCTTCCCAGAGTCCATATTCGTAGTCCACGTGCATCCTGGGTCGGGTTGTCACTTGTCTTTTTCTCGTTGTCTTGCCTTTTAAACCCTGTCCTTTCTTGCCTTCCCTTGTCCTGTGCGTCCCTTCCATGCACCTTCTAGAAAGAATAAGTGGGTTTCTGACTGTCCGCAGCCCGCGCGCGCGCCCCATTTTGTGTCGATGCTAGCGCTCTCGAGCCACTTCCTGGCCTGTTCAGCTTCCGGACACAAAAAAAAACAGACGGTGACGCCGAAGAGCGAATGAAGTCGACAAAAAGAGAACGGAGGGAAGACAAGGGATGGGCAAATCGATAAGGTAAAATGAAGAGCTACTGAGTGCCCCAAGACTATCCTTATTGACAGATCATGGGGTGAACCATGGTTGTGAACGTCTTTTTTTCGTGAGTGAGAGCAAAAGGAGCCAGGATGAAAGCGAGAGCCAGGGAGTCAAAACGCAAGAAGGAATGCTTCGACGCAACAGAAAAACGTGTTCAATGCAGGGCAAAGACGTGCAAGTGCTCCGAGCTTCTCGTGATGTGCCTTCTAGCTCGTGATGTGCCTTCTTTTCATCTTCTTTTTGCCGTCTTTTCTGTGTCTTCTTGCTCGCATCCCGGCACCCCCTTGTCTGCCACCTTCTTCTTTCTGTACGTCTGTGTCTCCCTGAGTCGTCCGTGTCGATTGTGCCCGTGTCGTCCTACACTCATGTTTGTTTATCGAGCCAAGCTTCTTTTAATCGCCCGGTCGATTCTGTGGGATACCCTTAGCATGTTCCAATCCTGACAACCGTCTCCCCTCCCTTTTCGCATTCTTTCCCCTTTCTTTTCACCCTTTCCCCTCCAGATCCTCCTTCCTGTTGGTCCCAAATCCTGGCCCCGACTTCTCGTCCACTCGCCCCCTTCCCGCTTTCTCCTTACCCCTTCACCTGCTGCTTGTCACCGTGCGTATTTGTGGTCTTCATTTTCACTTTACTTTCCCTAAAGAGTAACTATTGCTTGCACATCGTGCAAATGAGTGAATGAGAAGTATCCGGTGCACAGTAGAAGGGCAGATGAGATAAAAACAGTGGCCGCTTCCTTAAGATCAATGAGTTAAGATAATCATGCCAGTTTTGTTGTCAGCAATGTGGTGTGCTCGTTGATACGTCTCTATTGGGTGGCCTATTTACTTATTTATTTTTGAATCTATTTTCTTCAATATGCACGAGTAGTACTTCTCCTGTAAGTGACATTTCTTTTTTTCTCCTCCATCTTCACCTCTCACCCTCCTTCTTTCCCATGCCGCTTCCTTCCTCCCAATGCAGGTGCATGTGCAGGAGGGTGGATGTACAGGGGTGTTGGTAGGGGAAAGTTGGAAAGGAATAGCGGACTGGGGGATACTGCATTTAGAAGGAAGAGGGAGAGGAGGCAGAGGGGAGAGTGAGAAGCACAGAGGAAAAGAAGAGGTGAGCTTTGGTTGGAGCAAAACGACGCGTTTGCCCCACAGACGGCTCTCCAACCGGATCAATTTGGGGGGCACAGTTCTTGACTTTCTCTTTTTACCTATACTCCGTTCAAGTCCTCGCACTTCGTCATCGTCGTATGGAGTACACCGCGGCGCTTTGAGCCTACATATCGATGTACTAACTGGCCGTTTGGGCGCTTTTCCTTGGGTTGTCAGTGCTTTTATTATTTTTCTCTTTCTTTTATCTATATTCTTCCATGCGCTTTTTTATTTTGCTGGGTCGCCCTTGCTCGTCCAACAAGGGCAACAACCCGTTTATTCTTGCCTTGTTGTCCCCGGTCTCCACTCGCTCTGCTTTCTGAAAGCTCTCTGTTCCTCGTACCCCTGCCCGTTTTGGGGCGCTTTTGACTCTTTAACGGGTTCTCCATGCAAAAGCACCTGCCAGACCCTGGCCGTTTCTTCTTTGCTCCAATTTGTACCAAGAGGGCCAAGCATATTCAAGCTCATCGTCCGCGACAAATGCCATCCCGCCGCCGGAAACAAGAGTGAACTCTTGGGATGTTCGGAGGGCGCGATGACGAGTGGAGGCCATGTGGAGAGAGGACAAGAACGACGGAACGTAAAAAAAACGTAAAAACATACAAGGAGAACGAAGAAAGGAGTGGAGAGGTTGACAAGGGCGTGGTGTTGTTTGGGACGAGGACAAGAGAATCAAAGCAAAGCTGATACTTTGTTTCGTAAGGTACATACGCATCTACTTCGTCGACCCGACAGAAGTCACTGGCCTCCTTTCTTGGCCGGAGTACCTGGCCGGTCTTGGCGGATTTGCGCAAAGAAAGATCTCGGGCGACGGACGCCAGACGCCAACACAAGGACCACTGTAAATCGCATGCATGTGTTGCGTATCTTACGTCGTCATTTTCTCCAAAGAGCGACAGGCACACAGGCACCCAGGCACACAAAGTACCCAAAGCCAGGCACCGCGGGCAGGATACGCTGGAAACGAAATGGAGACTGACAAAACAGGGTGCACAAGAAGACACAAGCACGAGCACTGTAGTCAACCTATTGTGGCGTCTGGCAGAGGCCCTTTTTGGCGGCCCTCTCCACTCGTTCTCTGCCCACTGTAACAGGCAGGGCACTGGTTTTTTTTTTTTTGTAAAGCCTGGCAGGCCGCTTCTGAGGCCAGGCCAAGCTTGTTTACTGGGAAGGCATTTCGTCACGAACCCAGAGTTCACAACCACGAGTAAGACTTTAAACAAGCAAACAGGCATTACCCAAAGAACGCCACGCACCCCCTTTTTTCTTTTCCTTCTATTTGTTTTCTTTTTTTGTTCTACTCCAGAAAAAGGCGATTGCAAACGTGGCCATTGATAGACAGTATCTACAAGGAAGAAGCAAATACAATAGAAAATAGAAGCAAACGAGAACAAAAAAGAAAATATGCCTAGCCGCTCCATGAAAAAGGCAAATGGCCAGGCTATGGGAAGACGGAACGACGAAACGACGAAACGAGGCAATTGAAAAGGAAGAAAAAAAGAACAATGTAGACGATATGCGAAATTGTCCATCGGAAGGGACGTTGGCCGAAAACGAGAAGGGAAGCGAAAGGAGGTGCGGTGCAAAGAGGCGGCGACGGGCAACGACGATACAATGGCGATAGCAACAAGGAATGACGGAATCTTCTTTCTTTTTTCCTGCGTCTCCATACTGATGCGAGAGAGCCTGGCCACTGGGGCCTGTGGTTTGGTTTTCTGGTTTTGGGTCTTTAGGTCTCCGAACAGCCAATCCCTGGCATCTTTTTTTTTCTTTCCAAGAGCCAGGGTGCTGCCGGGGAATCGTTGGAGGGTCTTCCCCGGAAGCAGGTGCTGCGTGTAGGTACCGGCGCTGGTGCTCTGACATTTTTTCTGTCTGGCGTTTTCTTCTTTTTCTTTTTTTCTGGCTGTGGCGGCGGCGGGTCCTGTGGGAGGCTCGTGGTGCTGGTGCTGGTCCTCGTCAGTCCTCCGAGTCAGTGTGCGAGAAAAGAGAGAGCAGGGTCCGAGTCAATAGCATATCTTTTACTTGTTATTTACAACAGGGGCAACTGACAACGTACGGACATGTACGAGTGTACGATGTACGAGCGTATTCTACAACTGTGCGTAAATCAAGACGCTCGCGAGGCATTTGATTTACGCTTTCTCTCTTCTGGTTTGGTTGGTTTTCATTGTTTGCTTGCTTGCTTGCTTGATTTATTATTTGATTTATTACCTAGAGTACGGCGTATTTTGGAGCATGCTTGGACAAAGTGGCCCTGTCTTGCGTCCCTACGGCCGTCATCTGGCACTCGTTCTTCCCTCTTCTCCCTTTTTACTCTTCTTTAATGCGTTTTGGTGCAAACCTTAAAAAAACAACCCAGCCTTGTCCCGAGTCTCAGCCACTGCGCAGCTGGACAATAATAGCTATTGGTTGGTCCCTCTTGTAACGCACCCACCCCGGTCGCTCTTACCTTTGTCGCTTTCCCCTCTTTTTTTTCTCCTTTCTGTTTCCCTCTTGAGCCTCTCTCTGTTCTGTGTCCCTCCTCTTTCCATTTTCGCTCTAAGTCTTGCGTAGGTCGGACGTTCCTTCCTTCTCGCCCTCCCTCCCTCCTTCCTGCGGCGGCTGCAGCAATGCTTGCCCTCTGTAAGACACCTGAAGCAAGTATCTTTCCTATTCCAGCATAATGTCTGCCTTTGCATGTTGTCGGCCGCCAATGCTGGGATGTTTGGGAGGAGGCGCTGTAATGGCGCTTGGGAACACGGAATTCAAAGAATGAGCAAAAACACTGCGAGAAAGGATAAAATAACGTGCCCTGACAAAACATGGAGGCATGGAAAGGAAAGTATAAGACAAATGGGCCCCCCTCCGAGCCTCCTTTCTTTTGTCGGTACAGCTCGCCGCATCGTCTCTCATTCCCTCGTCCAACTCCCTTTGTGAGAAGCAAGTTGATCAAAAGTGAAGACTAGCAAGAAAAGACAAGAAACACTGCTTTGGTCGTTCTGTAGAAATCAAACACTCCGCGGATTCTGCAACCTCGCCAAAGCTGCACACCCCATCTTGAAAAAGCTGTTTTGCTCTGTTCTGCTTTGCTCTTTCCTTTTTGTCTCCTTCCACGTCCAGTCGCACCTGCACCTTCTCGCATCCCTCCCGGTTGCCGCTTCCCTCACAGTCCCAGGCTCTATCTTACACACACCCACCACCAAAAAATATAAACCCACATTCGCCGCCACTTACACCCCTCCGCTGCACATCGCTCCTTCTCTTTACTCATCTGCCTCTTTCCTTTCTTTATTTTTTTATTCTCTCTCCTCCTCTACTCTCTCTACTCTCCTCCTCTTCCACTCCCCTCTTAGTCGCGCTTTCCCTACAAGTCACAATCTGCATCATAAGAAATAAATACTCCTGGCAGCCCACCTTTTGTCGCCGCCCTATTTTGTTTTCCTACACCCCCCCTCCTCTCGCGTCTCTTCCTCCTCCACCTCTCCTCCTTTCTTTTGATCGAAGAGTGTATTTGATTCCCATCTTGGCGACGGCTCTCTCTGTGAGATCTTGACCCTCTCTTTCTCTCCACGTTTGACTGGCTTGACTGGCCTGCATGCCCGTTACTTTAGTCTCCATCACGCACAGCTCTTAGCTCTCTGTCCCTGACTCGTGGTCGACTCCTTTCTCTTCTTTCCCTGTTCTCTGTTTATATTATATTATCCTCCCACCTCCCACCTCCCACCCATCCTCTTTTTTCTTTCTTTTCCCTCCCTCATACCTGTTCATCTATTTTCTATATATTCCCTCTCATCCCCCTCTCGATCACCAGCATCGGTTTCCCTTCCCACTCATCGTTTATCCTCTTCTTCTATCCATTCATTCACTCCCTCTTGGGTTTCATTCGTCATCGTCGAGCATCTTTCTGCAGCGTTCCACCATTGCACAGAAGTAACACTGACGACACTGACAATCTCGACGAACAACACAAGTTGACCGTTGATCTACGCCCCAGCACAACTCGAACCACGAGCACCAATACAGACGATAACATTGACGACAAGAGCAACGACGACGACGACGACGACGACGACGACAATTACCACTACTACCACCGTCCCGTGTGTTCATGTTTCGCCAAAACTCGGCTTTGGTAAACAAACTCTGGTCGTCCTCTTCTTGTTGGACCGCGTTACCCCAACGGCTTTCCACCCACTGATTTAACGCTGTCGACGGGGCAAGCTGCCCCCGTCAGCTAAAACCGAGCGACATTGACGGTTTTCTCATTTTCTCGTTTTCTCGTTTTCTTGTTTTCTCTTACACCGAAATCTGCACAAAGTCAACAAACGTCGACTCGGATCGAGTGTCTGGGCGATCTCGGCTGCTACCGGATTTTGATTTACAACTTCCAATACAATGACCTCACAACAACAATACGCCCTCAACGTCCAATTTGGTACGTCCCTATCCCGTTAAGTGCAAAAGAAAAGAAAGAAAACTAACACAATTCTCCCCACCACAGGGCGTGTAAGCGGCGACAACAGCACTTTTAGCCTCCAAGAGCCTCACATTCACAACAACACTTCCACCCACGACCAAAACCCCGGTTACTTCTCGGGTGATGATGCCGACGCCGACGCCGACGCAGATGCCGATATGGACATCCAATTCAACGCTGCCGCAGGCACAACCACAACCACCACTCCCGCAAAAATGAACACAACCACAAGCATGTCGCCCAACACGGGCTCTCCCAACGTCTGCCCCACCTGCAACCGCACGTTCAAGCGTCGCTGCGATCTCAACCGCCATCGCCGCACGCACACCCGGCCCTTCAAGTGCCAGCTGCCCAACTGCGAGTATAGTAAGCGTGGCTTCCCGACAGCCCAGGAGCTCCAGCGGCACATGGACGACCGCCACTCGGACAAGCCGCCTACCTTCCACTGCACCTTCAAGGGCTGCAAGTACAGCTCCAAGCGCGAGTCCAACTGCAAGCAGCATATGGAGAAGACGCACGGCTGGAAATACGATCGCAGCCGCCACAACAACAACGCTGCACGCGCGGCCAGCAACGACAAGGTCGAGCGCGACGAGGACAACGAGATCGACCTCGACGCCGACGCCGATGGCGAGACTGAGAGTGTCCAGACGAAGCAAAAGGAGGAGGAGGACGACGATGAGGAGGCCGCCTTCAAGTACAGCATGCCTGCTTTTGGTGCTGTTCCTGCGCCCGTCGCCGCTTCCTCGACGCTGTCGCCCACCGGAGAGGACTATGCCATGCACCAGCAACAGCTGCTCCAATACCAGCAGCTGCAGCAGTTCAACAACAGCCTCTCGCACGCCTCGACTCCCATGGCTATGATGGGCAACGAGGTCGACTTTATCCTTTACCCCGACAGCCAGCCTCGGCAGCAGCAGCAGGCGCCTCAGCAGATGATGATGGGCAACGGTGTCACCGCGGCACTTGCTGCGGACGGCAGCGTTGTCTACACCACTGCTGACACTCCTGCTGTGACTGCTGCTGAGGCTGCCCTCAGAGCCGTCAACGCCTCGCCGGCGACAGACGCTGTCTCCAACTCCTTCGTTCCGTGGGAGTCACCACTCACCCAGCAGGAGGAGATCTCGAACATCATCCGCACTGAAACGCGCCGTTTTGACTTACAGTCCCACCAGCCCCAGCAGCAGCAGCAGCAGCAGCAAATGACTTCGATGACGCCGCCCACACGCCCACTTGGCTACAACCAGGGTCAGCGGGCGCCGGCTGCATCGATCTACCCCCAGGCCATCGGCTACTTCGCACCGGCTGACTACCACGGAGCTCAGGTGCCCCTGCCGGCATCAGTGCCTGGCTCAGCCGTTGCCTCTGCTGCGGCCGCCGGCGACTACGGCGCTGCCTTCTCTCCTCCTACCCCATTCATGGGTACACCCCATGGCTTCCGTCAGCAGCAAAACACTGCCTACACGTCCCCCCGCACTCCCCTGGTAGGTGTGCCTGCCCTCTTCCCTCAGGCCTGGCCGGCTTTGCTCTCTACGACGGCCGCCCAGCAGCAACGGCAGCAGCAAGTCTTTGCCGAGCAGGCCGCCGCTATTCGCAAGAATGCCCGTGCCAAAGCAGAGGCCGAGGCTGTACTGGCGCTAGTCAAGACGACGCCATTTACGGAAGAGAGCGTCATTGTTGCTGCCGGCGACCGAGGCGTCAAGCGCGATCACGACACTTTTGAGCGTGACGCCAGCAACACGGCCAACGATGACAACGCAAACACCAATGATAATGGCAATGATGATGACGACGACGGTGACGAGGACGAGGACGAAGAGAATGACGGTAACAACCGCCGCCCGCCTCGCCCACCCCCGGCTGGTCACAACAACCCAGACAACATCGACGATGACCACATGCCCTGTCCCTACCACCTTACTGATCCGGCCTACTTTTACCGTGACAACGAGGAGCGCTTCTCACCGTGCCACACCCAGCACCGCTATATTTCCACTCTGTTGTGAGCCCATGCCACCCTTCCCCTCCCCCTTGCGTATTATTTTTCTTCACCATTGTCTGCGTGATTGTACTAATACTTCTCGTCTCTAGTCGCCATCTTGGACGCGCTGCGCATAACCTCATCATCACTGAGAACAGCGCATCGTCCTTTGGCGTTCACGAGTCTGGCAACCGGCCCCAACTGCAGGCTGGCCTCTGCCGTCGCTGCTGGACTTCCTTCACCGACCAGGCAGCCTTCAAGGCCCATGTCGAGCATGGCCGCCCCTGTGCCCGTGCCTCGCGTAGCAAGCGTGAGAAGTACAGCCAGATCCTGCGCACCTTCTGTGCTCCCCGTCCTGTGACTGTCTCCACGCCGGCTCCCACTGCCGCTCCTGCTACGCCTGCGCCTGCTGCCCCTATTCCCAGAGCAGCGCAGCCTGCCCTCCAGCCAGCAGCTCCGATTGAGAGCAACGCCGGCCATGTGGTACCGCCGCAGGTCCGTGTCCATATAGACCAGACCCAGGCCACTCCTGCCGCTTCTTCTTCGGCGTGCGGCCCTGCCACGATCGACCCTAGAAGCCCAGACATCAAGGTCTCGCCCACCCAGCAGGAGGCGCTCGCTCGGCTAAACATCCCGGCCAACCTAGACCATAACCGCAGCGCTCCTAGCCCCGTCCAGGGTCGTGCCAACCTCCCTCCCCAGCACAAGCAGCACAACTCGGTCGAGAGCGCGACACTGGTCGACGTCGACTTTTATGTGTCGCGCACCGAGTTCCAGGGCTTTACCCAGAGCGTCACCCAGCGCCTGAGCGCCCTCGAGGCTATGGTGCACCAGATTGGCGCTGGTGTCAGCTCGGTTATCGTTCCGGGCACGACCCGCGCTGCAGCCTCATCGTCCTCTACCCGCCCCCCTTCCTCCCTTGGTCCTGGTCCTTCCCGGTCTGTCATCAGCGTCCTCCAGACGGACACCAGCGCTCACGAGCGTGGCAGCCTGGTGAGGGAGATGGACCGTCAGACGATCCTGGAGGAGGATGAGGAAGATGACAATGCTAGCCGCAGCCACCGCCGCCGCCACCACTACCACCACTCCCAGGAGTCGCGTATGTCTGGTGCTATTGGAACCCTCGATGCCAACCAGATGCTCGCCGGTATTGGTGAGCCCCTGCGCACACTGTCAGGCCTGTCGTCGAGCTCCGATGCCTCGTCCGTGCGCCATGTCCCGCCACCGGCTTCGGTGTCTGAAGACAACTCGCGCTCCCGCCAGCTGCGCCAGCAGCAGCTCCAGCTTCAGCAGCAACAACAGGCCCAGGGTATCCTCGCCGGCGACTTGCAGCAGCGCCAGCAGCTTCTCCAACAACTGGAGCAGCTAGGCCAGCAGGGTGAGCAGCAGCAAGCTCAGGGTGCTGCCCGTCAGCGTCATCAGCACGAAGAAGCCGAGACGCTTCCTGACACCGTCCCTGAGACAGTGGCGGACTCGGGCTATGGCAGCAATGACAACAACAAGGTTCCACACCAGCCTACCGTGGGCACCCTTCCTGTTGTCCACGAGGTCACTGCCAACGTCTCTTTCGGTTCCCTCCTCGGCCTAGAGGTCAAGAATATGGACAACGAGGATGCTCACGACAATGTCGACATTGACGACGGCTTCCAGCTGCACTCCATGTTTGACGAAGAGGAGCGTGATGACTTTAACGACACTAACATCATGTGGCGATGATTATTTACGGTGTTGACTTGACTATTGAACATTATGATTTCTTCTTAGCTTTTTTTTCGTTGTCTTCTTTTTTGTTGTTTCTTTGCCCTTTTACTTTTGTTTTGCTTTCCTAATCTGCCTACGACTTCACGCTACACATGCCCTCATGTACGGCAAACTTCGATGGACTTTGATGCCTTCGTTTCTGCTTTTTGGATATACCACCTGAATATTTCTGCTTTGCTGCTTTCTTGGCTTGGGATCGGGTGGTTTCGCCTATTGGGTACGGTATAGACGAGGTCGGCGCATGGCGTTCCATTTTCTCTTTTTTCTTCTTTTTTTTTTGCCATCACTGGACTGCCACTTGCTGTTTTTTCCAACCCTACTCTTTGGTTTATTATGTCTTTTGCTCATCGTCTTTTTTTTTTGTTTTCATTTCATTTCTTCACTTTATCTGCCTTCCTTTGTTTGGGTTTGCATTTCATCGCGTTATAGACCGGGATCACAATGGGCATTAGACAAAAGGGGGCAACCCAAAAAACCTGGGCAGGCAATTTCTTCTTCATCCTTCACCACCGCTTTTGTCCAGGTTTTATTACACATCATCACTTCGCTATACCCTCCTCTGAGCAGCATACCAGTTGCAGTTTCTGAGGAGCAAGACGAAGTGCTCTGGCAGGGCAAGAACAAACAAAACACACTTACAAAACCTTCTTTTCCAGCGACAGGGGCAACCTCGTTCGCTTTTCTGTTCTTGCTCTTCCTTCTATCTACTTTCTCTTCATTTCTGAGATGTCTTCGGATAATCACATTTTTTAGACTTCTTTTTATTCCCATTTGTTCTTCTTCGGTCTACTTTTGGTTCGGTTATTTGTTATTCACTTTTATTTGGTTTAGTTAACTCAACGGTGACGGCTGTACCATGAGATATGATTACAAACAGACACATTTACTTTTCATTCCTTTATGGAGGCTCTCTTGTCCGCTCATTGTCGTTTCCATCCATTTACGAGGCGAGATAAACACACCATAACGTACAGGACTCCAAACGAGTCATTCACAGAGAAATCAAAAGAAACTTACAACAAATACCTGGACGCAGAAAGAGAAATTATATGCAAAAGTAATATGCTCTCTATGCTCTTCTAGAAGATGAAATGCCTGTACGTACACTAAATACACCCAAGCTGATGAAACGGCCCCCCACCACCATTTTGAATACGCGTAAATAATTATTGAGAAAACGAAACAAAGAAGATTACAATATAAGATCAACCCCCTCCCTTTGAGCCTACCGCGGGCTGTCTGTACACGCACCAAACGCTGGCTGACACGTTTTGCCACAGTAATCGGCGCTCTTGCCGCAGAAACCATTGGCAGAGCAGCAGTTGCCGAAACGGCTGCCTAGGCAGGTGTAGCCATTACCGCAGTTGCCATCGACCGTCTTTTGGAGACCGGCTGTCTGGGCAGGTGCAGATGCAGTCGAGGCACTGTTACCGCCACCATTGCCACCACGGACGATGGGGTTGTCCGGAACCAGACTCGAGTCAGAGTTCTTGATCGTTGACGTGGTACTGCTACCGCCGCCACGGATGGTGCTCCGGGTCGTAGGTTGCGGCCGGTGAATGGTCGTTGACGGGTAGCCGGTAGGGCCCGTTGTTGTTGGCTTGCTAGGCACGGACGTTGTCGATCCACTTCCACCACTTCCACCACCGCTCGAAGAACCGGGCCCCTGACGGTACCAGTTCTCCTTGGGGTCACCCAAGCACTCGCCGACCGTCACCGACTTCCAGCCCTTGGCAAAGAGGCTTGTCAGAACATAGTCGGTCAGATTGTACACCGTCTGGTAGTGGATGTCGTGCTCAATCATGAGGTACTGTGAGTTGGCCGGCTTGGACTTGGCCATGGCGTCGTCCCAAATGTCCTTGCTGTTCTGGATCAACTTGGGGTCGTCGTTCAGGTATCCCTCGGTGTCGAGGTCAAAGTAGGTGACGTGGTAACCCAGGTCGGACAAGGCCTTTTGGCAGTCTTTCTCGCAGATGGAGTAGGGCGGGCGCATGTACGTGGGGAAGAACCCCAGGATATCGTTGAAGGCGATCTCGTTCCAGATGATTTGGTTCTTATACTGGACTGCGGTGAGCTGGCTGGCATTTTGGTGAGACCAAGTATGACTGGCAACCTGGTGGCCTTCAGCGACCATTCTCTGTCTTTTTGTTAGTTGACGAGCGAGCGAACCAAGTGAGACGAGATCAAAAAGAGAGATATAGCGAGCGAGGCGAGGACGGAAGAACTTACGCGGATGAAGCCTGCCCACGGTTTTGAATAGTCGTTGATCATGCCCTTGCCAAGGTTGTTGCCCGTGATGAAAAAAGTCGCCTTGGCACCGTATGCCGCAAACTTGTCCAGTAGATCGCCCGTGTAGTTGTACGGACCGTCATCAAAGGTGATGGCAATGTCGCCCTTCTTGACACAGTCGTAAATGCCCAGACCGCCGTACAGAACCGAACCAACATGCGGGCGAGCCACATTTGACGTGTCCAGACCCTCGGGCCTCTGGTTACCATCACAACCCGACCCATAGTTGATTAGACAGTCCGGCGCCGAGCAGTAGTCTGAGGTCAGACCGCACCACCCTTCAGGTGAGCAACAATAACCCTTGGCACAGCTTCCTGCACCAGGGCCACACTTGCCGTCTTTACCGCCCACCTGGCGCCGACGTAAGGCGGCAGCATCCCGGATTGCTGCATCGTCGGCTTCCATTTCCTCGCGTGTCGGCAAGTGGCGGTGATCGTGTATTTCTGTCATCTCTGGAAGGACAGCTCTCGCGTTCAATGGCGCATTGGCCGCCATCTCGGCACGGGCAGAGGCGAGAAGCTCTGACAAGAACCGCCGGCCGCCACCCAGCAGCTTGGGGATCGGAAGGTCGCCATGGGGGCCGTGAGCAGCGACTTGACCAGGGAAGGCGGCGAGGAGCAGCACTGGAAGTGCCGCTGATGGTGAGAAGCGCATCGTGAGGGGAAGATGGAGACCGAAAATAAAAATCAAAGAGCGGACAGGTGGGCTATGAGGGCTCGCCTGTGGGGGAGGAAAGGGATAGAAAAGGAAGGAAAAGAAAATCAAAAGAAGGACAAACAAGAAAGAAACAGCACGCGAGAAATGCCAAGAGTTTTTTTCTCCTGTATGTGGCTACTACTTCCTCTCTATAACAGAAAAAAGGCACACACCCAGAGTCAAGAAAAAATCGTATATGGGGATAAAAGGATCTGGAAAAAAAGACTGGACCGAGGGGACGGAGGACCTGGCCGAATGGCAAACAATTAAGAGACAATGCCAAGGGAGGAAAAGAAAAAAGGGACACAAAAATAAGAGGCCATATAAGTAAAGAAATACCAGATGGCTAGAAAGGATCATTAACAGCTACGTGTATGGAAAGAAAGCTAAGAAGGCGAGGCTTTAGGGTGAGGGTGGGCCATGTCTATAAACATTCAATCTACACATCCACCACACAGGGCAGGAAGAGACGGTAACGTTACCGAATCAATGAGAGAAAATGGCAGGAAAATACTAGAATAGACTCTTGGGTCCATTGAAAATGGAGGTAACGGGATGGACCTTGATCTGTCTTGGCAGGGAAAAGAGAGGAAGAGTGGAAGAGTGACGACGGAAAGGATCGTGGGAAGAGGTGTAGGTCAGCAAGGACAGAACGTGGGATGGGAAGGGCATGAAAGGGAACGACAAATTTGTTAAATAGATGAACTTCAAAGGGGCATTGCGTAATGGGGCTCCACAAGCCAGCCGTGTGAAATGATGGGGAAAAGACCACGGATTTCTCTTCAATATTTCCAAGAGCCGGAAGTATGGCAGTTTGAACCGAAAGGAACGTGGTGGCTTGAGATTTTACGCCGCCTGACGGCTTCAATTGATTGATGCTGATGTTTCTTGCTTGTTTCTTTTCTTTTTTGCTGATCCTCATAGTTTTTATTAGGTCTTTCCAAAGAAGTCTTTTGATAGAAAATCGCTGCCGATTTTCCGTTCCCCGGAAGAAAAATGAACGAAGGCTCCAAAAAGGGTAATTCAGGATGAAGGCGGCCAGGGACATGCAAAATGGGAGAGGCTGTCCTTGCAGGCTAAAATCAAACAAACAATCAATTCGGGCTTAACGTCACTTTTCTGGCTTTTGCTTTTTGAATTAAGGCTACAGAAAATTAGATGTTTCCTATAATTCAAATGTCCTACTATAGCACGAGTGAATCTAAGAAACGTCTACACAGACTGAATGCGTCCACTCAAGTAATGGCAATGACGGATGGCGAAAATGAGAGGACAAGATGAAATAACACGAACATGTTCGACTTGAGCAGAACTGCATATTGATGGGATAGGTGTTGAGGATGAAAAGAAACTCCCCTGGTAGCTTTCGCATCATGACCATTTTTGTTTGCTATTTTGGTTTTTGGTGACACATCTAACTGTATCCCCAGATTTCTCTAGAGCCTCATATCGCAAAACACCACATGCCAAGACTTTAAAAGCTCCCAACAACGCGCCCTAAATTGCCATGTGCCTCCCAAGGTCTCTCGATATGGGTGTCAGAAACACAAGCCAGATGTAACTACGACCTCATTCTCCGTAATGATTGAGACGACACGATTTAAAGTTTGTCTTGGCTAAGACAAAAGTAACAACATGGTTGTCGTTGCCTATTGTCTCCCCGATGCACCTCCGAACCGAGGCGTTGGTCCCTTGTTTTCGTCCTCGTCTGCATTTTCTTTCCATCCTTGAAGACGACAGGCTCGGTTCACCCCGTCTTGGCAAACTTGTATCGAGAGACAGGAAAGGCACGATGCAAAGGACGAGGAAAGAGGCGAGAGCTCTAGACCATCTCTAGACCATGCTGCAGGTCTTGGAGTAGAATAGAGGCTTCGTATTCAAAGGCAAGCAGCACACCCATATCTCGGCCGAATCGGCGAGCCGCTGAAGGACGCGTGTGCTCACGGGCCTCGATAGTATGAGAGTATCCTGTGTATGTCTTGGCCTATACCGAGTCATCGTATAAGCACTCTTCCTTTCCCCCTCTAACGCCGACCAACAGACGTGTTCGTGCGCATGGGCTCGGTAGATACTGGATCGGCGGGAGGAGGGTAGAATAATAAGAATGGAGGAGATTGAGTGAGCTTGTTTCTATCCACCATGGCACTATCTGAATGTAGGCTTACTTCACCGTCTGCATGGTGCACCTTGTTGCCCTTTCTCATTCTGTTTAAATATATGATAGGAAAGTGCCTGTTCTTAACAATTCCCCGGGCTAGATCCCTGTGTTTCTAACCATCATCATGAGCAATGTCGCCATGCCGCCGTTCCGGACGGACCGCCAAGCCTTTAACGTAGAAACGCGCTTTCTTCTATCTTAATCATCGCATTCTATTTTGTGCTTCCTTCTGGCACCTTTATGTCTCTGTAAACGGAGGGCGAAGCAAAGAAGAATATTGCAGACACTGATCCCGGATGATGGCAACTTACGCAAGCCTCTCTCGAGGCGGGTAATAAAGGCGGGATCATATCTGCCACAACAGGAAGAGAGAGAGAAAGAGCCGGCAACGTGAACAAGTAGACATAAGCTGGTGCTTTCATAACAGGCACGTTACCCAGCAGGTCCTTTAATCTTTTCTTTCTTCTGTAGTTGCTTTTCACTTGCATCCGTGGTATCAATATCCTGTACTGTTCTGCACCATCACCATCGTCGTTGCTATCACCAGCCCCATACTCGCATACGAACGTCCACAGTCGCAAGGCTGCACGCCGATTGTTGAATAAATTATGTATGTTGTTATTTGTTCTTCTTTACTACTTTCTTTGCGCTCTAATGCATCTGTCGATACCCAACGAAGAAATAATGAGGGCCGAGAAAAATGGCTACAGAAATGACAAAAAATGAAACGAGAAAAATAATAAAAACCTAACGCCGTGCCCTCTAAAGAACAAAAAATCAAGAGACAAGAAAAAGATAATAACAATATGGTTGTTACCCCCACCCCCTAGGTTGTTAAAAAGAAAAGAAGGAAAAATAAATGGTAAACCAAGATGGCCAAAAGAAGAGTTGAAGAAAATTCCAAGGTCGTGAGTGTGTACTAATACAATACAATGAGAAAGGTGTATGGTGGTATCGTTGGAGGGAGAAGGAAGGGAGGTAGGAATTGAAGGACACGATCCAACGATGCCAGGGAGGCACTATCCGCGAATCGACTTCACGCAAATTTACCATGCGTGGCACTTTCAGTAGGTCGCTTTCGTTATCAGTCGTTCTTCCATCGTTCCTCCCCGTTGCCCGTTAGGGTGTCGTCGTTATCGTCTTTATGGTCGCGTCGAGCCTATAGCCGGGCGGGTGTGGCCTCGGCGGCTGCGGACTTCGAAGCCGTCTGGGGCGGCGCGGTTAACAAGACCGAGTCGCTTGGTGCTGCTGACGCGTCGGTCGCCTTGGCTGCCACGCTGGCCGCGCTCTCCACGCTGGCGACACTCGCAACACTGGCAGCGCTGGCTTTGGATACGGACGCGATGCTCGCTTTCCGCTCCTTCTCAAGGTCCTGGCGCGAGGGCACAATGTTGCCCATCTTGTCGTCGCCGTCACAGCGCTCGCGCTCGAGCTTCATGTCCATGATCAAGCTCAGCTCGGGGCAGTAGTCAAAGATCTTCTTGCGCTGCTCCGGGTTCTTCCAGACCTCATCGGGGAGGTTCTTGCCGCTGTCGGGGATGTGGAAGCCCATGGGATTCTCGACGTACACGTTTTCGACGGCCAGCGCCGTGAGACCAGAGGTGACCTTCTCTCCGGGCAGGACCCACAGACGGCGACCGAACCACTCATCCTCGGGCTCCGAGTTGTTGTACCGGGCCTGGAAGCGCAGGATGCGGCGGATGGCCGAGACCTTGCGCAGTGACAGACCGCCGTTGCCGGAAAACCGGTCGTCGGCCGACCGGGGCGCACCGGCCCAGGCCCAGTCGAGCCAGCTGTTGAGGCTGGTGGGCGAGTTGCCGCACAGGATGCTGTCGGACTCGTACTTGAGGATCCACTCGACACCGGGCAAAAACTCGTCGTAGAAGCGGATGTCGGTCAGCATACGGAAGACCATCTCCTTGCTGGAAATGTCCCAGGGCTCAGGCAGGACCATGAGGTCGAGCTTGCCGATGACCTGCTGGTGCTTGATGGCGTGAGCGCGGCTGACGCTGAAGACGCTCTTCTCGGAGCCGATGAAAATGAAGCGCCAGTCCGGGGGGACGACGGTGGCCATGTGCAGGACGAGGGGCACCAGGTGCGGCAGGGGCCGGGGCTCGATGATGAGGGCGACCTTAGAGGCGTTGAACATGGTTTCGGGCTCTTCGGGGATGCGCCAGTCGACCTTGATGGAAGGAATCTTTTGTCGGGCTTCTTGCAGACGGTCGGAGATGTGCGAGCGGATCATGGGCTCGTAGTGTGGCAGGAGGTGAGCAACCCACCATCTGCAGATGTTAGACAAGAAGAAAGAGGACGATATTGGGTCACGGTCGAATTTGGGAAGAGGAGACATACGTGAAGACGAGAGAAGCCAGGATGAACATCTTGCCTTTCGTTATAGCGAAGACGCTCTGCTGGTTGTGTTGTTGCGCCATGTTGGGCGAGTTGGAGGATGTGAAAGTTTAGAGAAAGGGAAAAAGAAAGATGTCGAGATATCGAGATAGCTTTTCAGCTTCTCGGCTTCAGCCTCGAGAAATGAGGTCGAAGTAGGCCAAACGCTCGTCAAGGGCGTAGGTCTAGACACGGGAGGCCGTTGTGTCGTTGGCGGCACCAGGACTCGAGGTCGAAGTCGAGGTAAACGTCGTTGTCGTAGAATCGAGGGGGTGTCGCAAAAGAAAAGGGAGGGAGGCCAAACAAGAGGCCAGCAAAAAGATAAAAGAGTGGTGTCCTGCAGAAACTCAGATGCGTGGTGCGTATTTGATGGTGGCGGTGCCCATTGCCGTCTGGGTGGTTGGAAGTGAAGAAAAAGAAGGAGGGGGAGGGGAGAAGCAAAGGTCGCGAGAACGCAAAAGGCTGGAGAACAAACAAGATGAAAGAGAGTCGGGATCAGAAAACGTGAGAGACAGAAAGCAGAAAGAGTGAGAAAGTCATGTCTGAGAAAGGAGTCAGTACCACGCTTGGAAGTACAGGAGCCAAGGAGGGCAGTTTGGTGCGTAATTGCAGGCAACACAGAGTGGGCCACAGGTACCTGTCACAAACACGAAAGTAGAGACGAAAAGAGAAAGAGCGTTTCGCGGGTTGAACACTAGTCAAGTGGCCCTGGCGCGCAAGTCGGTGGTTCTGAAGGGCAGTTGCCAAAAAAATAAATAGGGGAAACTCGAATTAAACTAAAAAAGAAAAAGGAGGATTTCAATGGTCGAAAAGGGCAACTACGAACCACTAACAAAAAAGGCGAAAGATGCGGCAAGTGCTGGAACCTGAGCGCCGTTGCACCACTGAGGCAAACGTGGTACTTGGAAGGTACATTGCGCGACTTGGGAAGGCACTCGAGCAGCCTCCTTCCCTCATGCAGCAGCGCTCGTTTAGGCCCCACCCATACGCAGGGCAGCCCCTTTTCCTGAATAGAACAGTCTGGCGGGAATTGGTGCGTGGGCAGCGTGGGAGGGAAGGCGCGTCTGGCCGCGAATTTTCGAGAAATTCCACTTAGATTTTAATATATTCAATTGTCCTGGCACAGTCGCGACCGTGGCGACAATAGGCGATATCAAGCAAATTGACAAGCGATACGGAGACCCGGGAGTGCTTGCAAGTCAGACACGGAAATCGGACGTAAAATACGGTGCCGGCCGTGCCTTTTTGCAATCGTGGCAAACGTGGCTCGTATTGTCGCCAACACGAGGGCAGTTTTGCGCAATTGGCAGCATTCTGCAGACGGCCAATACCGTAACGAACAAACATACGAGCAGACGAGCTACGAACGACGGGCTAATACGACGCCCTCCGTCCAGGACCCTGTCGTTGTGTGGCGGTACAGCCGCCTCCCCAGCCCACCCTTTCCGTTTTGGCGGGCGTGGAGCTGCGCCAAGAATTTGCAAATTCAGGTTTGCCGCTTGGTGCTTATTTTGCTATTTGCTATTAGGAATGGAAGGTAATGGGGGTCGCAGGCGCTGGAGACGCTATCTCTTCAGAGCAGGTCGCTGGACGGTCAGTAAGGGGTCTCTGGACCGTTTGCAGGGCCTTTTGCTGAGAGTTGCTGGAAACGGTAGTGAGGTTTGCTGGGAAGACGCTCCTATTGCCTGGGCATTGCAGACATCGCCGAAAGCGCCACAGCGACTGCCCGAAAGCGCGCTAGCAGGGCCAATTTCTCCGAGACCCTCTGTCGCACCCTGACTAACGTGCGGCTTCGAGGCGCGCTGCTCCTGAGTTGTGCATGCGGTGGCTGGATTGGCCGGGCAGGAGACTGGGGCAAGAGCGACTGGAGTGACAGGGCTTGATGAGGGACGTGGCTTCTTGATCGAGCGATGGATTGAGAGATAGATTGCATCGATTGCGTCGTCGTTGAGTAACAGATTGGAGACTGTACGAAGTAGACTGTCGAGGAAGTTGCGACCCAGGTGGTGAAACATCGTCCTCGTCGGCGCTGACGACTCTGTTTGCATTCTGCGACAAGACATATGGCTAGAATTTGCTTGTATTGTTGGGCATGTGCTGTTTTTGGCAGTGGCCAGCTATTTTTACATACACTGCACTCGTAAATCATTGTAAGAGAACATAAAGAACGAAAATGGCCAGCCGTGTGCCCAGTGACCTGGTTTACCCGTCATTTCGATTGACAGCTCGTTTGACTCGTTTAATTCATCTCTGCAGCTCCTTCCCATCAAGGCTCCCACCGCAAGAGCCATCCCACCCGTGCCTGCCCGCCGCTGCCCTACGCAAATCCCCCTATTTAAACGCCCGTCACATTTTGACCGTCACGTTCGTGCCAGCCCGTTGAGCCCTTTTGAGCCCGCTCCCCTAATTTGCCCTGGCTTGCCATCAAGGAACTGGAGGTACAAAAAAGGTACACGGGGCGACCTCCTGTCAATCCCAAGCAAAAGCCCTGGAAGGAAGGATCATTAGAGGCGGGTCCTTACCAAATTTGCGACGTTGGCTCGCTTGGCCATTGCGCCAGTCTTATCTTTTTATCTGAATTAAATTTCGATTTTATTTTATTTGTCTCTTGCTTGGCTTTTCTCGTCTTCTAGGTCTTCCTCACCTCACAGCGTCGTAGCCTGCATTCTGCCACCCAATTCGGCGCTCGCTGGCACATTTGCTTTTTTCTGCGTCTACCGTCAGCCCCTTTGTTCGCCTCGACCCGTTGTCTGTTTGACGCACGCCCACCCAGCCCACGCTCTCTGGTGACCAGACTTTGGTGCCCAGTGCTTTCGTCTCCGTTTTGGGACGCCACAGGTGCAAGAAAACGCGTGCTCTTTGATCTCTGGGCTCGTCTTTTACACTCTCATTTTCGCCCTCTCACTGCTTCGATCCCACCAGACCATAACTCCCACTATCTTTTTATCCTTGCGCATCCTGTCTCCTCTTTCTTCTCTGGCATTTTGTCGAGGACCCCCCTTTCTTGGACCCGTTTTCTTGACCTGGGATTCGCGCGAACGACCTGTATTACTTTCACAAATTCTCACCAACGCCGAGCCACGCCTTTTCTCTCCCTCAAACTCGTTTCCTGCGACTCTATCTTGTCTGATCAAGACAAGTGTCTCGACACTCCTCCCAGACGACCAGTGTACGCACGAAACGGACGCAAAGACGCTCGGGACGCTCGACTACAGACGACAAGACCTACATCCCTCTGTCACACCTGTCCGACGGCCGTCTGCATCGGTGACACTTGACACCGCCCCCCAAAAAGCAGCTGCCATACCTTGACGCACGCGTACATATACACTATCTCTCGACAAAAGTACAGAGTACATCAGTACTTAATACACGGCGACACAAGGGAGCCACTTTTCTGACATCGCGAAAAAAGCAAGAGAAAAAAGAGAGAAATTTAGAGACTCCTTGCTGTCGTGCTCGGTTGTCCTGATCCAGAAGTGGCATTGCGCAGCCGTCCAACTCGTGCTGTCCTTCTGTCCTCTTTCGACTTGTCTTCTCCTCGTCTACCCTCATCTACTTCCTTTCTTCCTCCCGCTTGTCCTACAGCATCTCGCCGAAACGTCCCGTGGTTGACACTCTATACTCGGCAACCGGCCGCAGAACGAAGGAAACGAATCAATATACGACACAATCTCGCCCACCATGTCCGAGTCCGACTCCTTTTTGCGGCGGCGAGGCATAGACTCGCTGCGCGAGGTCCGCTTCAGCGATATTAAGAATGCTGTGAGCCTGCTGTCTATGGCTGCATGGTCAAAAACATCGCGGCGGATGCGCCTCTTCGGCGCGTTCGTTCTCATGTTGTGAGTTCTCCCCTCTTTTCTTTCTTGCTGAGATTTTCACATCTAACCTCTACCTGCAGCGTCCTCGCCATCTTCTTCTCTGACACGCTGCTCAGCGCCAGCAACGTCAACTACCCGACCATCAAGCTCGAGTACGCCCAGCCACAACGGTCCACCTTTAATGAAAGCAAGGTCGGCCTGCTTATCGAGAACCGTCCCTTCCCCATCCTGGCACCGCTGATGCTGCACTTCATCTCCGTCGTGCCCCCAGACTGGCGCTTCCGCTTCATGGGCTCCATCGAGTCCGTCAAGAAGATCAATGAGTCCATCGCAATCCAGGAGCAGGTCAAGGCCGGCAAGCTTGATCTGACCTACATTCCCTCCAACATGTCCACTGGCAGCCAGGAGGAGATTTCCCGCTTCCTCACCACCCGCTGGCTCTACGAGACCGTCCTCCAGCCCGCCGAGTGGCTGCTCGTCTTCCAGACCGACAGCATCCTGTGCGCCAACTCCCAGCACAACCTCAACGAGTACCTCGAGTATGACTGGATCGGCGCCCCATGGAGTACCCACAGCCGCTGGGGCGGCAACGGCGGTCTCTCGATCCGCCGCGTCAGCGCCATGGTCGATGTCCTCAAGGATCAGGTCCGCGTCGACGGCAGCGAGCCCGAGGATGTCTGGCTGGCCGAGCGTCTGGGTCACCGCCCCAAGTCCAAGGTCGCCAACGGTACCGTCTCCCTCACATTCTCTGGTGAAATGCACTCGGGCGAGGCCGCTCGTCTGGAGAACATTACGATCTCGGCGGCCAGCAAGGAAGAGCTCGAGGAGGCTGCTCGCGAGGGCAAGCTCGTCAAGGGCGTCGACGACTGGCGCGCGGGTTTTTACGAGCCCATGGGCTACCACACGGGTGGTTCCGGCAAGTACCTGCACGATCAGATCTGGGGTTCGCCCGAGCGCCGCGAGCACGTCTGGAAGTACTGCCCCGAGGTCAAGATGACCCTGGCCATGGACGCCGCCAAGTTTGTTCCTGGTACCTGCGGCGCTTCCTGGAAGCGGTCCGTCGATATCCCCGGCATGTCACAGGGTATTGTCGATGTCGGCTACGGCAGTGAAATCATCAACGGCATTCAATACCCGGTTTTGCCGCCTGGCTTGGTGCCGTGGTAGATGCGATGCTAGTAGGTTGTTATTTTGTGTACTAATATTGTTCACTCTTGTTTTTTTTTTCACCTTATATTTTGGTCATATTTTCTTCTCGTTTCCCATTTTCTTTTCTTCTTCCTTCCTATTTTGGTTATTTTTTTTATATTCCTTTTGTATGCTTTCTCTAGCATGGCAAGGTTGGCAGGCGTTTTTACTCAAAAGAGCTGGTGTTATTGTCATTCAATTTTCCTGTGTCGCGTTTCATGAATTTCATAGAGGGGCGGCTTGTCCTTTTTTCTTATATACGTTTACTAGTATCAAGAATATAAAAACATACGTTACTTCACTTTATGCTATCTACATTGGACATTATCTGAGAAGTTTATTTATTAACGAATTAAGTAATATACTAAACATTACCACCATCACCTTTTAACTAGGAAAATTGAAACAGTGTAAAACTCCATACAAATACAAATCTTTTTCAGTTCCGTGACAACGTACTCCGTTTATGTAAAGAAACTAAGCAAACAAAAGCAGTAGGCAGATCCTCTTAACGCACCATCGCACCGACAATACCGGCCATCTCACCAAAGAGAACACCACGCAGCACCGTCTCGCCCATGGCCTCGGTCCAGTGGCCTGCGTTGGTGAGACGTTCACGCCATGTAGCCTGCTGGGCCGCGTTCAGGTCGTCCCATTTGACGGCAGCACCGTGCTCGGCTTCGTCATGGGTGACGACCTCAATGGTGTGGTCGGCGTCCTCGCCGCGCATGAACAGGACCTGCTGGCCGGCAGCCTCGTCTTGGGCAGCGGGAGCACCGCCTGTCGACAGGAACGCAGCCACGGGATGCAGCTCAGGGATGGCGCCAAAATCGTCGTGTGTTTCGGATGCGGCGGCCGCAGCAGTCTTCTCGTCCATGACGGCTGCCACGGGCACATCGTCAACAATCCAGTCACCCTCGGTGGCAGCAACTGCTGCCTGGTGTCGGGCCAGGCGGTCGTTAACGGCATAGATGGGAGGCAGCGGGTGCAGCCAGGTAATGGGCACAATTTCGCGAGCGCCCAGGAAGGGGTGGGCAAAGCCCATAATCTCCAACAAGCCCTGGGCAATGACCATGGCCACAGTAATGATAAGAACAGAAATGGCAATCAAGCCCTTGCCCGAGGGCGCCTTTGACTTGAGAGCGACAACGTAGCGAGGAGGGGTGAGAGCGGCAGCAGCCGCGGCGGCAGCGGCCGTGCTAGGTGCTGTGCCAGCCGAGGACGGCAGCTTGCGCAGCGGGATGGCGTGGACAACAACCGTGTTCTTGACGGAGACACTGGCGAGGCGCAGGTAGTGGAGAGCGGCGGTGGTAGAGGCCGTCGATGGAGATGTGGGTGCGTGGAAGTGGGAGAAGGCGATGCTCGTCATGGGCAGCTCGTGGACGTCTTTAAGGGTGCGGAACGGGTTGAGGTTGGCCAGCAGCTCCGTGCGACCGCCGGCGTTATGGTATTCGAGGGTGTAAAGAGACAGGGAGTTGTCGCCGCCGGCGACGGCCACGACGAACTGCGTGTCGTTGGACTGGCGGGTGCCCGGCGCGACGGGAGGCGTCAGGTTGCGCGCAGCCAGGCCCGTGGCTTGTGTGACGGACTTGGGCAGCTTGACGTTGATGGTGATGCGGGCTTGCTCGCCAGAGCCGTCGACGGCGGGCGAAATGTCGGGTAGGCGCAGCCCCAGCAGGAACGCGCCGGTGCGTTTTGGCAGGTTGCAGACGGCCAGGATGAAGCGCGGAGTGATGTAACGAATGGAGCGGAAGATGGGACGTGTTGTGCGGCCCGTTGCAACGTCTGTGGTGATCTCGTACGCCAGGTACGGCTCCTCGCTGCTGCTTTCTGCGGCGGTCGAAGCTGCAGTCAGAGCAGTGCTGCCAGCGGTGCCACTGCTGCTGCTGTTGCGACGCTTGCCGCCGAGCGCTGCAGCTGCCATGCTGCCCTTTGTGGCGACGTTGAACAGGAACAGCTCATGGTCAGTGCAATAGGCCAGCTGGTACTGCTCGGCGTCGGTCTGGATAATGTCGAGGTCGGCCACGTCCTTGGATAGGTCGATACGGCCGCGGATCTTGGGCAGGACCGTCGCAGCGGCGGTCGACTTGGCCGATGGAGCGGTTGCTGCAGGCGCAGCGGTCGTGACGTCAAACAGAACGATCTGGGGCGACTTGGACAGGCCGGTAGCGCATGCGCCGAGCTGGGGAAGGGTGCTGCCCTGGCCGTCGGAGAAGGGCGCAGAGACGCGTACGAGGCGCTGGTAGGTGTCGGCGTCGGGCTCGGCGGCGGTGAAGAAGGGCGCGCGCGCTAGCTCAGATATCTTGGACGAGGAGGCAGAGGGCGCGGCAGCTGCTTTTGAAGAGGACGACGAGGGTCCGTCGACGCCAAAGACGCGGAAATGGTCGTTGCGGCCCTTTTTCAAAGAGTCGAGGTCGGAGTTGATGCCGGCATATGTGAGGGTCGTGCGGCCGCGACGAGGGCCAGTGGCGAAGCTGGTGACGCTGTCTTCGTCTTTGGAGAGCTCGATCTCGGAGGTGACTGTGAGCCGGGGCTCTTCGGGCTTGGAGGAGTTGAGGAGGGTCTAGCATGAGTTAGTACGTGTCGCAAGAGGAGAGCACAACACGAATAAGAGAAGGAAGCTCACCAGCTTGTTGCCAACGCCTGTCCGACTAGCACCGCCACCGCCGCCGACAATGAGCCGTCCTGCATCGGTTGGGTCAAAGTCGCAGACGTAGAGTGGGTAGTCGAGCGTGGTATGCGATGTGCGGATGTCCATGGTGGCGGTTGTGAGAGGTGGTGAGAGAGGACGAGGGAGAAAAGGCGATGCGAGAGGTGAGGTCCCAAGATGGAAGTAAAGATGGGGTGAGAAGGAGAGAAGTAAAGGAAGGAGCGAGGAAGAGAAGAAGGAGAGGATGAAGGGAAGAATAGAGTTTGCGGGGAAACTTCGTCGCGAAAGGTGATAGTCACAAACAGCAGGAGCGATGATGAAAAAAAGAGCCAAGCGAAGAAAGGCCAGCCGACAAGCTGTCGTCTTTCCCTGGTCCGATTTGGTGGAAAAGGGGGCGCCAAAGGTCGCAGTGGGGAGCTTAGGCTGGCGGCTTAGCGCGTGCGCGAACGCGCAGAAATGGGGAGAATAGGACAGATTACCACGAAACTGGGTGGAAGGGGCAGAAAAGGGCCGTAAAGACTCAGTAGTTGGATTTGGGGGGCGAATCCCCGCCACGGTTTGTCGACGAGCTGGAGGGTTTTGAAGAAAGTATTTCTTCCTTAATTAGCTGTTGTTTGTATTTTTTGAAAACTCAATCCTGAGTAGATGACAGTTCTTGAGCTCCTGGATGACAGCTGTGATCGACGAAGCTGTTGTAAGTTGGCCTTCTAGAACAAAATGGCTGTCACGTGTCAATTTTGGGTACTAGGTTCATTTTGGTCTGTCCACAGTTGGAAGGAGCCGCTGGCAGGTGGTACCAAGCTGCGGCGCCATTCTCGGCGCAAAGTGATGTCACTAGGCCGGGCCAGGCCATGCGCCGAGCCCACAGCGTATTACTTTGTAAATGTTCTCCATGATTCTCCATGCAACGGCTCTTCAACAGCACCGAGATGTGGGGGATACAAGTGAGGAGAAGTCTAGACCAATTTCAACAATGAAAAAGAGAAAGAAATAAGAGAAAACAAGTAAGATTTGGAAACAAGCTTGAAGGGAGAGGGCGAGGCTTTTCTGAGGCTTTACCTTCTGAGTGTACTTTCCTCTTTGGTTTGTCTCTTGACCGCCCTCCAGGTCTCAATACACGTATGGAATGTACTGATTTTGACTTTTGGTTTTTGCTTTTGATTTTGGTTTAACTTTCAATTTTGTCTAGTATACAGCTCTAGGTACAAATATCATAAGGTCATCGCAGATGGGAGACCACCTCTTGCATCGCCAGCCCTATTTAATGTCATTCTTGATGCTGATCAGACGGTCGAGAGCGCGGCCGTTTTCCAGTGCCCAGCCTCCAGACACATCCAACTTTTGGCGGTCGCCGTTGATAAGGACCCTGATGAAGCCCTCGCGCGAGAACACGCGACGGACCTCCTGCCAGCTGCTGCGTGCACCCTGGCCGGCGTGGCGGAAGGGCGCCGTCATCAGGTGGTTCATCTCGTACTCGCGGGCCTTGGCCTGGCGCTCCTTCTCGGCCGCGTGCGCCTTCACGCGCTCGTAGCTAGTCACAGGCGCGGTGTTGGCGTCTGTGGCTCCGGCGCCACCAGTGGCGGCAGCAGCCGCAGTCACACTCTTGGGCACGCCCTCGCCGCTCAGGCCGTACGACGCAAACCGGAAAGGCACCTCCATCTTCTCAGGCAGGATATACCGCTTGCGGGCCGGAAGGATGGGCAGCACACGTCCAATCTCGAGCTCCAGGAACACGGGCGGCACAGGGCCACCGCCGGCGTCCTTGACGGCACGCATCGCCGTGGCTGCTGCACCCTTGCCAGCAATCGCCTCAATGCGCGCCGACGGGATAGCGTTGATGACGCGGATGATGCCGACGCTGCCCGACACGAAATACGCGCCGCCAGCAATCATGGCGCCGCAGATGACGGCAAAGGCGTGTGGGACCCACCACAGCAAGTCCTCGGGCGGATACACGAATATGCTCCAGTAGTTGATGAGGGTGTAGATAATCGTAGTAGTACCGGCCAAAATCGACGTGAAGCAGAACAGCGTGTGGGAGGGGGCTTCGTAGAGAAGTGTGCTGACGGACCGGCGGCCAAGCTGTTCGGCAAAACCGTTGCCCGCAACCGCGGCAGCAGTGATGATTGAGCCGGAGCTAGGGACAGCTTTAGTGACAGGCCCAGCTCGTGGTTTGGCCTGAACCTTGACCTTGGAGGCCGTCTTTGGTGCTGATGTGACCGGTTGTGACTTTGCTGATGTGTAGTTTGATTGGTATTGTGATGGCAGGTTCCTTGATACCTTGCCGGCGGGACCTTTGCCGTAGACTAGACGAGAGGATGAGAAAAAGCGTGTTGTTGCCGGGGTGGTTGATGGTGATGAAGAAAGCCGTATCCGGAGAGCGGACAGAATGTGAGAGCTGCCCGTGCCGGATAGAGAGCCTGGCATCATGGCTGCATGTTGTGTTTTGAGCAGGCCGGTCGCAAAGCCGTGGTAGGCGAGCCCCGCGAAGCCCCTGGAAAGGGACGCCATTGCGCTATGGTGCGGCTGTAAAAGTGGGCAGACAGACGCAAGCAGGTCAATTGGCGTATAATTTTTTGTGGGAGCAAAGACACTTGTCTTGTCTTTCCGTGGTGAAAGCTTGATGTGAAGCTCTATTTTTGGTGAAGCTTTAAATTTTTTTCGAGACGCTATGAGACTGCCCAAAATATCGGATGACGGGTTTTTCGTGGAAGGTACGACGGACATAAAAGTGGACCCACTTAACGCGCCAGGAACGACGACGCGCATAGCTATTGAGGGGAGGGGAGTCAACATTTCAACCCCACGACAAGGGCGGCACTGTTGACGACACAACAAGATTACTCTGCTGCATTGAAATGACCACAGAAAAAATGCCTCCGACAATCGCTCCTCTCGAGCTGACACTCGTGGTCGCTGCCACCGCCCGCGATATGGGCATTGGTGCCAATGGCGGTCTTCCATGGACAGGACTTCGCAAGGAGATGGCCTATTTTGCGCGCGTTACCAAGCGGGGAGAGGTAAGTCTACCCTATTCTCTTTCAAATTGACAGTTGCTGACCTATCTAGGGAAACGCTGTGATTATGGGCCGCAAGACGTGGGACAGCATCCCGCCCAAGTTCCGGCCTCTGCGCGGCCGTCTCAATGTGGTCATTAGCCGGTCGTTTGCGCCTGGACTGCCAAAAGATCCAGTCGGCGGCCCTGGCGCTGCTCCTGTCGAGGCGTCATCGCTGGAGGCAGCCTTGGAGTATCTGCGGTCGCGGACGGCGGCGGCAGAAGCGACAGAAGCAGCCGCGAGCACACCCAACCGCGTCTTTGTCATTGGCGGTGCACAGATTTATGCGGCGGCCCTAGGCCTGGCCGAGGCACGGCGGGTGCTGTTGACGCGTGTGCAGTCGGACTTTGCATGCGACACGTTCTTCCCGCTGGCACTGGGGTCAGGAGCGACGACTGAGATAACCACTGATGTACCAAAATGGGTGCAGCGGAGCCGCGAAGAGCACGCGGCGTGGATCGGCGAGGAAGTCCCAGAAGGTAACCAGACGGAGAATGGGACAGAGTATGAGTTTCAAATGTGGGAGAGGGTAGATTAGATTATCTCTTTTGCGAGTAGGGTATGCCCACCGTCGCTCTATGCCAACCAAATAAAGCCAATGAATGAAAGAGAAAAGACAGAAAAGGTCCAAGTGCCAGGTAAAGAAAAAAAAATCATAAACGCCTTGATGCAATAAAAGTCATGCCCTGCCGCCCATGTCTGCCAGACATAAACGTCGTAACCGTATTGTCCGCAGCCTTCCAATCCTCCTTTTCGCCATCTCTTTTGTCTATATAGTTTTTCTCAAAATAAAAATAATATACATGAATTTTGTTTATTTATCCTTGGTCCGCTCGCCTTATGCAGACGCAACCTTCTTGGAGTCTGCGGCCTCGGTCGACGAGCCCTCCTTGCTGGACGCCTGCTGCATCAGAAGGCCCAGCTCCTTGGTTGCCGGCTCGTCGACAATCGGCACGTCGGCCGTCGGCGGCGCCCAGGAAAAGATGCCGGCACCTGCGTGCAGGATTAGCGACTCGTCCGGCATGCGGTCCAGCTGCGCCATGCTGCGGCGCATCCACGCGACAACGGCCGCCAGGTGGCGCAGGTCGACGTCCGGGCTGGCCTTGAACAGGTTGCGCCAGACTGCGGCAGCCAGGACAGCATCGCCGCGCACAAGGCCCTCGTCGTAAGCGACAATCACGCCACGCCACGCCATAAACAGGTCCTGCAAGTGGCGCTGGCGCAGGCCGCGCGAGGTGATGTGGTGTAGACGGTCCATCTTGTCCTCAGCCTCCTGGAAGAAGTGGTCCGACAGCATGGACTGCCAGAGCTGGTAGGCCTCCTTGTCGAAGCAGCGGAGGCGGGTGATGACGAGGTACATGTGCAGCATCGTGACCTGCGACCACGTGCTGAACGAAGGGAGGAGGTTAAATTCTGAAATGTCAGCACTGTATTCAAATGATTTCTAGAAGAATAGGTGGCCTACCATCATGCCATATTCCACCACCAACGCCAAGCTCTTCGCCGTCTTCAGTCGTTGGCACCTGGTCCTGGCGCCGCGTCTCTTCGGAAATCTCGTATGCTGCCGGCTTTGTGCACTTTTGGTAAATGGACCGTGTCACACCAAACGCGCCGTATGGCTCGACCGTCCGGCTCATGGCCGACCGGGCCATCTCGCCCAGCCGTCCTGCAATGCTTGCGTTGGTGGGGGTCGTCGAGAAGTCGCGGGCTGTCTTTGGCCGTGGCGTCCGTAATGGTCTTGTCTGTGTCGACTGTGCTTGGTTTTGCTGGTTTAGCGACTCCTTCTGTGCCCACACGGCCTGGTGCAGAGCCCGTGTCTGCTGTGTTGTCGGCCGAGCGCGTCGCGCAATGGCGGCGCCGGCGCCCGTGTATGGCCGGCAGTTTGGCCGGACCATTTTGTGTGTGGAGGAGGAAGAAAATGAGGCGGAAGGGGGAGATTGAGAGAGAGAAGACCGTGGTCGGGTCGGGTAGGAAATCGGGCGCGGGGTCGAGAAATCGTCCGTGGAATTGTCCGTGGGCGAAATTGAAATGAGGTCAGTTCAAATTCACGGACGTTAGGAATTGACGAAATGGAACGGTCCCGCGAAAAAACGCAAAAAAAAATATGGAGCACCCAAAATTTGGGACCACCCGACTCCGACCCACGCTCCACGCTCCAATCACGATCACGTGATGGTCATCGTCATCGACCACATCACCATATCATCACCTCGCTTTCACGCATTCCGTTATAAATCCCTTTTGAAATGTTTTTGGTTCTCTTTTTACAGTCTAGTTTTGGTTTCAATATGTACATTGACTTTTTCTCAAAGTGAGGCAGTCTCATTGGAACTTGGAAAAGACCAGGCTGGCGTTTGTGCCGCCAAAGCCAAAGCTGTTGGTCAGGGCGACATCGACCTTCTTTTCCTGGCCCACGTCGCGGACAAAGTTGAACTTGGGGCCGACGTCGGGGCTAGCGAGGTTGAGTGTCGGTGGGACGACGTTCTAAAAGGTTAGCAGGGCACATATTTTTTGGGAATTGTCGGAAGAATGTTCTTACATCTGTAATGGAGAGGACCGTGAACAGGGCCTCGAGGGCGCCTGCAGCGCCTAATAAATGGCCCACGGCGCCCTTTGTGCTGCTGACAGTAATGGCCGACTCGTCTGTAATGCCATCCTCGGCCATGAGTGTGCAGATCGCCGCCGCCTCGGCACGGTCACCAATAACGGTGCCGGTGGCATGTGCGTTGATGTAGTCGACGTCTCTTGGCCGCAAGCCGGCGTTTTTCAGCGCGGCTCGCATCGCCCGTTGTGCGCCGACACCATTCGGGTGTGGTGCAGTCATGTGGAAGGCGTCACCGCTCAGGCCATACCCCCGCAGCTCAGCCAGAATGGGTGCACCTCGAGCAAGCGCATGCTCCATCTCTTCCAACAACAAGACAGCCGCACCCTCGGCTACGACAAACCCGGACCGGTCGCGGTCAAATGGTCTTGAGCACTTGGTCGGGTCGTCTGAGAAGGGGTCCGCCAACGACCGTGACCGGCCAAAGCCAGCAAACGTCAGGGGGTGGATGCAAGCCTCGGCACCGCCAGCCACCATGACATCGGCGTCGCCCAGAGCAATGAATCGTGCAGCGTCGCCAATGGCATGGGCACCAGTTGTGCAGGCCGTCGACACCGAGTGGTTGGGACCCTGGAAATTGTGCCGCATAGCGACGTGACCGGCAGCCATGTTGATGAGGATGCGCGGCACGAATAGCGGCGAGACACGTTTGTAGCCGCTGTGGTGCAGATCGAGACTCGTCTCGTAGATCGTGTCGAGGTTGCCGACGCCGCTGCCAATACAGACGCCCGTGCGTGCCTCGGGACTGTCGTCGGGTGCATAGTCGGTGCGGGCGGCCACATCTTTCCTTGCGGCTGCCGCTTGCGCTTCCGGCCCGGGCCATTTTGCCTGTGTCAATGCCATGTCGGCGGCTGCCATGGCAAACTGTGTGAATCTCGACATGCGGCGCTGCTCAGCCGTGTCGACCCAGTCGTCTGGATTCCACTGGCCCTTGCTCTTACTCTTGCCCTCGGGGACAGCACCGGCCATCGTGCTCGGAAGCCGTTCCCACTGCTCTATGGGTGCGCGGTCAGCCACGCTGATAATGCCCGACTCGCCTGCCACCAGCCGCTGCCATGCAAAGCGTGCTCCCACGCCCAGCGGTGTCACGGCTCCAAGGCCCGTGACCACGACTCGCCTCAGCATGATGCGCTGGGGGTTATGAAAGGAGGTCAGTGGTCAGTGGGCTGAGGCCAGAAGAAGACTGAGACGGAATGGCGCCGGACAAATGCAGGGATGAGAACAAATAAAATAGAAACTCCCAACAACCACTCGTTTCCACTTGCTGCTGCGTGTTCTGTTATCGGCTGTTTCTTTTTTGTTCTTGTTTTCTCTTTTTTTCCTTTTGATCTTCGGTTTTGGCAAAAGGCTGTAAAAGCTGCCCAGTCGTTTGGCAGGCACGACTGGGGGATCCTCTTACCCGAACGGTCGCGACCTTTTGTCGTGTTAGCTCGAGTAATACCGAGCGTTTGGTGTAATTGGGGCAATTGCAGGCCGAGCACGCCTATTGCACCCGCATCCTGCCTTCCACCTGAAAGCAAAGGTCCCCTGATGGTACAGTGTCCGTACAGTGTCGGTAGGGCAGGCCGGCACTGGGAAGGCAGGACAAGCTCACAGTCGCGCTAGGCCCCAGGCGCGCTGGCGTGCAACTGTCCTCGTGCTCCACGAGGGAAGGCGCAACCAGTGGGGACCCCTGATGTACACGGAATAGGCTCTATTGAGCATCTGGAACGGACAGCTCAGCTTACGACCAAGAAGAAGGCTGAGCCTATCACCAAACCTGCCACGACGGCCACAACGCATTGGCAGATACAACGTCATTGCAGTCTAGATCTGTTCAGTTTGCACCGCTTTTACTTCATACTGCCTTATCAAAGGCCCGGCGCATCAAGGCTCGACGACCTGAAGCACGCCAGATCGACACAGCGCATCGCGGCTTCAAAACTCAAAACACAACACGAAGCTTGCCTTGACGAGATAACGGTCCTCTCTTCTCACCTACCAAAAAAGCCGCCACCACCAACATTGACCTCAGCTTCTAGGGCGCTCCCGGTGACGCCAAATCCTATCCCTTGGGAGCCGAATAGTGTCTTCCTAGAGCTGCGAGCCGACGCCGGAAACTGACGACAAAAAGCACCTCGTTGTCCTTCCACTCCACTTCAAGATAGCTCGACAGCTGTCTCGAGCTCACAAAAGAACCGCCTTTGCACCTCTTTGCCTTCTTTTTTATCTTGAATTGGAATCCTTCTCTATCCAATTGTCAAGGCAAAGTTTGTTTGCTTCCTTTCAAACATCCCCACCTTTCCCTCGTCTTCCTTTCCCCATCCTTCACGCTCATCAATCCTTCATCGCCATCCTTTATCGGGGATATCTGCGGAGAAAAGGGCTTTTATTTTTCGTCGACGACATAAAGCTCGGCCTTCTAGAAAAGCACTTTATTTTTGCCCTCCTTTCCTCCTCTCTTACTTCATTTTGGCTCCACGGTTGGCTCCGCCGCAGGATTGTTTCATCAACGACCTCTCTGCCGAGCCCCTGGGACACGACAACAGCACGTGAGCAAAACGACGCTTAACATCCGACGTCTTCTCAGTTAACACAACATTCACACATCCGCCTACCCAGACCAGAACATCCCATCTTGCGGAAACGACCAACCTACTATATCGGCCAACCCCTGACCTGCCGATTTGATTTGCCTTTTCCCGGCTGCTCGGTTGCGTGGACTTTGACGATCGACTGCCACTGTCCATTGACTGACGACATTCTTATCAGTCTGTCGTCTTTCGATCTCTACCCCCGCCAACCACCTCTGAGTTTATGCCATCAATCGCATCCAGACACCGACATTCACGTATACTAGCATTGCACGCCTCTGTTCCGTCTTCCGTGTTTCGGCGTCCTTTTTTGGTCCCCCAATCCTTCCCCAGTCTCTCTGTGATTTGCACTTATCAGCATCACGAGATCTGCTTCCACCACTCCTTGTTGATTCTTAGCGTGCCCCCCATCTTTGTTGATTTGTGTTTTCCCGCATATCGTGTGGCGTTTTCACATCCGTTTTGAGTTTGAGCCCTGTGTCTTGCACACATAGACGGCGGGGCGAATCTGCTCGCAGAGCCTTATCTCGGAGCCGCAAGAACGAGTGCCGTCAACCCTTGATCTTGTCTTGCACTTTCACCATCTTGTTCCCTATTCTCCGGGTGCCCAAGCCAAAATTTTCCACTGCTTCATATGCGTTAGGGGATCGACGCTCTTGTGCTTTAGCCTGCCCAGCAGGAGGCAAGTAGTGTCGAAGATAGAGACAAACGAAAGAGACAGAGTGAGAGGGCGAAGGCGAGGGTGATACGAGACCACTCACAAAGCGACCACCCACATATATAGAACCCTCCATGCTTGTTGTGTCATTGTTACCGACCCATTGTTGTTGATCTGCCCATTGCCACTTACACCACAAGAGATCTCCCGACATAGTCGTCGCCAGCCATTATCACCATGGCCGATGATCTGATCTCTGGCTCGGAGAAGGCGTCTGGCACGCCGGCTCCGGCAGCACAAGGCAGCAACAACGACACCAACGCACAAGCACCGAGTGGTCGAGAGACAGCTGCAGGATCCAAGGGCAACATAGCATCGACTGGTGCCTCAACTTCTTCTTCTTCAGCAACCAAGCAACCATCAAAAGAAGAAGGCACCAAAGAGCTGAGCCCCGTCGAGGACCTGAAGCACCGTCTCTCCATGTGGGGTGAGTCTGCTGCTACGAAGGCCCGTGAGGCCCTGTACTATTCCCCGGAAGACGACGATGCCCATGGCGGTGCACGTGAAGAACAAGAATACGAACTTCTCTTAGATCCGAACCTGCCGGAAGAGTACATCCCCTCCTTCCGCGACCCTGAGCGCGACTCGGGCAGCTTCGACGACGACGACACGCTTGTGAACAAAGGTAAGGGCAAGCGGAGAAAGACAAAGTCCAAGACTACCGACGGCGCCAGTGGCAGCGGCAGTGGCACCAGTCTTGTTGAAGATGATGACGATGACGACGACGAGGAAGAAGAGGACTCGCCATACCCGGAAGTCCGCGCCGCCGTCCACAACTACGATCAGGACCTGCCCTGTAATACTGTTCGGGCATGGGTCATCGGCCTGACTCTCGTCGTTGTCGGCGCCTCGATGAACACGCTATTCTCGCTGCGCCAGCCGTCCATCAGCATCGGCACCCTTGTCGCCCAGATCATTGCTTGGCCCATGGGCCACGCTTGGGCCCGCGTCATGCCGGAACGCCGCTTCAATACCTTTGGTCTGCGCTGGTCCCTAAACCCAGGTCCGTTCAACGTCAAGGAACACTCCATTATTGTCGTCATGGCCGGTGTGTCCTTTACCGTCGCCTATGCCACCGACATTATCTTGGCCCAACTCGTCTTTTACAAGCAGGACTTTGGCCTCGTTTTTCAAGTGCTCTTGATCGTTTCATCGCAGTCCATTGGCTACGGTATCGCTGGGATGATGCGCCGCTTCCTAGTCTACCCAGCCTCCATGATTTGGCCTGGAAATCTCGTGTCCGTCACATTGATGAACGCCATGTACGAGGCTGCGCCCCGGCCCGACCCGACGATTATCGGTGGTCGCATGCCGCGTTACCGCTGGTTTACCTATGTGACCTTTGCCGCGTTCCTCTACTATTTTATCCCGGGTTACCTCGCCCAGTTCCTCAGTGTCTTTGCCATCCCGACGTTTCTCGCACCCAACAGCCCCATTGTCAACCAGCTCTTTGGTGGCTCGACTGGCCTGTCGATTCTACCCCTGACGCTCGACTGGACACAGATTGCAGGTTTTGTCGGCTCTCCACTGATCCCGCCATGGCACGCGATTGCTAACACTCTCATCGGTGTTGTGCTCTTTTTCATTTTTGGTGCCTCCGTCCTCCACTATACCAACACGTGGTATGGCGTCTTTTTGCCCATGAGTGACTCCGCCACATACGACAACACTGGTGCCTCTTACAATGTGTCGCGGGTTTTGACGCCTGAATTCACACTCGACGAGGCCACTTACAAGGCATACTCGCCGTTGTTCCTAAGCACCACCTTTGCCATGTCCTATGGCCTGTCGTTTGCCGCCATCGCCTCTCTCATTGTCTACACGTACCTCCACCACAGCCGCACCATTTGGCAACAGTACCGCAACAGCACTAACGAGAAGCCCGACATTCACATGAAACTGATGCGCAAGTACAAGGAAGCTCCCGGCTGGTGGTACATGATCTTGTTTGCTATTACACTAGCTTTGGGCTTCGTCACGATCCTGGCCTACCCGACCAACCTTACATGGTGGGCTTTCTTGCTGGCTGTCGCTATTGCGTTTTTGTTTTCCCTGCCCATCGGTATCATCCAGGCCGTCACCAACAACCAGATCGGCCTCAATGTCCTGACCGAGTTCATCTTTGGTTATATCCAGCCCGGCCGCCCGTTGGCTCTCATGCTCTTCAAGACCTATGGCTACATCACCATGTCCCAGGCCCTCAGCTTTGTTGGCGACCTCAAGTTTGGCCACTACATGAAGATTCCACCCCGTACCATGTTCATGTCCCAGATCGTTGCCTCGACGTTCGCCTGCTTCATTCAGGTCGCCGTCCTCAACTTTGCCCTCAACAACATTGACGGCGTCTGCGAGCGTGATCAGCCTGAGCACTTTTCCTGCCCCGGCGGCCGCGTTTTCTTTTCGGCATCAGTCATCTGGGGTCTGTTGGGCCCAGCCCGCATGTTCTCCCCGGGTCAGATCTATTCGGGCCTCTTCTTCTTCTTTGGTCTGGGCGCCATTGTTCCCATCATAATCTACTTTGCCGCCCGCCGCTGGCCAAAATCCCCCGTCAAGTTCTTGATGGCGCCGCTCATCTTTGGAGGCTCCGGTGCCATCCCGCCCGCCACGCCGCTCAATTACCTGAGCTGGGGCATCGTCGGCTTTGTGTTTCAGTACTGGGTGCGCAAGCGGCACTTCGCCTGGTGGAGCCGTCTGAATTTCCTGACATCATCTGGTCTGGATCTGGGCCTGGCCCTGAGCACGCTCGTCATCTTCTTTGCGTTTACGCTCAACAATATTGATCCACCAAATTGGTGGGGCAACAATGTGGTGACGAGCACGATGGACTTCCAGGATACGGCGATCCAGGTAGTGCTGCCGGCCGGGCAGACCTTTGGGCCGGCGACATGGTAGTTGAGCTTTTTTGTGTTATTCGATTTTGGATGTTTATTTTGGCGTTGGAGTTTCTTGGAATTTAGTTTTTACTACCATGACCTTAAAATATTGGATATTTTGACGGTCTTGTATATAACTATATCATTGTACACTAGATAACCGACACTTTATTCACCTTCATACAATGTCACATCTTTTGTTTATAGTTCGAGTATTGGCATTTTAACATGGAAAGACTTTTAAATTTGGCAAACAATGCTATAAATGTGTGATGAAACGGAATCAAAGCTAGCTGGCGCCATTGTCGTCAACAGACAGCATGTAAATAGAAGATGAAAAAAAAAATGAAAAAAAGAGATAAAAGATCATAAAGTCGTTAGGTAAACACAAGGGAAGGTACAATTTCCTTTGCGTCTTACCCAAAGTCCGTCGTTGTATACAGAGGCACGTTCAGTGGTCCGACCAGATTACCATAACCGTGAACGCCCGACATGCCAAAGCCTGGACCACCGACGTTGCTAGACAGAGGCGCCATACCATAAGGCGGGTACATGGGAGGCAGTGGCATCGGCTCATTGTGCGGTGGTGCTGAACCGTGCTTCATCTCGATGTCACTACCACCGGGTCCTGGACCCTGACCGTCTCCCTGGCCCCGGCTGGCGTCCCCGTAGGCTGACATGTCAGCGGTACCATCTTGATGTTGTTGGGCTGTGTGGACGTAGCTCATGGTGTTTGGAGCACCTCCACCACCCAGACCAGCCAGGCCCATGCTGGCACCGCTCATATTGACTCCGGCACCCGGTGTCCCATCCACTGCTACTTGGCCGACTTGGTTGGGCCAGTTCCACAGAACATCAAAGTCGAAACCTTCCCCATCCGTCTCGATCGAGTCTGTGCCGTCCGGATCGCCAGTGGTTTTGTTTTCCATGGCCCGGTACGCCTCAGGACCGAGTCCTTTGGCTGTCATGCCGCCACTAAAGTCCATAGAATGTTGGTGCTGGTGTTGGGGAGGGTGGAGCTGATGGTGCTGCGGCTGCGGCTGAACCTGTGGTGAGAAGTCGGTTGAGGGGATGGCCGTAGACATTGAAAATGGAGGTGGGAGGACGAGCGGATTTCCGACTGTTGCTCCCTCTCCGCCCTCGCCGGTATATATCATGCTGCCGTGTTTGGCTAAGCCAGAGGGCATAGCTGACATGGTAGCCGACATGCCTGTGCTCTGCATACCTAAAAGACTTGGCTGCGAGTGTTCGTTTCCGCCTTGGAGGCGTCCAGTGAAACCAGAGTCCACGTTGATAGAGTCTGACAGTTGGGACATGACCTGGGATGCCTCTGCACCCGAATTAGCATCAGTAGGCGGTTGTGCTAGCTGACTTCGAGGTTCAAGACGAGAGCTTCCAATTTGGCTCCCAGCAGCAGTATTGATTCCTCCAAAAGGCACCGCTCCTCCACCCGCAGTCACATGAGAATTCTGCAAGACGAAGAAGGTGTCAATAGGGTCCGTGACTCCAGGAACAAAATCCTTTGGAAATTCAAAGCGGAAAGCGCGCTGCGTATTGCGGACGGGTGTCTTCTGGTCACTTGTCTTGGGGTCATCACTGATGGTATTTGGGCCACTGGCAGTTTCTGCGACGTCAGTACCGGCGGACGTTGTAGCGCTCGATGTGCCAGCCTGCTTGTCGACAACTTCTTGAAGTGCATCCAGGATCCACGACAAACGTCTGGCCTGGGGGTCGCTCGTAGCAAAGAACTTCATGATCCGCATGGCTTGGCCTATATGGTCGTCGTATGTCGGATTGTGGAACACGGCAATGAACTCGTTGGTCATGATCAACAGCGTTGCCGTGAAGAGGAAGTGCCTGCATGTGTTAGGATAAATTTTGAGAGAGGAAGAAGAAAAAGACGAAATATTGTGAGCAATAGCTAAATAGCACCTACATGATGAATGGATCCCGTTGAGGAAGGTATTTTGTCTCCAATGCCTGGCTGATCATGGCAATAGTGTGGTAGGATGCGGTGACACAATTCTCGGCGAACCTCTCCGTACGTGTGCGCAAGGTTGGCGAGTAACGACCCGAGCTGGGAAAGCCACCAGTTGATCGGTTGGCACCACTGACCCGGCTGATGCCACTGCGACTTCCGGCCTTGTTGAGCGTGCCGAAAAAGTTACCAAGGCTACCTGGGCTAGCGTGGCTGCGGCGGTCAGCCTGGATGAGGAAGAGGAAGAAGGGACGCGTCAACAAAATGACGGCATGGCAGTAAAAGAGATTGGTGTGCAGGATGGCAATGCTCTGCGCGTGGGGGATGTGCGTTATCTTGCCAGCATTCAAGGCGGCCGTGGCCTCAACGGTACGTTGCCAACGCAGACCCTCATTCATCTCCTTGACCCAGCCACTGCACTGACGGATGATATCGGTGGTGGCGCGTGAAGAAACACGACGGCGGGCGTACATCTTCTTGAGAATGATGCCAATAATTCGGCAGCCACGGACTGACGCATCGAAGCCAAAATTGTTGATCTTCTTGGAGCATCGTCCTGTAGTGGACGCATGGATGGAGGATGACGACGAAGATGGAGGAGCAGGAGCAAGACCACCAGTATTTGCATTTCCTTGACCAACTGCGCTTGGCTGCTCTAGTGAACCAATCGGTGCAATCTGCGGAATCATCATGCCATCTTTGAGGGCGACGTCAGTACAATCGTTGTCGCTGATGGCGGCCGGCCGGCCGAGAGACGCGGCAATGAAGCGGTCCAACACATAAAGACTCTTCCAGATGTTGCGACGCAAAAGGACCTCGGATGGTGTGAAATTGACCATTGTCTCTTCACGGTGAAGACCAAGTGCAATGGCGGATCGAACAGCAATACCGTGGTAGGTAAAGGCAGCGTTGCGCTTGGAAACAGCCAGCATGTAGACAGACATTAGCAGTTGGGCCTGGACAGACCAAAAGTCGGCATCCTCGACACCTTCCAGGGGATCGTCCATGACCTTGGCGGTCCGGAAAAAAAGCTCGGCTTGATCGTAGGGCAGATCGAGGAGTGGACGCATTGCGTTGGCCTCGACAGTGCCTGCATCAGGTGTAGCCATGACGAGGCCAATGGCGAATGACAAGAACAAGTGACACAAAAAGTGCGTGCTAGCCATCAACGGATTGGCATAGCATCGTTCAAGTTCGGCGAGAAAGGCGCGGCGATCAAAGACCTCGACGATGGAGCTGGTATTGATGAAGAAGGACTCAACTAGCACGTCGGCGGTCTGCCGGTCGGGAAGCATGCTGGGTGGACGGACGTAGGACGGCAGAGAGACAACATTCTCGACAATGGACTCTTTTCTGGGGTCGATGGTGAAGGATGACTGGCCGCTGATGCTCTCGACCATGAGGCGAAAGAGGTGGAGGAAGGAGAGAGTGGCCGAGTCGCCAATGTATACTACGACGGTCAGTACAAGGAGTACGTGGAGTACGAGCAGGAGCGAGGGATATTAATTTTTTGGGGGAAGGAACAAAAATGAAAATAGAAGGTGCAAGTCAAGAAGAGAAAATGCAACCCATTATAGGAAAGAGCATATGGGAAAGAGCAAATAGTATGAATGGCGAAGGAACTTACGGAGACGACCCTTTTGGTCTTGCAGCATTCGAGTCGTCTGGAGCAAAATCGCTTCTTCTTCATGGCCACTCGTTGAACTCGCTCTCGTGTGCTCCTCCAACCCGCCATCGGTCGGCGGCCGTCCACTATCCTGAGCCGACACCGGTTGTCCATGGTTCTGCAGAAACGACGTTTCGAGCTCAATAGCGACCTCCTTTTTTCGACCGCCGCCCCACGATCGCGACGATGACGACAAATGCGGTGCTGATTTTAGCTTGAGCCGCGCTTTAGCATCAACCTCAATCTTCGGCTGTGACAGCGACGATACAGACGAAATACTGCTGGCGATGCTGTCGCTGTGGGTGTGGTAGTTGCTCAGGCGGTGGTGGTGATGGTGGTGCTGAAGAAGGTTCATGTCTGTTGTTGACGCAGACGACGAGGATGTCTCGATATGACGTCGCTTGGGTGGTGAAGCGGAGGACGAAGCAGCGGAGCCATCGTAGGCGTCGTCTGTGGAAGGTCGGCTGGACATGGACGAGCCTGTTCCGGGTCCGGTGCCGGGGCCTGGACCAACGCCGGTGGCATAGGTACAAGTGACGCTCTTTTTAGTGCAGGTCGAGCACGGCTTTGTGCCATTGCACTAACAAGAGAGGATGGTGGTTAATAAGATGTTATAGTGGAGGTGGGAAGACACTGTGCTTGTATGGAAACTATCCCGAGAAAACGGTTTGGTCGTAGATGATGCCCACCCATTATCTCAGACAAATGGTACAATGGACGTTGATGTGAAGTAACGTGTTCCACCACAAAGCCACGGGCATAGTAAGACACTGGGAAGGTGGAAGAATAACAGAAAAGAAAAACAGGGAATGGAGAAGATGGATAATCTGGGAAACGGCTGTTGCACTACCGCTTGTCCTACAGACATCGTCCCAGCCATGGATGGATGACCTTGGCCGACCGTTGATGGTGGGAAGGATTGACAGAACAGACGAGATAAGAGACAAGACGTTGGAACAAGGGAGACAAGAAAGTGAATTTTTTTTAAAAAAAAAAAACACCGAGACAAGCCTGGACACAATGGAACATGAACCATGGCTATGAACAATGGCATGGCCATCCCACGAGCCTTGACCTTGACCTTGCTTGACCTTGCATACCTTTTGTTTGCGGCGCTTGCAGTAGTCGCACGCTTGCGCTGTGCGCTGGCGCTTGTCATCGGGGACCTTTTGGCGGCTCATCGTGTAAGAGGAGAGGTGGAGAGGGCGAGAGAGAGCCTTGAAAAAAGGGTGAATATAAATTAGAAAACAATCAAACAGGGAAACAGATGTGGGCAAATGGAGGCATGGTGAGACAAAGAGATGGGGACAAGATGAAAGTATGGAGTAGTTGAGAAAGAGAAGGTGTGCAAAGCAAAAAAGACTCTCTGCGCAAGGCTTGTTGTGTTGTCGGAAAGGGTGAGATCGTTCTGCAGCGGATGAAATAAAAAACAAAAGGGCGGAAGAAGAGGGGAAGCAAGAATACAAGGAGGGGAGCTCGGCGGAAAAGGAGTCGAAACGCAAAAAAGTGAAAGCAGCAACTGATCACAGATTAAAGAGGCAAAAAATACAAAAGAAGAAGGGAAGAAGGGGATGTGAATATGAATGTGAATGTGAATGTGATGAGAAAGGAACAAAAGAGCAGGGGAGACGGTAAATAACGTTCGAAGTCACGCTCTTCTCTCTCTACAAATACAGAGCCTCCCCGTGCCATGCTCAGGAAAGAAACCGTCTAGACAAGATAGTATTGAGAAGGAATGGCCAAGTACCACTGAGAGAGAAAAAGAAAATACAATCTATACGGGGGAACATTAAAAGCAGGCCGTCTATCCTTCCCATTTCCATTCCTTCTCACGATCGGCCACGCGATTTCTCTCGCCTAAGCTTGTCGTTCATTGTCGCTGTCTCTTTAAATTCTCGCCTTCCTTGTTTAGTTTTTCGTAGAGAAGCTGCTGTTGTTGGCAGCCTTTGTTCTTTCTCCCTCGTTTCTCTTGTTTCTTTCGTCTTTCTGTTCACCCCCATCTTCTCTCATCTTCCCCCTCTTTTCTTTCCTTTTTCCTTCAGCGAAGGGGAGTAGCAAAGAGTGCGAGGAACAAGGACCAAATAGGCCTGGCGCAGCAGAGCTGAAGTATGTGTATGTGCAATGCATGTTTCCTTGTTGCAACGGCCCGGGCGGGTAGAATGGCCAGAACACGCTGGCCGCCCAAAGTTCCCAAAGAGAAAGAAAAAAAAAAGGGCGACCGGGTGTGGGATGCAAAAGCGTTACAGCACAGCGAGGTACTCGAAAAGCGTGGAGTTTCGTTTCTTTTTCTCGACGTCTCGACGGAGCAATGTTGCTCTCTCTGGTCGTCGCCTCACAGCATCTTCACACCCTCTCATATTCTTGGCCGGGCGCGGATTGGCTGGATACCTGCAGATGGCCTGCAGACGGCCTGGATGGAGGCTGCGTTTGACAAACGCATTATTTTGTGCTTTTCAGTGCTTTTCAGTTCTTTTCATGCCTCTTCGTCCGCCGTGCTCTGACTTGTTCTCTGGTGTATATTCCCATTCGATTTTCTCATTCGTGAAGCGGCCCGTTGTAGAAAACGCCACAAGTACGTGTGTTGGCTGAAGACGAGGAAAGAATGAAAAGGAAAACGAGGGATAACAAACGGTAATTGGATCTGTTGGTCTGGCCACGCGGGAGGCTGTCAGGGCTGCTTCTTTTTGTCTAATTTCCTCATCTTCTTTCACTCGAAACATGTGACGAGATGGAAGCCTCGAATAAAGTCGATCGAGTCTAGGTTCGCGGACGTTTTTCTGGTTCTATTTTTAAATTTAATGTTTTAAAAGACATGGTATTTTATTCTACTTTATTCTCATATCTGGAGTTTGGTTATTTCATGACATATTTTGATTGAAATTAATATGCTAAATATTCTTCGCAAAATATTTCTTTCGAGGTAAATTTCACTTTATCACCAAAACTCCCACGTAACAACCCTTGCGACGTGATAGAGCTACCCTATTCGGCTTGCCGAAGCCGGGTGTCAAGGTGATCGGGCAATCCTTTCCCATTTTTGAAGGAGGGCATCTTCCCAAAGGGATGGAGAGAGGCGAGGTAGGCGAGGTTGATGGCAGATGGTGAGAAAGGGGCCGAGATGGCCAACAGACTGCGACGACGGGGAGGGAAACGAGAAAGGAAGCTCAATGAACATAACCAGAAACAGGCACACACAGATATGGATACACCGGCCAGGGAGGACCAACAGACAGCAGAAAAGATACAACAAGGACAAGGGCCAACTTGAGGCAAGTCATAATCAAAACAGCCAAAACATCCAACCACTAGTCTATGCACGCTGCTCTCTCTGTGCGACCACACTTTATCCTTTTCCTTTCCTTTGGACGTCTTCGCGAGGAAGAAAGGGAGGGGACGAGTCTCGAGTTGGAAAGGGTACAAAAATTTGGCAAGTCGTAACAAATTGCTAGCAAGGTCAAAGCTTTTCGCTATGTGATTTTATTTTATTTTTACTCAGTATGATTTTGTATAATTCGTTTTTCTTGCCTTCGGCGTTTGCTATTACTTCTTTCGTCATATGGGCTGGGCTGCCTTTGCTCTGGTACGCCTGCACAGCCTTTGACGCACAAAAGCACATACTGCACGGAATGCAGTTATGTGACCTGTTTGATCACTTTCGCATCCCCTACACTGTGATACATGCAAGACATAACACGCCCGCCAAAGCGCCTAGAATGTTATTGTTGTTTTCTTTTCTTCTTTTCTCTAGTTTGTATTTAGTTCGTATGTCGTCCTGGATCTTGTAATACGACTCCATACTCCCGTAATATTCCGTGCGGCGTACGACGTACCCTCTCACTGCTTTTGTCTCTCACGTCCCAAGATGCCCCTCTCCTACCCTCCCATACGTCCCATAAAACTCGTACAAGTGCATATATGGGCCGTTGTGGCCACGGTCGTATTTGGTCCAAACACGCGGATACGCAAGAACAAGGCTGTGGTGTTCAATCACTCCTCAAGGGGCCCGGACCGTACGGCAACCACGCACAAAGCCCCAGGATACGCCTCCTCTGAAAGAGAGGGAGGGAATGGTTGTGATACGTGGTCGGCCGCGGTCTGTTCCCGGAGTAATATAAGTCGAGGAAAAAAGATGAAGCAAACAGTCGAGTGCTTGAATGCCCCATCGGACGTCTTTGACCCCCAGGATATACCAAACGACAGATTGGGTTGCAAGATGCGCGGGGAACAGTTCATGATGGGCTTACCGGTAGACAATCAAGTGAGACATACGATGCAACTCTTCAGCGGTCGGTGAAGAGTAAAGAGAGAGGAAGAGAGGGAGAGTCGTGCGCTGGCTTTTATTCAATAGAAAAAAAGAACGATAGCGGCGGATACTGCACCTTGTATTTTTTTTCTTCTTCAAGGCCCGTATCCGACCGGAAGTCTGCCTGCCCTGCGGACAGTGCTTTCTCTTCGACATCCACGACACACAACAAGGCTCTCGCAAGGTACCCGTCCTCCCAAGAACTGCGTACCGGATCATCGATAGCGTCGCATTCGTCCGTGTTTGCCCTTTATTGTCTTTTTGTTCTTGGGTATCGGTAGCTGCCATTACGGCCTGACCCAGTCTTTGTGTCAAAATCAAAATATGACCGATCTAGATGATGTGTATGGACTCCGTGCCCATTGTTTATTTTCATTGTATTATCTCCTTGCAAAAGTGACAGTGTGCTTTTGCGACAACCGTACCACCCTCTTCCGGGTTCCCCTAGTCTGGTTCGAAAATGTCCGTGGGGGTGGACTGAAGCTGGAGCTGAGGCTCTGATGTGAGTGCAGTGTGCTTTGTTCAAGATCATGATGTTTGGTAGACGCTTGGATGCAGGTAAATATTATCGCTTCTTTCTCTCTTTTTGTTCCTAATAGCTATGGTACGGTTTTGATACACGTAGAAAAGCAAAAACAACAACAAATAAAGTACAGTTCGCAGGGAGATGTGAACGAAGCAACGACGGCAAAAAAGAAAACAGGAAAAAAAACCGCAGGCAAATAAATGGTAGTGACATGTCTAATTAATGGTGGCTCAAGCCTTGTCTTGGGGCACAGGCCATCCTCACTCTCTCAACAACAGTTTTCAGCAGCCTCATTCTCCTCACAGAACAAGCCGACCGGGCTCGTTTTCGAGAACAACCTTGAGCCGCTCCAGGAAAACCTGGGCGCGCTTCTCCTCGGTCTTGGGAACGTCGACGGTAAAGAAGTTGATGCCGGTCGAGACAGCGGGGGGCTGGCGCTGAGCAGACGAAGCGGGACGGGCCGTCGTGGTGGCCTTGACCTTGCCGGACAGGATATCGAGAACATCAACGCGCTTCTTGGTCTTGGGGGCAGCCCCTGAAGAGGAGGCTGTCGTGGGGAGGGCCGAGATCTGGGGGCGGTAATGGCCACGGGAGAACTTGGAGAAAGAGGAGGCGGTCGACTTGTGGCTGGGCGAGACGAGGGCGTCAAACAGCTGCGAGGCAGACGGGGCGGGTGCAGGGCCGGAACGCGGCAGCTCGTCGTTGGCGACCTCGGTGGCGCGCGAGACAAAGGTAGAGACGGGGATGAAGACGCCGAGGGACGACTGGACCTTGTCTTGGGCGTCGAGGACGGCGGCCAGAGACACGGGGAGGGAGACGGAGGTCGTCTTGGGGGGAACCGGGGCAGCGGCCTTGGGAGGAGCTGCTGCTGCGTCTGTCGTCGGTGTTGCTGCTGCAGCCGGGTTGGACTCCTTGATTTTAATGTTGCTCAGGTCGAGGTGCGACAGGTGCTCGAAGCGGGACTCGAGCCCGGCCGGGACGTCCGACGACACCTTGCCCAGGTACGCCAGCACGTCGCCCTTGAGCAGACGGCCGCCAGGGCCCGTCGGGGTCATGTCGCCGACGACTGCAGCTGGGTCGAGGCCGTTCTGCTTAATCAGGTGCTGGACGGACGGGTAGAGGGGCCACTTCTGGGGCGCGGCGGGGCCCTTCTTGGAGGAGGAGGAGGTAGAGGAGGTGGGGGGCGAGGAGGAGGTCGACTTGTCAGTGGAAGGCGTCGACTCGGCCTTGGGTGATGCTGCTGCAGGGGCGCTCTCCTTCTCAGCAGGCGCTTCCTTTACTGGAGTCTCGTCGGCGGGCATCTCGAGCGTGGAAATATCGTCGTCGGCCTCAGCTAGGACGGCAATCCGCGTACCGACGGGCACGCCCTTGCTGCCGTCCGGCTGCACAATCTTGAACACGATACCGTCGTCCTGGGCCTCGACGTCCATGGTCGCCTTGTCCGTCTCGATCTCGAGCAGCACGTCACCGACGGAGTACTTGTCGCCCTCCTTGACGCGCCACGCCGCGATGCTGCCCTCGGTCATGGTCGGCGACAGGGCCGGCATCGTCATGTTCTGCGCCACAGCCAGGCGAGCTGTCGAATTGAAGCCTGGAGGGAGGAAAAAAAGACTGTTAGACGATGTCTTGACCCCTCCACGATTGCATCCATATTCTCTTCTTCCCCTTCTTGTTTACATACCTCGCGATGGCTGCGCCCACCGGCGCCCAGCCAGCCTCAGCGAGAGGCGGCTAGCTGCGGCGAAGCTCGCCATTTGTCTGTTGTGAGTGGTTTTGGAGGAGGGGAGGTCGAAGAGGTCGAAAGAAGTCAATGAAAAAAAGTCGCGATGTTTTGCTTGGAACGTCGAGATCGTTGGATCGCTCGGTCTTTTCGTCAATGGATCGTCAATTGGCCGTCGATTCGATAGACCGTCGTCTGGAAACAACACGTATTGGCGTTCACGTAAACGAGACGGAGGAAAAAAGTTCGTGGCAGCAATCGAGCAAAGGCAAAGTAAAAACCGCAATTGGCGCGATGCTCCTATCTCGGTGGTTGGCTGGTAATAGCAGGGCGTTTTGGGCAGTTTCGTTGGGGTGTCGGGGCAATCTTCGCCGAAAAATTTCAAAAATTACCGCCGCCAAATTGGGGATCGCTTCACGAGGACAGGAACCAATAGGGCTGGGACGTAGCGGAAACAGCTGGCAATTGGAGCGAAACGGCGAGCACAACGCTGCAGGAAATGCCCGGAGCTGTCATTTTTAGGACTTTTTTTAGGGGCGGGAAGCTGGGCTTCAGGGGTGGCGCATAAGCTCCGTTGGGGGAGAGCGTATGTGTCTTGTCGCTGGGAGGACAGGCCCACTCTTGTAAGCACAGTGTGTACAGTGTTTACTCAAACAGTACCAAACAGTACGCTTACATCACGGCCAAATACGGCCATTGGCGGCATACAAAACGTCACCAAAAAAATAAGAGAAAAGGCCATCGCAGGAAATATATGATACGATTTCTTGTTGTATCCAAAATAGCAGTGCGCGCTTCCGCAGCTTTCTAAAAATTAACATGATCACCCAGTTTTTCTCGCCAGTATTAGTCCGTTCCTTAGAAAGGCTCTCACAAAACGTAACCACCCGTCGCGACGGCGCTCCAGGGCCGAGCTGCGGCAGCTTCCTCGAGCTCAACACACCACCACAGCACCTCCTTGGCCTTGTCAGGCTGTCCACTCTCCTCGTGCGCACGGGCAAGTGCAAACCATGCCTCCGAGTTGTCCCACGAGCTGCCGAGCTTGGTCAGGCCCGAGAGGAGGATGAAGGCACGATCGCGAGCTGCCAAGCGGTCAATCGGCGGCAGCGACGAGGCCTTGTAGGGTGGCGGCAGCTCCGAGTCGGCCTTGGCGCGCGCAGCATCACTCTCTGCAGCTGACGTCGCAGCCGCAGCGCCGTTAATCAGCTTCTTCTGGCGTTCCGCGAGATCCTGCGCCGGCTGGGGTGTCGACAAGCCCAAAGGCTCCGACGGCAGCGTCGGCCGCACTTCTTTGTCGCTTTGCTCGGCCGGGCGCTGCTTTTCGGGGAACAACGTCCCATCGGCCAGCTCGAGTCGCGGGATCGCATGTGGGAGCACGAGCTTTTCGCTGTAAATATCCAACAGAATGTTGGACAGGCCAATCGTGGCTGCCGGATGGTCTGGAAAGTGCGTAAGCGCAGCCTCGAAATCTAGGCGCGCATTGTATGGGGCGCCCTTGTCCAGTGATAAGTAGCCCATCTGTAATATCGTGCGTTAGTATCATTAAATAGTCGAGGAAAGCAAAAGTAAGGCAGACGGCTACGCCTGGTTGTACGTACCTCCGCCCATACGTCGGCCCATAGTTCGTCGATGCTCTTCTTGCCGACCCAGCCGCGGCTGCTCAGCGACACACCCGCTGCCGTGTTGCGTGCAGCGTCAATCTCTAGGTCCTGGACGAGCTTCTGCGCCTCTGCCGTCGCCCGCTTGGCATCGTCAAACATCTCCGCTCGCCGGTAGAAGCCCGCAATCATCAGCCAGACCTCGACCAGGACCGTGTTGCGCTTCCGCTTCTCGTGCTCCTTGGAGAATTGAATCACAGGCATCAGCGACAGAGACGTCTCGACGCTCTCTGGTGCAGCGGAAAGGCCGCTAACATTGCCGTCGAGTCGTGCACGGGACACCGAGGCCGCAATCGAGTCCACCTGCGACGCCTGCCGGCTCATCGAAACTGGCGGCGGGCCGCTAGCCGCCGACGAGACACGCTGGCGGGTGGGCAGTGACGAGAAGAACTCGCCGCTCTGGCCGCTCTCGTCCAGCGGCGAGAAGAGTCCGTCGTGACCTTCCAGAGCACCACCATGTGGCGGTGCACCTCCACTGCTGACAGCACGACGCCGGCTGCCGCTACTGTCCCGTTTGCGAAGACTGTTGCGCTTGCCCGACTGGCTGCGCCGTTCGTTGAAGTTGCCCGATTTGCGCGACCGCCGGAAGTCGTCAAAGTCGTTGTTGGTCACCTGGATCGTCGGCGCGTCGCGGCTGGCCACCGTCTGTGTTGTCTGCGGGCGCGTCGCTGTCCCGCCGCCACCGCCAGACTTGTCCAGGCCAATCATGCTCGAGTGTTTGGTTGTTGGCCGCCCGCCACGGTCGCCGCCGCGGCCAAAGATGCTACCTTTGATGCTACGCAGGGTACCCGCCGAGCTCTTGGGCACGGTGCCCGTCTTAGGGGCTACGGAAAGGGTCGACTTGGTGGCCTGCGGTGGGCCAAAGAGACGCGCAAACAGGCTCAGCAGCTCCAAGCTGGCATTGACGGCTACCTTGGGGTTCTCCAGCAGCTCAACGAGCGCCAGCTGCGTCATCTTGACCTCGAGGATGCGCTCCTTTTCAAAGTCCTCCATGTCATCAACTAAACCGCGGCTCCAGTCGGAGTTCTTTTCGTCATTGGCCTCGGCCTCATTCAGGTGTTCGCTGCGGTACATGGTCTCGCTGCCAAATAGGATGGACGGGTCCTTGAACTGCTCAAACGCGCCCTCACAAGCCCGTGCGGCCATGACGTAGTCTTGACGGGCACTGAGGAGAAGTGACAGCAGGTGCCACAGCGGAATCATGGCACGCTCCCGCCAGTACGGTCCATTCACGTATTCGTGGTCCGCATCGGGTGCCTTGTTCGACAACAGCGCACCCTTGACCAGATCAATTGCTGTGCCAATTTCGCGCTGCTCGACGAGAAGCAGACCCAGACAGAAAACGCTGCGCAGGTTGGCTGATTGGCCAAACTCGGGCGACAGTGATTTGCGCAGGGACCGGACCGCCTTTGCTTGGATCTCGGTGCGTGAGGCCGAATCGTATGTCATGCGTGACCATTGTGCGAGTGACAGACCAACAGCCTGCCAGGCGAGAGCATGGACGCGGAGGGGGATGTTGGTGCCTTTGAAGTCGGACACGAGTGTCGTCCGTGGCGCTGGGTTGTCTTCGTCGACCTGCTCGGGAAGGGCATGGCTGAGCTCGTGTAGGCACTGCTCCAGTTCCTGGCCCAGGCCGTATGCCTTTTCTGCTGCTTGGCGGTCGCCGTAGCGGCACAACGCCACAATACACAGTGAGATTGTCTCCAGCACCACCAAATCGTCGTCGAGGCTCGGCTCGTCTTTGCCCGTCTTGGCGACGCGGGCCTTGCCCTTCTTGATCAGGCTGAGGTAGGAGTCAAAGGCCTTGAAGGCAAGGTCGAACTCGGCCACAGAGAGGTGGACAGTAAAGAGGTACCGCAGAATGGATGTCGAGTGGTAAGTCTTGGTCGATGCGCGGTACAGGATGTCGAGGACGCTGCGGCTGGCCGATTCACGCCCGCCCTGACCCAGGTCCGACTCACGCCAGTTGCGGCCCTTGAGCACAGACCAGTTCTGCACGACAAGGCGCACAAACTCTTCCACCTCCACGCGCTCGTCCTCGGCGCGCGGGAACGACGTCTCCTCGAGCAGGAGGGTCTCGTAGACAGCCTCGACCCTTTTCAGTTCTATGCGCAGCTTGCTCCGTGCCGATGACTCGCCGCCTGTACCTGCTGGCGCATAGCCGGACGGGTAGGGTAGATCGTCTTCGAGGAGCGCAGAGAGGACAGAGTAGTACTCGAACCATATCCGCCGGCGCGGAACCGAGCCGCGGAAGCCAAAGCCGCCCAGCTGTGCCGCGCCATTTGTGCCCTCCCAGTACTTGGCCCACGAGCGGAAGCTCACTAGGCACTTGGGGTCCTCCAAGCTCGCCTCGCTCTTCTCCAGGGTGTGGCTCAGCAGCATGCAGTATTCTGTCAAGAACAGCTCGGACCAGTACCGCAGCTGCTTCCGAGACTGCTGGGCGGCGTGGGCTGTTGTGATGCAGGGCAGGCCGTCTTCGAACACGGCCAGGGCCTCTTTCCGCTGTTCCTTGCGCGCCAGGCAGTTAGCCCGCAGATACGCCGACTTGAGCGCGCACACACGTGTCCAGTCGGTAACGGCAATGTCGTCGATGTTGCGGTCGGCGGTCGTGATTTCGGCCTCGATGCTCTCGGGAAGCTGGGCGAGGGCCGCATCATACTCGCCGGCGACCCAATGCAGCCAGCCGACGCAGACTCGCGCCTGGAAGCGGTCCTGGAGAAAGACAGTCTCTTCGTCGAACACGGCCTGCAGCTTAGGCAGCCGTGTTGCGGTGTCGAGGCCAGCAGCAGGGCCCGAAGAATCGGCTGGGCGGCCAGAGGGAGGGTGGTTTCGGGTAGCTTTCTCGATTGCGTACTCGGTTTCGGCGGTCAGGGTGAGACCTGTCCAAAAAAAGGCGAAAAACGTCAGTGTCTTTCACGTGCATCGTAGCAGCAAACAAACACACAGAAGGGGTTACTTACAGACACGAAGCGGTGCATGCTTTCTGACTTTCCGCACAAACTCGGGCACTGCGTCCCAGTCGCCCTCGCAGCGAGCTTCGTCGAGCTGCAGCACATAATGGGCTGCCTTGGTCATGGAGCGCTGGAGAAGACGAGACGTTAGTTGGGGACAGAGCTCTGCAACTGGACGCCGGTTACAACATACACTCATCTAGGCGGCTCCGGGACAAAAGCACAGCAGGGACGACGCGCTGGCAAAGTGACGTAAGTGATTGGATGATGGGCCTCCTATGGCTTCAAGTGCATAGCTCGAGATGTGATGCGATGGATTGGAGAGGGCCGCGTGGTGTAGAAATAAAAATGGACGGCTCAAGGGCGCAAATTGAAACGGCGACGCAATGCAGAAAGCAACAAGATGGCGAATTGACGCAGGCTGGGGATCGCTCGAAGTGGTGCGCAAATAGTAGAATGCAAGATGATGCGTTGTGTTGTGCTCCTTTTTGGGCGTCGTTTTTAGGACTTTCGTTGTTTCCTAGTTTCGTTGTTTCGACGTTTCGCTCCTTCCCACCTGTTGCCCGTAATGAAAAGGGGGGCGCTCCTTCCTGGTTGCTGGTTGGCGTCACCTTTTTTTTTTGGAGGCTTGGGGGCTCGTAAAAGTTGGCCAGAGCAGGAACGGGCTCATCGACACTAGAGCTGCACGAAGCTCTGGGCCTCACCGTGTTGCTAGAACGCTTGTGATAGGCCTGCTTGGAGTATGAAAAGCAGCCGTTTCAGTGGTCGTCAGTACTGTAGTACCAGGCTACAGGGATGCATCTTCAGATAACACCCGAACTTGAGTGGCGGGTCGCAACTGCCCGTTGAGCTGCCCGTTGAAAGCGGGTCCACCTAGCTCGTTTTGCTTGTGAAAAAGCCAAAAAAAAAAAAAAAAAAAAGGCGACGAAGGCACGACACATCTTGTGGCCTCGAAATCTATATGAGCCTCAACAAACAACACATACATTCGTTTTTATTCATAACGACTGACAGACTTCAGTCTCAAGTTGGCTCATCTGAACTTCGACTATAGAAAGAGAAATACTCAACTTCTACACCAACCGACGAACACTGAACAACATCAATTGCCAACAATATTAACACCGACACCAACGCAATGTCTGTGCCTGCAGACCTCCGCGTCTTGAGTCGGAAGTTGACGGCCACTTCGCCGACCGAATTTCCGGCTTTGTGCCCCGTTCTTGTTGGCCACATCCTGCGGTGTGGTGAGCCCCTGTCTGCAGCATCTGAGCAGCAGGGCAAGAACAATACAAACGAGGCTACCGTCCTGGTCCACAAGCTCAAGACACAGGTCAACACTCTCATCCAGGGCAAGACACCTCAGGGTCGCTTTGCAGGTACGGTCTTGGCCAAGGCTATTATTGATGTCGGTGGCTGGGAGAGTCTGCGGACTGCTGAGCCGTGGGTGCGCGGTCTGCTGTCGTTGCTGAACAAGCCCGACCCGGTTGCCTCCAAGGAGCTGGCTATCATTACCCTGACGCGCATCTACACGTTGCTCCAGACGTACCCGACTCTGGTCCGTGAGATTGCTACGCCAACGTTGCCCACGTTTGCGACAGCTTGCCTGCAGCTCATCAAGCCCGTTGCGCCAGGCCAGCCGCCCAAGGCGCCTATGAACGTCGTCGAGACGGTGACGCGCGCCCTGTCTTCTCTGATTCCCCTGTACCCGACAACTCTGCGTCCCTTTGCGGGCCAGATCCGGACGGCGATCCGCGGTTTTGTGGCTCCTACTTCCACGGACGAGCTTGTTGTGCCGCCGTCGCTGCGCCGCAGTGCCCGCCAGCTGCTGATTCTGCTGCACTACACGGCGGCCAAGAACGGCAACTCGGAGGAGTGGTCAAAGCTGTTGACTGCTCTTCTTCGCGATGCTCATGCCACGGCCGACCAGATCTTCCGTGCTATTCGCGAGTCTCGCGACCCCGGTTCGGGCTATGCTGCGACGGAGGTGTCCTTTGAAGGCGAGCCCCTGGGTGGTGGTGATGGCGCGGATGAGCTGCCAGAGTGGACTGGTATCCAGAGCGGTGCCCAGCGCCTGCTTGGCATTCTCGAGACGATTGCACACATCTTCCGCGGTCCTACGAAGCTGCCTGTTGCCGTGCCTCTCGGCCAGCTGACTGGCCTGGTGTCGCGTATCTCTGTTGTCTTTGCGCCGACCACGGCTGCACAAGAGAAGGATTATGCGTCGCTGATCAACGCGAGCATTGGTCGTGAAGAGCGCGATGAGCTGTTCTCTGTTCTGCCTGGCCTGCACGCCGCCTCCCTGGAGCTGCTGTCGAGCATTGTGAAGCGCATGGGCGCCAGCATGGTGCCCCTGGCTCCTGAGATTTTGGAGGATGCTGTGCGCATGTTCACGTCGGACCGCCATATCCCGCGCGTGCGGAAGAACACATATGTACTGTTCAAGAGCTTGTTGCCGCTCGTCGGCCCGTCGTTTACACGCAACACGGTTGACCTGCTTGTCAACGTGGTGCGCTCGAGTTGCCAAGATATTTTGGAGGCCAACGGCTTCCTGCAACTGGAGAAGAAAGACGAGAAGCCCGCTCAGAACGGCAACGGAAAAGGCGGTGCTGGTGGTGGCAAGGGCAAGTCGGCTGCAGCCAACGCTGATCTGTTCTTGACACCTGCTGGTGCGGCCGCCAACGGTGCTGCGTCTGCCCAGGCGGCAGCTGCTGCGCGCCGAACGTCCCGACTAAGCGCGGCCCACCTGCGCGCTGCCGAGAACCTGCTGGCCGCCGTGCTCGCGTACGTACCGCCCCAGCACGTCAAAAAGGCCGACCGCACGCTTCTGGACCGTACCGCCATCCTGAGTGCCAACAAGGGCGCCATGGTGGCCAGTGTTCTACAGCCGTACGTCGACCAGAGCGGCCGCTACTTTGCCAACACGGTTCCCTTTTTGTCGCGTGCATATCCGCACGACGTGAGCATGGAGATTCTGCGCAGCAACCTGCGGACGGCGCCGCACTACTACGGTAACATCTTCTCGTCCACGGCGCCGGGCGAGGATGACGCGTCGGATGCTGGCGCCGAAGACGAGGAAATGGGTGATGTGGCTGAGGAGGACGAGCCTATGGCTGATGGCCCAGAGACGAGTGCCCCCAAGGCAACTGCGGAGTCAACGACGACGAGTGGAGGTGGCTTCTCTCTGCCGTCTGTGTTTGCCGAACGGAGCAAACCTACAACTAGATCCACGGATGCTGCCAATGCCAGCGCGACAGAGGCTGCTGCACCGGCTGCCTTTGAACCGCTGACGCTGAAGCGCAAGTCTGACGAGAAGGGAGAGGCACTGGCTGCAGCTACAAAGAGAGTGGACACGGGCAAGGCGGCTGAAAAGCCAGCTGTCGCCGCGCCTGAGGCAGAGGACAGTGGTGATGAGAGCGATGGCAGTGTCCAGCTAGAGATGGCCTTTGATGATGACGAGGAGAGCGGTGATGAGGAGTAACTTAGACACAGCACGATAAGGATAAGCTACAGTACTTTGCCATACACACAAAATCTTGGGTCTTGGTAATTGAACCTTCATTTCTTTTGCAACATATCCGTTAAAAGATCGCTGGTGACTGGATAAAACTGCCCTATTCTTAGTATGTGTCCTCCACCCGACCCATGCTCTGACCTGTCGAGCCCAAAGATCCCAAAATTCCAAAATAGACGCCCAAAAGCCAACAATATATAGAAACGCCAGTCAAAGTGCTTAATGTGATCAAATAGATATGGTTCCCATTCATTTTTCCCTCCTTCTGCTCAATCTCTCAACCACGCCCTCCGTTTCTCCTCTTTCCGTGCCCGACGCTTCTCCTTGAATGCCTTCAGTTCTGACTTGGACGGCTTGATGCCACTGCGCTCAGCCTTGAGACTGCGGCCGTCGTGGGCGCCACTGACAGCAGCCACGTCAAAGTAGCTGTTGAGCTGCCGGCTGGCCTTGGCGTCGTGGCTGTAGCGGTTGGCGGTGCTGTCTTGGATAATGGCTGCTGCAGCAACGGCAGCGGCTGCAATTGGGTCGCTGCCAGCCACGGCTTCCGCACCATCTCCTGCAGTAGCAGCCAGCTCTTCAGTTGGCGCCGCCCCCCCCTTGGCGTACCACGCGTTCGGATCGTAGTCGCCGTGGATGGCCGGATTGTAGCCCGTCACTGTCGCCGCTGTGCTCGCCGCTTGTTGGTCTGGTACCCGCGGGTTCTCCCATTGTGTTTGTTGCGTGAACCGGTTGACAAAGTACCATGCCTGGTGCTCTTCGCTCCACATGGGGTCCCAGCCATCATCGTTTTCGTCGGCCGGTGCTTCTTCGGGGAGGGGTTCGTCGGGTAGAGGTGGTGGGGATGTCGAGGCGGCGGCAGTTGTATCAGCAGCGGTGGTGGTCTCTGCTGGTATTGAGGGCTTATCTGCCTTTTCTGTGTCATCGTCCTTCTCTGCTTCTTTGTCTCCCTTGCTTTCGTTCTCCCCAGCAACTTCTGGCTGGATCGTGGGCTCGTCTGCTTGTGGCTTGGCCTCCGTATTCATGTTTGTGGCTGGCGCATCAACAGTTTCTGTAGAAGCCCCGGCATTCTCTGCGATAGGCGCGGCTTCTGCTGCGTCTGCAGGTCTTGCTTCCGGAGAAGAGGCCATTTTTATGTGTTTTTGGTGTGGTTGCCTTCGACGCGCAAGCTGTATTAAGGCGCAGATGTGTATCGAGTCGGGGTTTTCGTTCGTTGAAAAGATATAGGGGGATGTGGTATGTGGTAGTCTATATAGCTGTCGTGCGGATGTTAGAAGTTGTTGAGTGAAAATGTCGTGAAATGGCTGCGCAAGCATTGAACAGAAAGAAAAGAAACAATGGAGAGAATCCGTCTCTGTCTCGAGATCGAGGGCCCCACATAAAATGACGCAGGATCGTGGATAAGGTGCAGTCATGTGATACCACACGTGCCAGGAACAACAAGGGAAAATGTGCCAAGTCTAGCGGTCTCGGCAGCATTTAAGCTTCTCAGCTTTAGGCACGTTCAGGGTTTAAAAGTCCCGAGTTGAAAACAACCAACTTCTCAAATTCTTCAACATTATTTGCACACTACTCAATTTCTGTCAAAAATGCTAGTTCAAACTGCTATGAAGCTATGTATATACTCCCGCTAGCTCAGATGCAATGATATTCCTCCTCTATGATCTCGATCTCTCGCAAAAACGTTACTCTCTGTTTCCTCCTCGTTTGGGCTTGCCCCGCACTTACTGCGGCGGCTTCGGGCCCAGAACGGTAGCGGCCAGCTCGGTGCCGTCCGCAAGCTTGACCTTGTCGGCGCTGACCATGACAAACATGATGCGACAGGTCTCGGTGCCACGGTTGTCCCAAGTGTGGTTGGCGCCGCCCTGGATCAGGTAGTCGCCGGCACGCAGCAGCTTCTCCTCGCCGTTGTCGAGGCCAAGGACGATCTCGCCCGAGATGACAACCGCGTAGTCGATGCTCTCTGTGCGGTGCATGGGGGCCTTGTCACCAGGCTTCAGGTTGGTGATGCTGAACAGAACTCCACCAGGCGGGCAGCGGGGCAGACCCTGCTTCTTGTCCTCTGCAACGGCAACCTGGTTGTTGACAGGGACAGAGGGGCGGGTGTCGAAGAGGGCAAACGACGAGGAGTCGGGGCCAAAAGGGTGGAAGAGGCCGGCGGGGCCATCAGAAGTAAAGACAGATTTGCCGTCCTGGTCGTGAGCGGTGACGACCAGACGGGGCTCGATATCGGCCGAGGAAGACATTTTGATATTGGTGGGTTTAAAAGGGGGTGGTAAAAGGTATTGCTTGTGAGGAAAGTGCGTTGAGGTGATTGGAGTGATTGTTGGAGTGGTTGATGATGTGAATGATTTAAGCTTTTTCGAAACTCAAAAGGGTGGGAGCTGCGAGCTTATTTATCTATTTACGAACGAGCTCGAACTTTACAAGAAACGGAAACAACATGGACGGCAGCCTGGTGGCTGTGAACATAGAGGGTTCTGCCGTGCAGCTGCTTTACCTTGTCGCAAAGTCGCCAAAGTCGCCAAAGTCGTTAAAGTGTGGCTCGAGCTGTATGCTTTCCCCGCGCAGGATTTCCCTTTGTTTGCTGTTGGTTGCCCGTTTTGCTGGCTGGCCCTTGTTTGGATCAGCACCTTGGCGGCACAATCCAACCGACTGTTCGCTGCTTGTCGCTTCTTCATCGCTGTTTCGTTCCTAAACTTCCGCCGATAAACACGGACTGTCAGAAACAGGACAATTCACAATAGAGTTCAATTTTCATCCTTGTTACGTCGATAGACCATGTAAGCTGTCATCCCGTTCACTTGAAGACGGCTGTCTCGACATTTCGCACGTTCCTGCGCCGTCTCACCAAGACCCATCACGGAACGATCGACAGCGCGAACGGGCGCCTCCAGGAATCGTCAGAGTGAAGATCTCTCGGGGGTAACACGTCGGACATAGGACTGGTCCCATTTTCTTCTCCATTTAGCGATAATTCAGAGAAATGGATTACAGTTTTTTTGTCAGCCTACGTCACGGCTATCTTTAATCCACAAAGGTTCTCAATTACATCCTCGCAAAGAATCCTGTTGAGCCCTGCCATGTGATTTCAGTCGGCGCCAGGTTGACCGACAATTGACTGTCGACAGTGTCAAGCGCGTCAAAGAAGCTTTTACCCCTGCATCTTCGCTTGTTGGCCTCACTTCTCGATCGCCCGCCAGGCACGGCGGACGGCCAAGCAGCTGGCACCGATGCGCGCGGGCCAATCGCATTCACAACCGCCAAAAGGCTCTCGTTGGACGTTCCGCTAGCCTCATGTGACGATTTGTTCCTCCCCCTCCCCCGCGAAACACAGAGCAAGGCTTCTCAAGAACCCCAAGGCTACCGTGTGCCCTCTGTATATCGCCGTGAAAGTAAGCATGACGTCGGTGGGCTGTCGTCGAGCCGTCCTTGGGGCTTTCAAGCCACAGTCGAGTGGGAACTGTATTGGTCATCAATCCTTTTCGAGGTCCTTTTTTCCTCTTATGTGCCTCACTGGGGAGTCATCGAGGTTTCTATTCTGGGCACTGAGCAGGGATACCATAACAGAAGGATTGCAAAAGGTACAGCTCCTTCCTTCTTCTCCCACACGGCACGGCAAACTTGGCGGCCGGTCGGTACGTCGGCGCGTCGGGATGCCGACCACCACGGTTTGGCCAGTTGAAAGAGGCAGGAAGACCCTGTGGATCAGCGTCCTTGGCCCACTAATGAGCCAAAACGCCCTGTTGCTGTTGCTACTTTCGTCTTATCCCCCTCTTTCGTTTACTTAGCATCGTGCGAGTTACGAGAAAACCTGGCAGTTCGTGCATTGAAAAATGGCGTGCTTTGTCATTTTGCTTTGCACTTTGTCTGTTCTCCGTATTAATGTTGCACATGGCTACACGGGTCTTTACCCCGAATTAAACGGAGATAACACGAGCGCCGGCGACGGCGGAAAGCCGTTGATTAACTCTTTTGGGACTGGACTGTGGATGTAGGTATCGGTGAAAGACCGTGCCAAGCTCCGTGATGTTCTCCGCCGTGGACAGGCAGAAAGAGGCAAGGATAAAATGTTGGCCATTGTTTGTGGCTTATCTGTCGAGAATCTCCTGTCACGACAGGACAGCATTTATGTCGCATAATTTAGCACGCTGCCCTGTCCCTTTGAAGCTCTCTCTCGTTGTTTCTTTTTCTTTCTTTTCCACCCCTCTCTTTGCACTCATATTCGTTTTTCCATCTTCACACATGCAACAGCTACTCCATACATAGAAAGCCTCATATAAACGGGCCCGTGTCTCATTTCTTCCTAATCTATCCCAACCTGCGCTGCTACCACGTCTCCTCCTCCATCTCCACCTCCGACGGCCCTTTGAAGGAGCATTGCCCTGTTCGTCATCCCGCCGAAAACACGCATGACCACGTGGCAATTTACGGTAGGGATGGCATGATCTCAAGGAGTACCGCCGGGAATGCTGCGGTGATCAGCGAAGGAGCCACGTTTTTTCCTGCGAGAGTGGGTATGAGACAACAACAAAAACCACCAAAAAAGCCCGGGCCACCGCCAAGCTCGCGAGTTGCGACTCTGACACTCCGACAGGAGCCAAAACGGCCTTTTAGAAGGTGAGATTCGGGGACAAAATATAGGAAACAGCAGCACTGACATTATGTGTACAGTTATTAGAAAAATATGTTTCTTCTATATCGATGCATCACGCGATATTGAGATTGCTGCCGGCACTTGACCTCCAAAATATCGGCAAGCCCGGTGGCTTCACGGTGCATTGTCTCCGGCTTTGCTCTTATCGTCATGCACCAACGACGACACCAATCTTCGAAGAGGAGTGTGTGGACACGATGTTGCGTCTTTGCAACAGCTTAAATATTGACCATATGTTATCACAGTCGTCATGGGCGGGCAATGGCACTCATATAGCCCGACTAGCGCACACCGTTCTGCTACGATACTGCAATTGCCTTTGCTAGAGCGGTAGCCGCACGATAGTCGTCGGGCTACACAAAACGGAAGCCTGAGATTGTCGACACTGAGCTACAAAATCTTTGACTTTGAGCTGGGCTTCTTGTTGAAGATCTGGGCACGGTCGCTTGATCGTCCCATATGCAAATGCAATGTCCTGGCTCAATCAGCAATCTTTATTTTGGGAGGCAAACCTTTTAAGGTTAGAGGCTGTGCGCGACGCTGGTGATGAACAGGAATGACAGGCAAATTCGTGCAGGTGACGATGGCGATTGCAATGGTAGGATCAAAGTCGGTCGTCTTACCGCGCCACCCGTTCCTCTCTACTCCTTTTTTGCGACTTTGGCAGCGTGTCCACGGCCAACTCCCTCGTGATTGGTGATACTGGGGGCCGGTATGGTAGTGATTGTCCTGGAGAATATGCCGAGAATCTTGTATATGGGTGGCAGGGACGGCTTCCGTTAAGAACATCGTGTCCAAGATTTGGATGAGCACTTGCTCTCACATCGCCTGCCTATAATCCCCTATCTGCCATGCTTTTTGTGAGCCTGTGCGTGCCCGCAACATTTGGGATATTGTCCAAAGTCATGAAAAAGGGCGGATATTGCTGTGTCGATGAAAAAATCGAATGAAGAAAATGAACCAAACAAGGATTGCGTACTATTTCAAGTTCAATGACAGATATCAACGAGCTGGTATCATGCCCCTTTTTCTTCGCAACTCGTTGGCTTCCGTGCTGATCAATGAGTCTGGAACGTTTGTTACCCAGTATGGAAAGTTCCGAAGAACCTGGCCAGGAGTACGGAGTACGCTCCACACAACCACACATACATTATGCAGAAGTTGTGCATTGGACTGCTGCATGTCAAACAAGAAATCCTACATGGGTCCTACATGGGTCCTCCATGGCTCCGCCAGAGACCCTCCCTTGTCCTCCATGGGTCGATATTTTGATAAAGAAGTTCTCTTTTCTTTTTCCTTCCTGTTGGCATGAAGATGGAGGTCTGGAGCCAAGGGTCTCATATATTTTGCCTGTTGTGTGTGTCTTTTCTATCATGTCTTGTCTGTTCAGTTAAGTCAAGTCTTGCGTGGTGCTTGATGGATAATATATTTGGAAGCAAGCAAGCTAACTTTGTTCGGTCTCAACTTTCACCGTGGATGGACCCAGGATTTGGAGGCGTCGAGGGCATCAAACGAGGCACGGAGGATTGTGTCCACTCACGTTTGGGGGGCCTATTTCTTCTTCTTCCTGGATTTTTCCAATTGTATTCTCTGCCAGAGCGGCTCTTGCTGTACAAGTCCTCCGCGGAACGTTGTATGTCGTGGGCGGACGAAAGTCAAGAAAAGGGTCTAGACTGTTGGAAGGCAAGTCTGACTTGGCCAGGGGAACGATGGATGAAGAGCCGCGAAATTCGATATCTTTCGTCCCAGAAGTTGCACGAAGGAATAAATGGTATGAAGTTTCTTCTGGGAGCTCGGTCTCGGTACAAAAAGAAGAGGAATATATGGATCTCGAGATATGGCAGCATCTTCTTTCGTCCTAATAATCACCAGGGCCGCGTCACGTTTGGCCAACCAAGGCCATGCCCCCCACTCCCTCCTTTTCTCTGTTCTGCGTTTGGCCTCTCTCTTTTGTGAGGAAAATTACACAATGCAAATCCAGAGGGTGTGGTGGCTTGCCGTTCTCAAACGTTCAAGGAAGCAGGTTGAGAGGAAGAAATCCTAAGGGTTGCATATTGTCCTTGGCTGCAGCAAAAGGATGCAAATTAATTGGACAGATTCATGAACACAAAAACCAAGAGACAACAGAAAAAGAAAAGGATGCATAGACGCAAAAGCAAAGCAATTCAAGCTCGACGCCATCGTCGGGAATTTCCCTGCCCCTCGCTTGGAAACCTTCCGCTCTCCGGGAACGACCCCTTTTCATCCACTTGCCTTTTGATGTGTAGCCGTTGAAGATATCGCCAAGTCGTGCAAAGAAAGTTAAGACACTTATTCTTCCCGAGATGATGGAGTTGGTAGAAAGTTCAGACACAAGAGACCTGAATATTTTGATTGTGCCCATTACGGTAACTGAATCATCGCTAGGTGGTGTAACTGATAGCGTCGAGATAGTGTATTTGAGGGGACCCCTGGCGAAAACCAAGAAGACATGCTTGCAAGCGAGAGGACAGGGTGAAAGAAATTTATCAGAGTCCCCGAGTGCAGAGGCATTACCGATGGAGAATTTCTGAGCAGAAACGGAGAATCAGGTCAACGGTTGGAAATAGCACAGGAGGTGTTTTGTCCGTTGAGTGCAAAGGCCGCGATATGGTTCCCTCGACCTAGCGCAGGATTCGCCCAGGCCGTTAGCTTGGTGCGCCTCAAAAACAACAAAGTGTATGGGAGACAGGAGTGCGAAAGCAAAGAGAGCCTCGAGGGAGACCTGGACTGCTGGACACTGCTGGACCGACCCCTGCATGAGACTTAAAATGTGTTGTTTTTCGCTTCTCCGTTTTGCCCCCATGCACTCCAACGTTTTCTCTCCAACAAGTATTTCTATGACTGTTCTTTTTGTCTTCAAAGGCTACTGGACGACATGTATGTCTCAGTCTGAGGCCGTTGATGGACAGACAAGCAAAAATACGAGCGTTTGGATGCTTCGTTCAGCCCTCCGCAAACCTTTCTAATCCAAATGGGGAATATGATTCGTGGGTGGTGCCTGACTTCCGTCTTGGCTTCTGCTTGGAGGGTTTCTTGAAAGGTTTCTTGTTGCCTTGTGAGGTTGTTTTTGTGCTCCTAGCTTCATTTCGCTTTTGTCTCTTGAGCGTCCATCTTGATCTTTAACGAGATTGCCTTTGACTGGCTGTGCTTCTAATCTGAAAAGCTGCTTTTTTGTTATTGTGTACACAGTATGCGCTTGGTTTCTCTGCCATGACAGGTTTTCTCTTCCTACCGCATTTATTATGTGCTTTGCGAAACAGCGCAAAACGAGACACAAAAGAAAAGCCGAGTCACGCTTACAAATATAGTACGTGTATTTTGGCAAGGCAAACCCAGCTTGCCCAGGCAAAGCTAAAGTCTCACAGAGTGTCTGCTGTCTGGCTCCGTCTCAAGCTAATCCAAACCCCTGGCTCCCTGCAAAAACGGGCAAACAGCGGCCGCCAAAAGAGCCACCAAAACCGAACCATCTGTTCGCAGTCCCCAATTTGCTCCCCTTACCCTCCTGAAGTTTTTGTTTCCCACCAACGCAGCTAGGGAAAGTAGCGCCGGCGCAGCACCGTTTTTTGTCAAGCGTTTCGGAGCTTTCAGGTGGTGTGTGCCAACCAATTTGTCCAATTGAGCAATCAAGCAAGCCAAAGCGGCGGGTGTCGTCGACCCGGACTACACTCAAATTGTCGTAGGTTCACGAGCGAGGAAAACGCCACAGTACGCGGCGCGCGGGCTGCGGCACGGCAAGAGTCTGTGCCCTCGTCTTGTTTTTTCTTTGAGTGCCATTTTTCTTTGTCTGTTCGCTGTGTTCTCCAAGAATTCTCCAATTTACCCCTTTTCTGATTTGGACGAAGCTGAGCTCGGCCGAGTTCGAGAGACAATCGGGAGTTCACCAACCACAAACCAACAGACTACGTCGGCTTCCGTGCTTGCCGCGAGCATTAGTCGAACGCCTCACGGACAGACAGACAGACAGACAGACAGACAGACAGACAGACCAAAGAAAAGCCAAGGATCGACAAGCAATGCTCGAGCGTTTTTCGTAGGTCCATCAACATTATTTCAACCAATCTGCCCAGCCCATTCATCATGATATGATATTTTCTATTTCATTCGGGCTATTGGAAAAGGAGCCCTACGAAGTTGACGATTTCTGTCCTCTTTCTATGTTGTTGCAGAAAAACATCCATAGGGCTACCACTAAAGCTCCTCTGTGTTCCTGGGAGTTGGGTTACCATTGTCAGATTTCTCCCACTTTTCTCCTTTCAGCGTTACAACGGTGCGGAGCCAGCTTGCCATTTTGCTCCGGAATTCGTTCATTGGGCCGGAAAGATGCGCAATCTTGTCAGCACCAAGATCGACTCGTTTCGACTCCAACCCACAGTGGCCTTTTTATTTCCTTCAGGCGGTTTGGTGTTTTTCGCTGCGCCAGGTACTCCAGCAACACGTCGTATTGCAACCGTTTGTGACGCTGGAGATTCAAGACTCGCAGCCTCTTTCCTCTCCGTGATGGGCGCCCCACTCAACCCTACGCACTCGGAACGGGGCTTGCCTGCCGGGAAAACCCTGCCGACCATCTCGTTCCTGTGCTTTTTTGCCTGTGTGCCTCTGTCGTTCCTTCCCCTTTCCACGTCGAGTGTCATCCATCGGTTTTCGATGCGCTCCTTCACTCGTGGCGATTGCCCTGTCGCATTTTGTCATTTTTTGCACAGTGGGCTGCCCCTGCCGTGACAGTTGCATTTGCAGTGGGATATTGCTGCCAGTGGCAGGTGCCGCCGGCCCTGTACCTGCGTTCCTGCCCTGCTGTCAATCTGCACATCTGCCTGTCTTCCGTAATCTGTATGGATCCCAGGTGTTCCTTCCTGTCAATTGTGACCTGTGTGTGGATTTATTGGGGGCCATCTTTATTCCTTCTTTGCTCCATGTTGATCTCCTGTTTCCTGGGTTTTTGTAACTTGTATTCCAGTTATTCCCAAGCGACGTGTTTTCTTTTTCCCAGCACAATGGAAACTCCCTGTTCCCAGTGCAACAACACGGTCCAGGGATGGTCGATGCATGCAAGTATCTCAATTGGGACAATTGGCTGGGACGCACGAACCGTCGAACGACGACGATCTTCTGAACTTTCTTACTTTTATCTTACCTTTTGATCTTGTTTTTCTCGTGTCCTTCTCTGCTTTTCTACGGCTGCACTTATTTTGCTTCCCTTTTGGGCCATCGACAGCATGAGCCCCTGACTGTGTTTGGGCATCTTCTCGAAAGATCATCCTTCCCTGGTCTTCTCCGGGCCACAACTCCGCAATCACTGCCTCCCCTCATATCTTGGCTCAGCGAACAGACGACGATTTTCTCTGGACCTTGGTCATGTCTTTTGTCTTTGTTTTTTCCTATCCCCGGCCACCCAGCCTACATCCGTACGATGTGTGGAGTTTGCTGGGGTTGCTAAAGTCTGCTAAGAACTTCTCGACTCCACCGGCCCTGTTGCACGAAGTCACGTCGATGGCGTGTCCAGAGACAAAATGAAGAAGAGGCACAGAAAAGAAGACACTGAAAAGAAAGAAAAAGAAGAAGAAAGGCCACGGGCAGGATGGCAAATGGCAATATGCTTTGCCAACAGTGTCAGCCAGGCCAACAAAAAAACCTGGGATGAGTTGGATGGGGCTCTGTCTGTTGCACGTTTATAGTGCATTTTTGCTTCTTCAGGGGGCAACCTCGTTCCAACGAGCCAACATACGACTTGAAAGAGAAAGGGAGGGAAATTGACGGGGCCGGGTCTCGCTATCAGTTTTAGTTTCTTTCGTTCCCTTTTTTTGCCCCCCGTCTTTACACATCCCACCCCGACCAAGTCTTGGACTATTCGACGGTTTTCTGCATGTTCTTCTTTTTCTCTTCTTTTTCTCTGCATCGACTGTCGTACTTTTCGTACCAGTTCATGCTTTTCTTGCCCTTTTCGTCCCGATTTCGTAAACCTTGTACCATCTGCACCATCTCTGTTGCTCTTTTTCAGCCCCATTCTCCATAACTTTTACTTTGGTTGTCTTTTTGGTTCATTTTTTGTTTTCATCAGACCCCTGTCAACCTTGTCGAGACTTGTCCGCCCTGTCGACCCCTTCCCGATACAAGCCTTCTCTCACTCTTTCACAGTACTCACTTCTCTTCCTCTGTTTCCTCTGCTTCTCTACCTGCCATGTCTTGTATATAGGTTCCGGGTCCCGGCCACCGTTCACTCCTCCACCCATTCCCTTGAACCTTTTTTCGACGATCTTTGCTTCTTTCCCTGCCCTCAGCGTTGCAGCGTCGCAGTGTTGCAGTCTCCCGGTACTTGATCGACACAGACGACAGCATTGATCTCGACGACAACTCCCAATACCAACTTCCACGACAATATTTACAGCGACATAGACGATAGTCTTCCGTGAACATCGCCGGCCGTCAGGGCCACCATCGTCACCATGTCGACCACTCCCGTCACCTACACGGCCGAGTTCGCCGCCGAGAGTCGCCTGCCGGTGATTCTCGGTGTGCTAACGACCTTTTTTGTCATCTCCCTCATCATCGTTACTCTTCGTGTCTACGTCCGCGGATTCGTCACCCACTCGTTTGGTGCTGACGACATTCTCATGATTATCGCCATGGTACGTTTTTTAGGTTCTCGCTACGCTCGCTGTCTCTTTCACCTCCTAACATCTACACAGTTATGTCAATTTGGAGGCTGGGTAGCAATCCTCGTACAATCCAGGCACGGCCTTGGACGACACCAAGCCACTATAGACGCCGAAGATTTACGAGTATTTAATCATGCCAGTTTCTGGGGCAATGTGATTGAAATTGCTATAGGTACCATGTTTATCAAGCTGTCCATTGCCGCCAACCTGCTGCGTCTCTGCAAGAACCGCTGGTACACCATTGCCCTCTGGTTCATCGTCGGTCTCACCATTGCCTATGAGCTGGTCGCCGTCCTATTCTTTTTCCTCAACTGCAAGCCCATTTCCGGTAACTGGGACACCACGATCAACGCCAAGTGCGCCTCACTCAACACGATTGTCGCCTTCGGTCTCGTCAACACGAGCTGCAACATCATTACCGATGTGGCTCTGGCCGTTATCCCGGTGCCCATTATCTGGGGTCTTAACATGAAGAAGACGACCCGTCTGTACCTTATTGGTGTCTTGAGTCTTGGTTATCTGTATGTTCTGTCGTCCTCGTTCGTTCTCTGAAAATTTTTATCCTTTTTCTAACGCAATCAGTGCCGTCGCCATGGACATTGTCAAAACCGTTTACCAAGAAACCTACACGATCACCACGGATGAGACTTAGTAAGTGACTACTCGCCATTGTGCTTGGGTTTTTTTGGGTTTTTTTTTCTACTTTTGTAGGCTCCCGATATGGATCTGTGGCTAACCGGTGTGAACTTTCGTTCCTTTAAACAGCACGTTCAGTCTCGTCTTCTTCGGCTTCTTGTACGGCTCGCTCGGTATCATTGCCGGCTCCATCCCCATGATGAAGCCGCTCGTCTCCAAGGTCCTAGGCATGGACTCCACCCAGGACCACACCTATTACGCCTACGGCAGCAACAACAACAACCCGTCTCACCTTCGCACAATTGGCGGCACCTACGGCAACGGCACCCGTGGCGGTGGCAACCGCTCTCAGATCCGCCGTGGTAACGGAGACACCGTCATTGACGACACGGGGTTTGAAATGGATGAGCGGGACAGCGACCGTGGTGGCAGCCTCGCCAGCGATCCCAAGAGCGAAGGCATCAACTCCGTCTCGGTCTACCGCCACAATGAAGCCACCGGCAGCCAGGAGAACATCCTGTACCACGTGCCTGGTGTAAGCAACAAGACTGTAATTGGAAATGGAAACGTCAACCCCAACCACAGCGACAGCAGTCTCAACGGCACGCCCGGTGGCGGCACAGGCTCCGCAGGCAGCCGGTTGCAGCAACTGCAGCGCGGTGATAACAACTTCCGCGGCATCAAGATGACCACAGAAGTGTCGGTGAAGCGGTGATCCACCATCCTTGTAGGATGGGCGTTTCAATCAAAGGGGAAATAATCCGGCATTTTCAACCGACCTTTTGACGACCTTTGAAGCCTTTTTTGCGTTTTGTTTTATCCCCTTGTAAATAGAGCGTGTTAATCTTCTGCGGTGCCTCCTCTTCCTTTTTTCTGGTCCTCTACTTTGTATTTCTAAAACGAAGGATACCAAAACCCCCGTCTGCGAGCTTTCTGTACATATCATTCGCTTCTGTTTTTCTTTTCTATGCAAAACGACAATAGGCACAAGGTCACGTCGGCCATTTTTCTCAACAGTTTCTTGCCATATTCTTGAGATTGTATCTCGCACTTGTATGTACAGGTTTCTTGTAAACCCACGTGCTTCGATACTTGTCCGCCGATCGTGGTGGTGATCATGGCAATGCGGAGATTTCCGTACTTCCACATCCATATTTCCATCTTTTCGTTATCTTTCGTTCTTTTCTTCTTCTTTACTTTCTCACCAGACAAACAACCGGCTTCTTTCTCCTCTCCCGTCTCGCACACGTTCTTTCTTGCTTTCTTTTTCTCTCTCTCTGTTCTTTTTTGGGCCAAGGGTGGCCCGTTAACGGCGCCGCGCACGGAATATGGCTCCATCATGCTGCTCCATTTTCTTCAACGGATACAGCTAAGAGAATGGTATTTGTGAAAAGCCCCTTTTCTGTTTCCCTTTTGTCGGGGTCCTCTGCCTCTTGTGTCCAATTTATGGATATGTTTTATGCCATGTTATCATGCATGCGCCGTAGGGCAACAGCTGTCTGTCAACGGTCGCACACAGACGATTCCGCCATACAAATAGCCGACTTTGACAGCCAACAACTAACAAGCACCAACAAACCCAACAGCCAACGACATTACGGGTAAAAACGTGCATGTATACCCGGGATATCCAAGATATTATTCAAGATACCCAAGCAAAACTCGTACGACATGGAAAGCCCTGCAATACAATTTCACGGAGTACCTTGCTCGTTATTTCTGACAGGTCTTCTCTTCTCTGTCTCGCAAGACCTTCCAGAAGCAACGGAGTCTCGGGGATGTCTCTTATTCGCCATCTCTGCCCCTTCTGAGCCCCTTTTGTCCCTCTCCTGGCTGCTCCTGACAAGGGTCCTGGCTCGTCTGGCTCGACCTGGATCTTAACAACCACTGACAAGCAGGAACGCACGACAAAATGACAGAGACAGACTGAGGGGCCTAATGGAGCCGATGGATACAACTGGAGACTGCTAGAGCCTCAGAAGGCCACTAAAAACAACTAGAGCACAATGGAGACGAGAGGGATCAGTCTATCGAAACACGACATGCACGACGATGGAGGAAATGCGCCGCTTCTCATTGTCGACCCATGTCTGTCTATGCAGCTGTATCGTTTATGTGCCTTATTTTTGTGCCTCTTTTCTTTCTCGCATGTATCCAATCTGGCCCCCAATTTACTTCGTACGACATTAGATACAAAGCCACGGGCATCTCGCCATATTGACAGGCAAAGAGTCCTAAGAGACCCAAAAGAGCCAGCATACCCCACTTCCATTTTCTTCAAAGAATTGTCCCTTTTTTCTGTTCAGTTGAGCCATCCTTTCCATTGTGCATCCTCCTTTCATCGCTTCGAGTCGACAGGGATTGTTTTTGTTTAGCTCCGCCAGACGGTCGAAATGCTCCAAAATTCACCTAAAATTACCCAAAAGCTGTGCACTACCCTCCTCGCCGCGTGTCTCCATTGTCTGTTCTCTGTCCGAAAAGAGCAGGGATCAACACTGTCAATATGGTGCCAAGAGAACAAGAGGCCCTGCAGGCCTGCCAAAACAGAACAGACAGTGCCACAACAAGCGAGCAAGGAGCAGACGAGTCCATGGCTTGGCGAGATTTTTACGCAAAATGAGAGAAAAAAGAAAGGAAAAGACGGCCAGCCGGGACAAGCATGAATGGCAAGCGTCGTTCATCTGGCACCTGGCACCTTTAACTTTTTACTATTTTAGCTTTTGGGACACTGGAAAAGGAAGAATGCTGACTGGATTGCACTGCATGTCGCAGTAAGATAAGGCCGATGCAGGTATGAAGTCTATTGTAATCTGGACATCCACATACATGCGACTTAAAAGCCCAGGAGCACCAAAGAAGCATTTTGAATAAGAGGTAAATAAAACAGACGGTTGGACGCCTCCCGTTTTTGCCTCGCCAGCGCCCCGAACCGACTAACAACACCCGCACGGCCAAGAAAGACCGGAGATAATTAGGAGAATAATAAGAGACAAGCAAGACAGAAGAGACAGAAAGAGGAAATTCAGCGGCCTCAGACCGAGCCCAACTCACCGTCCACAGCGTTCAGGCACTTGCTGTTCTCGTTTACGTGCTGCACTGTCTCGGCACTAATACAAGGGCCTCATGGGCCTGCCTCCACTGTTTTGTGGGCCATGGTCGTTGAAGTGGGTTTTGCACTCTTTTTTGATAGAAGAAACGAACCCCCGGCACCGCTCCGAGCGCCCCTTCCTCATCGTTCAGGCAAGGCTAACAAGTTTGAAATTGACTCCTCCATCCTTCTCCTGGCCTTTTCCTGGCCCTCCCATCTCGTTCCTGGCGACCACGGCATCCTGCAGAAGCCGGCAAATCCACTTTGCATACAACGGGCCGCGCCAAAAGAAAGCCAACGCTTTTGGAGGAGGACCCATCTTATCCCATTTCTCGCATTCCCACTGCCATTTCCTCGTCCCTTTTGCGTCTCTTGTCATATTTTTGTTGGATTTCTGCTCTCATTCTCCCAGGAGACGCCGGTGAGGCCCGTTTTTGTGCATGTCCAGTCCATGTCCAGAACCAGTTCACATTTCGGTTGTTCTTGGCACCCTTTAGTTCTTCAGCAATTCCCCCCTCTTTGTTCTGCGTCTCCTCTCTTGTCTTGTTGGTGTCTCCATTCGCTCTCTTTGCCTGCCCTCGCAAGACACGCGTACATAATCTTAGATGAGCGATAGCCAGTCGTAGCTTCCTCTCCGAATCCCCTCTTTCTCACGTTCCTGCCCCGGGCGATGGAAGAAAGTGGAACTCGGCTTGCCACGTGAGAATTCGCCCAAGTCGAGTGGGACTGGACCCGGACTCGTGGGAAACGGAAGGTGCGAAGGGGGAAGGCCGACTCGAATAAAAAGAAGTGTCGATCCGTCATCACTCCTCTTTTTTCTTCCATTCCCCTTCTTCTTTTCCTTCTTTCTTCCCTCTTCCTTGTTCTTGTCCAACCCTTGATGCCAGGATTGATGATTGCTTGCTCGTAAACATTCACGGTAAACACTCACCACCAGTCGCTCTTTTGCATCTCCTTTTTCCTTCTCACGCTCATTTGTTTTCTTTTTTGACTCCTTTTCTTTTCCCTTTCCCCTCTCCCCCTCTCGATCTACATCACCACCCACGATCACGACAACATCAACAACATGCTCTCCCGTCTCTCCACGGTCGCGGCCGTGGCCCAGCTCGCCATCACGGCGGCTGCCAGCCCGTGCAAGGTCGCCACCATCAACTCGACCGTGGCTGCTTGGCTCGCTCAGTACCCCGACGCGACTGTCAAGGACACCGACGTCGTGATTGTCGGCGGTGGCTCGTCCGGCTCGAACGCGGCCATCAACCTGGTCGACGCTGGCCAGTCGATCATCCTAATTGAGAAGGAGGCCCAGCTCGTAAGTTCCGAACCGCAAAAGGGGGTTTGTGAAGACTATATACAGGGGCTCGTGGATGCTAACAATATAGGGTGGTATGGTCAACTCCTACACCGACCCGTCCACCGGCGTCGTCTACGACTGTAAGTTGTGCCTTTGCGAAGTCCAATCTATCTAGTTACGCACCCTTCTCTAACAAAACAGACGGTGTCGCCACTTTCACCAACTTGACCGGCACTGAGGCCTACTTTGCTCGTCTGGGTATCGAGACCAAGAGCCCTACGTTCGGCGCCACGACGCCCTACTACGCCGACTTCACCACCGGTGAGACCATTGACTACGTCGCGCCTAGCATTACCGACGAGTTCGCCGCTCTCGGCACCTACTATGATGTCGCTGCCCAGTACTCTGACCTCTTCCTGCCGTCGTACGCCAACTGGCCCGCCCCCGAGGACATCCCCGAGGACCTGCTGATGCCTTTCGGCGACTTTGCCGTTAAGTACAACCTTAACGACACCATGCTGCTCCTGTGGGCCGGTATCGGTGCCGGTCTGGCCGATATGCTGAGCCTGCCCGCTCTCTATGTTATGCAGACCTTCGGTCCCCAGACCGCTGCCGTCTTCCTTGGCACTGACGTTCAGTACGTCCCCGCCTCTGGCCGCAACCAGGACATCTACGACGCCGTTGCCAACATCCTCGGCGATGCTGTCCTGCTCAACTCCATGGTCTCCCAGTCCCTGCGTCTGGCCAACGACCAGGGCGTCGCTCTGCTCGTCGAGGACCAAGTCACTGGCGACTACACCATCGTGACCGCCAAGCGCCTAGTCATGGCCATTGAGCCCACTGCCTCCAACCTGGCTCCCTTTGCCGCCGACAGCACCGAGTCTGCCGTCTTCAACAAGGGTACCTGGTCGGTTGTCAACACTGGTCTCGTCTCGCACCCTTCGCTGCCCACCGACGCTCTGATCTACAACCTGCCCGCCTCTGCTGCCAACGGCAACGACTTCGCCTACCCCGAGCCGCCGTTTGTCGACTACTTTGAGTACGTCGGCGGCGGTCTCTTCCAGGCCATTGTTGTCGGCTGGGAGTTGAGCGTGGACGATGCCCAGACTCTGGCCCAGGATGCTCTTGAGAAGCTGGCTGAGGCTGGCACGATCCCGGCCACCAACGGCGTCCCGCTGACCATTGAGTCGTGGTCGAGCCACGGCCCCATGGACATGCGTGTCACCAAGGAGGACCTGCAGGCCGGCTTCATCCAGGAGCTGTACGCCCTGCAGGGCTACCGCTCGACCTACTGGACGGGCGCTGCCTTCTCCAACCAGCTGTCCACCTACCTGTGGGCCTACAACCTGGAGTACCTTGTGCCCCTCGTTGTTGCCAGCCTGTAAAGCACCTCGTGGATAGACTGGTAGAGGCAGTCCAAAAACGACGACCGTTGATATGACATGTTACAAATTCAATCTTTTTTTTACTTTGTGCGTGCAATAGCACATTGCCCTTTTTTATCAAGATCCTTTTTTTCTCTTGTTGCGCGCCTTTCATACTTCTTGTAAATGCCCTTTATATGTTTTCGCACTCCTGAATTTACAGCTGCATCTTTTTTTCTTATGGAAGAAATACACATTTTATCCGGCGCACACATCAACGCGTTTTCTTTTTTGCATTTGGTATTGTTCGGTATTTTGATTTTGATTTTATTTTATTCTGTATATACACTTCTAGTACATACACTTTTGTTCTTTGTGATATTCAATTCTGTAGACAGCCAGTTTTAATACTTTTGATCAACCCCTTTGTCCCTGGAGATCGCATGAGCATGTGATGTGCTTTGAAGAATCCTGTGTAAATAGTCTAGCGGTCCTCCACACGACGTAACCTTATGCCAGTATCGGGACGTGCCAGAGTGCATAGCATATTCCTGCGCGGTCCCTGCATATTCAATATTGTGCGGTTATGTGCAGGTGCGGTTTGCTAGTTCTGGGGGTTAAGGACGCCTCTTATCTTCCTTGCTTTTCTCTCTTGTAACTCACTTGTGCCATCAAAAATTTGTCCTATTTTTGGATTTTCTCCTGACTTGGCGGGCAGATTTTGTCTGTTGGTTTGGCTAAAATAAAGATTTCGGGGAATAAAATGAAAACAAGAGACAAACAGAAGAGTCAAGGACTCGGTTTGGCCAACAGGCGGTGGCCCAGGCGCAGAGTAGCAAAAGAGGCGGCCAGGCGGAAAGGTGTGGCGGGAAAATGGCCAGAACTTGCCATCCGGGGCTGGTCTTTGAGGAGCCGAGATGTTTCCCACTGGGCCGCTTCTTGAATGTGGTTTTTTTTTGGTATATCTTCTTTTAAGTCTCGTCTTATTGCTGATTAGATGAAAAGCTGTCAAAATCTTACTATGAACAAGCAAGATAAAAACAAGCCTGGAAAGGATCTGACTGATGTTCTGCTGGCCATCGGGTCTCCCCAAAAGTAGTCATTATTACAAGGCCACGCGTTGGTATTGATTTTCTGAGGATCTTATCAACCTGGATCTCTACCTTTTTGTTTTGCCACGCGTATTTATTTGCCCAGATGTTGACATCTTGCGGCATCTTAGGCTGATCTCCCCCATTTTGATGAAGCTTCGAACCCACCATTCCCATGCCCCGGGGGAGGAAATGAGGAGACCACTTCAAGCTTAAATTAATAAAAGGTCGAGGTCCAACCAGAAATCATATCCAGCCCCCAGAGGTCTGGCCAAATCTGAAGAAAGGGAGGCGGCAAAAGCTTGGTATATCTTTAGATTTTTGTTTGCCCAGCCTACACTTCCCGTGTCTAGATTGATGTGTACGTAGGTCAGAAAACAGAGTGAGAAAATTCAAAACCAAAATGTTCCTACTTTCAACCGGGTTTGTTCCTTGTTCTGGTCTTCTGGAAAGGTCTCGCCATCTTTTGAAGCCCATAACTTTTTTTTTTACCTAGCTTTCTCCCACATTCTCGTATGTTGTTATTTTTCATTGATCAGATATCTCACCACATTTTCTCACCCCCTCAACACAGCCTTGTCTACAAGTATCACAGGCATACCCTCGGAGCCTTGCATCGGGTCAGCCACCATCGACGTTACGCTGCGTCGGAGCATCGTAGAATCGGGCAGCACGGACGATCGCACACAGGGATACAAGAAGCATCGTACGGTATTTCGAGACGCACACGAGCAGACACCGCCTCGCCAAAATAAAATCAAAAATAGCACAGTGCATACGGCAGAAAACATAAAAGAAAGAGCAATAGAGATTTGAAAGGCTTTCTTCCTCAAGAAAAAAGACAATGGCTCGCCAGGGTCGCAGGCAACGGCCTGTGTCTTTAGCATCGACGCTCCTTTTCCTTTCTGTCTCAAGCTCGTCGTATCTATGTGCAGCCGCCGATGATATAGCATCATTACCAACCCTCGAAGCTACTCATATCCTCGTCGATGACTCCAAATGCAACTGTTTTGTGACCAACGGCTCCGACGCGGCGTACTTTACCCACCACGCCTTTTACGACTTCCGCTCCCTGTCTCAATTCCAAAGCTCGCCAGCACTGCTTCCTGATGAGGAAAACACGACCAACGCACCGGCCACAAGCTCCTACTTCACCTCGAACAACTTCACTTCGTTTTGGCAGTCACAAAATTGGAACAACAGCGTCGCCAATGCTTCGGTCCTACGCATCAACTCGCTCAACAATATCTACATTGAGAAGAGCGCCGACAAGGACAAAGATGGCGCGGCCACTTGGCTGACGTTGCGCACAGCTCGCCATACAGATTTCCAGTCCGCCGCTGAGATCGTCACGCAAAACGACACATTCCATTTCCTGTCGATGCGCATGCTGGCGCGCACCATTGGCGACCCGGGCGGCTGCATGGGCATGTTTACCTACCGGGACGGGTCGTCTTCGCCGAGTGCCAGTGGCAATACCAATGACCTCGTCCAAGAAGTCGACCTTGAAGTCCTGACAAAATACCCTCGCGACCACATACAATGCACCAACCAACCATCGCTTGACCACAACCAGGAGATTATCGCGGCGGCCACCCAGAACGTGACGCTCCCCGACGGCCTCGGATGGGATGACTGGGCTGTTTACCGGCTGGACTGGACGCCGACGCAGAGCACATGGTACGTCAACGGTAAGCAAATTGCCAACATCTCGTTCCAGACGCCGCGAGACCCGACGAGTATCCACATCAATGCGTGGAGTGACGGCAGCAAGTGGACGGGGACCATGGCGCCAGGAACACAAGCGCACCTACAGATCCAGTGGTGGGAGGTACTGTACAATGCAACAGCGACGAATACTGCTTTGACAAAGGTGGGAGTGAGCTCTGCGGCAGCAAAGAAGGACGCAGAAAATGGAGGGAGCTGCAGTAACGTGTGCAGCATTGACGCTGGTGATGCTCCAGGACAGGCCGTATTGGTCTGGGGCAACAGCAGCAGTGGTGACGGTGGAAGCGGAGGAGGCGGCACGAAAAACGGAGCTCCCGGTCGGCTGATGCCATCATCAGCTATGTGGGCTTCTCTGCTATCAGCTCTGTTTGCACTGTATCCTATTGCTTATCTGTGAGCACGGTCATGTTGAGTGGCTTTCGTTAGTCGATTTGTTTTTGATTCTACATAATACTCTCTGTCGCCTGTCTGTTACATACACCAATGTAGATAAGATGTTTGCTTGTCTTACTCCATATGTTTATTGATTTAACGATCGAGAAAACCCACATCAGAGGCCGCGCAATCGGGTGCACAGATCGACCTTTTTGCAAATAGAACATCAGTGTCTCTTTTATTCCAGCATCGCGTCCCGGGAGAAGAAAAGTAGGGAAAGAAAATGGCCCGTGTTTCGAAAGCAGCGCAAGATGACGCAAGACGACTTAAAACGAATGTCGGTAAAGGGTAGTGGCGAGAATGGCGGGCGATTGCACTGGTCCGGACCTCCGAAGCGTTACGAATTGTCGATGTACATTGTGCATCGTGCATCGTGTGCTTTTCTGCTGTGCCTTACTGTTGTGGAATTCGAGCGGAGAGGCGACTGTGGGGTTGCAATACTGTGTAAATACGCCATGGCGTGACTTCATTTTTCTGTTGAATTTCTTTTACTTTTACGTATTTTCACCAATTTGTTTACTCCCTCTCGGTACTGTTGTGGCTTTTGTACGAAAGGCGCTCCATTTGTTCTAGAAATCAATGTCCGCCATGTTTTTGTGGCGTGTTTGTCTTGCCTACCTGGTGGCCGTTTATTGAATGTGTTTTACTTTTGCTTTTTAACAGCGACCACAATATGAATTATGGCATAAACTGCCTCAAGACATGGCGTGTTGTGCATTTCGTTCTGTTGTATCCAGGCACTTGTTAATTTTATCTCAAGACATTTGCAGGCAAATATAAAACAATCGGTCAATTTTTATGTAAATTGCCGTACTGTAATCCAGTTGAATAAAAACGAAAAGACAACAAAGAGTGCGAAAGAGTCTAGACGTGGAGAATGAGAAGAGATCAAGCAAGGTGAAGGTCTCGGAGGATTACCAGTAACAACACGCCGTGGTTCAGTTGTGTTTTGGTTCTTCCATTTCTACATTTTCTGTTCAAATTGTTTTTCTCTGGTCGTTGTGTACTAGACTTTATTTTTCTCTTTCAGTTACACTTGGTGCACAGAAGATTGGCCCTTGCTTTCCATCCCATGCATCGCCATGTTTCGGCAGTGGTGATCATTTTGTCGCCCATTAGCCTCAACGGCAACCGGCATGGAAGGTCAGCGAATATTTCTTAAAAACCAGACGAGGAAGATGGTCAATAAATTTTCAATGGATGAAGTGGGAGGAAGACAAAGCAACCACTCCCTTACACGATGCATTTTACAACTTCCGGTCGTGCAAGAGATGCCTTTTTGCCTTTCTTTCTTCCTTTCACCCATTTCTGCCTCTGCGCTTTCCTTGCGTGATCGACGACGACGATCAAGGATGGAGGTTTTGTTTCTTCAGCACACACACACTCGTAAAGTAGTATTCCGTATGTCAGTGCACAGATGTCCTTCGAGAAGGAGAGGCGATCACGGGCTGCAGGGGCAATGCTTGCACGAGTATTCTGTGCTGCGATTGGCTATTGTCGTCGAGGCTGCACAACAAGCTCTCACATTCACACATACTTGTTCTTTCCTCGTATTCTTTGTACCATCCGGTATCTTCATTGCACGGTTTTCCCTCCATTCTTCTCCCGGATGTCCCCTTTGCCTGAAGAGGCTGGGTAATCAAGAAGTGAGCGATGATGAGCGGCGATGGAGGGAAGGATGAAGGAGGAGACAAGGACCAGGGGCCAATGGTCAGAGGGAAACACCTAGAACGTCTCGTTCTGTCTCTTGTTCTAAACTCAGTCAAGACAAGAAGGCCTCTCAAATATATTCCTAAGACTCAGAGTAAGCTGTTCTCTTTTTGTTCATTTTCGTTTTGTGTTGGATGTAATCACCGGTCAATAGTCACCTTTTTCAAGAATCAATATAACCCTTGTTATTTTTCTCAACAACTTTCATCACATTCGTTACTCCCTGTGTACAATATCTGTACTACTTCCTCCTGTCTTGTCTCGTGACGTCTTCAATAAACAAATATCAACAAATTGGGTGGCTTGCTTGCCCCGTCGCCTTCTCGAAACCTTCCACTGACTTGGCTCGACTGACTCTCCTTCTCTTCTATTCTGTCTCTCGGCGTTATTCTTTCCTCCTCAAAACAAAATGAAGGCTAGGACAGGGATCAGATCAGTGCTGCTGGTAGCCGGTGTGGTATTGTCTGCAGTCTCTTCTGTCGCTGCAGCGCCTGGGGCAGCACAAGCATCAGCAGCTCAAGCACCAGGGACACAGGCAAATAATGCAAGTGCTCCTCTCGTCTGCCCACAACTGCATATCATTGCTGCTCGCGAGACCACCGCACCTCCCGGTTTCGGTGCCGCCCAAACACTCGTCGACCTCGTCACAAAGGCGTTTCCGGGCGCCACGTCCGAGGCCATTGTCTACCCAGCAGCCGGCAACTCGAACCAAAACTACAGTCTGAGCGTCACGGCGGGTGTGCTAGCGGTTCTGGCACAGGTGACAAAATTTGCCACAGAGTGCCCCCAAACAGTGCTGGTGATGCATGGTTACTCGCAGGGCGCGCAAATCATGGACAATGCCTTTTGCGGCGGGCCGGACGGGGACAGTCTGCTAGCAACACCGTCCCTCGTCCAGCTGGCGGTGGGCAACAATGTGGCAGCCATTATCATGATGGGCAACCCGCGGCATGTGGCCGGGCTGCCGTACAATGTGGGCAATGCGACGGCGCCCGGGTTTGCGGCGCGGCCAGTAGGGTTTCAGTGCCCGATATACCAGTCGCGGATCCAGTCGTATTGTGACTCTCCGGACCCGTTCTGTGCCAACGGAACAGACGCCGAGTTCCATGAGGGGTATGGGAAGCGAAACGGAACGCAGGCGCTCCAGTTTATCGTGGGCAAGCTGGTGTTGTAGGTGAAAATGTGCGGTGGATGGCCTTTTTCTTTTTTTTTTTGGTGTGCTATAGATTTCTTAAAGCGATTAATTTATTTTTTATTTCTATTTTATTTTTTTGCTTCTCCTTGAAGTAGTTTCAGTTGTAGCAGTACTCATTGACCTTTGGTACTGGGTAAGTGTCAGACCGCGACGAGGCAAACGTTTTGACAGACCGGTCCAGCAGGGCAAGAATCCACTGCTTCGTCGGCACATCGGCAAACTCATAGGACACACGCATGGCAAAACCGATGCGGTACTGGCCCATGAGACCAACGCCGAGCTTTTCAAACGAACGGAAAATGGTGCGGCACAAGCGACGGTTGCACGCGTCAAACGGCCGCGCGGCCGAGGTAGGTGCATCAATGTCCATGGGCCGTAGAGCCTCGCAGGGGTCGGTCGAAAAGGGAGCGACTACAGCGGGCGAGTAGACCGAGTCGCCACCGTCGGAGCTACCTGATGAGAGGGGGGAAGGTGAGGGGACAAACAGGGAGCCCACGTCGTCGTGCATGGAGCCCCCGTTGTAGACCAAGGTGGGTGACACGGTTGTAGCTGTGCTTGTGTCACCCATCGTAGAGTCTGGCTGTGTGGCAGGAGACTTAGTGGTCGTGGTCGTATCTGCCAGACTCGCCTCGGCCTCGGCCTGGGCCGCGAGTGTGTCGTAACGCACACCGGCGCACTGGTTCAAGCTTTCTTGGATAATAAGCATAGACGTTACGTAGCTCAGGTAGATGCTAGCAATCCACGTGTTGGGGTACTCGAGCACCGTCGCATAGGGCGATGGTGGTGCATCCTCGGGCACGTTGGACGGAACTTCGGCGCACACGGGGTCGCCCAAAAACCGGGATGCCTCCGAGTACCAGGCACGAAACGTTGCGTGCAGGTTGGCGGCATTCTTGCGTAGTAGTGAGACCTGTGCCTGGTCTACTGGCAGACCGTGTTGTCGCATCGAGCGGATTTCCCATAATTGGCGCATAACAGTAGGCAAGCGAGCCAGGTGGGCAACATGGTGGTCAATGAGGGCCACAGCCTCGGGCGGGAACGCATCGTTTAGGGGCACAGTAAAGCCCTCCATTTTGCTGCTCAGCAGCCGCTGCCACTTTTTCTTGGCCAGGAAACAGTCTCGCCCTGTAAACAGTGCGTTCATGATAATGACGGACCGGAACGAGAAGAGCATAGCACGGTCCCATGGCTCCAGGAACCCATCGGTGCCACGGTGCTGCATCAAGCTCGCAACAGCGCTTGAGTGCTGCAACCAGCCACTAGACGTGCCCGACGTGTCGGCAAACAGTTCAAAGAGACACATGACCATGGTCGTGCACAACGTCTCGGACGAGCGCCATTCATTTGGATGGTTGAGCGCCTTTTGCAGCGCCACCAACGACTGTCCGTATAGCTGCCGACTTTGCACAATCAGCAGTTCGTCGCCACGCGACTTGCCCAGCAGGTGCATCGCCAGTGAGCACACAGCGCTGTCGAGAGTGACCTTGCGGCCGAGCCGAGCGGGCACTTGACGGAACCAGGAGCCATAGAACAAGGCCTCTTTCGGAGGTCGATCCATGTTGATCATCTCGAGAATTGTGTTGACGTAAGCGGCACGGCCGTCACGTAGATGCGGAGGGATTGTAATGGCCGTAGTAGACCTGTGACCGCGAGTGCCGTACGCATTGGCAGTCAGCTCGACAAACAAGGGAACAATGATGCCATTGTTTTCGCTGTAGTTCTCGGTATAGCCGCTGCCATATTCGTTGACAAAGATGCTGCTGTCAGCTTCTGGACGTGGAGACGCAGAAGCGGAGTTCGGGTTGGATGCTGATGCCGCAGCCTCGCGGTCCTTGCTGCTGCTGGCCTGCCCCCGCTTGCGCACTTGGTGCTTCCCGGACACAAACTTGAGCGAGCGGTCATAGCCAGGACAATCGGCGCCGTAAGTTGCACATTTAGCACATCCGGGGCGGCCTTCGTCGCAGCGCACGCGGCGTCGTACGCACAGCAGGCAGCCGCGACTTCGAGGGACGCCAACCATTGCGAGGTATGTTGTTGGGGTTTGCCAAAGTGTATTGCTCCGGCAATGAGCTAGAGAGCATCAGAGCAAAGGTCGAGGGCATGCACAAAATTTTTGTACTTGAAATATTATCTGTAAAGATAAAGAACGCCGACGTCACGGAGGAAAGAGCAACCCGGAGGATTGACGTCTGACGTTGACGGTTGCGCCTGCCCCACAGTGAAACTTTTAAGTTTTGGTACGATTGACCCCTATCGTGGCTTAGGGCCGTTTTACGGCCGCCTGTTTGCCTGCCGGCTGGGCACTCTTGCCTTGTTGGCCTTGTTCGCTTCCCCTACTTCGTACAAATACAACTGGCGCGCCTTCACGTGATGGCTGGAAAGAGCGATCATCAACACAACCGCCAATTATCACAGCCTCCGCCGAAAGACCCTGTGGAGAAAGGTAGCAATGCAAAAGTACGAAGGCTTGTCCTATTTCAAAGCCACTGCGTTTTGCTGCTGAACAGTCAGATGGAAGAGGAGGGAATAGGGAAGTTGAAATAGGTTGAGGGGAAGCGAGCGGTGAGACCAAATAAGTATCGGTGAAATTAGGAAAACGAGAGACGACAATGCGACTGAGCAGTAAAAAAGTCAGGGAAAATCAGTGAGATTGATGTGTCTTGGAAGGATGCGGCCTATGGGTCCGTTCGCCTTTTGCCATGGTATACAAGGCTCCTTGTTGGCCATTGCAAGCCTATCATTCGGCCAATCCACCGTGTTGTTCGGTTGTCCATTCCTGCATTGCCTTCTCTCACCAGCTTCTTTTCTTTTTGTGACGACTCAGCATTCCTATTCAAAAAAGTCAAAAAGTCGCCGAAGAAAACACACTTCAGCCGGTCAACACGGCATTCTGTATCGGGCTGTATCGAAGATTTGCACACCTTGGGCACCCCGCCAAAAGTCACACCAAATCACTCAAAATGCCCAACATAGGCTCATAAGGCAATTCAAATAGCTGTCGTCATCTTAATAATCTTTCCTATGTTCTATCCATTCTTTTCTTCTGTTCTTCCCTTCTTTTCCATTTATTTGAAAACGACAGGGACCAGGGATGCTGGTCTGCTGGGCCGTCTCATATGCCTTCAAATAAGCGGCCGTTGGAGAGGCCACATAAGAGGCCATCATATCAAAGGCATCACATACATCACAATTCCAGTGTCCCGCTGCTTGTGTGCGCAATGTCTGTTTTGTTTCATGCGATTCCCTTTTCTTCCTATTGTTTCTACGCTAGTATTGGCTGGATGTCTCTCTCACGCATGGCCAAATATCCCAACATGAAACATATTGCTTCTTCGGAGAGCAGTCATATCGTTCTTAGGGTAAGCTCCGCAGGCCCTACGCATGAGGTCATTTAAAGCCTTCTTATGAAAACATCCTTGGGGGGGTCGAAGTAGGCAATATGAAGAACAGAAATGTAGATTTCATTGATCCCCTTTTCTTTATCCTGATGTTTGATATTCACGACGTTTTTACATTCGAGATAATAATTATTTCATGATGAGCTATTTTCGACGGTTTGTCTAAAAACAGTACTGCTTTTGACGAAATTACTAAGAATGTAGTGTTCTTCCATGAAAAATAATTAGAAAAACAAACGAAGACAAAGACGAAATAAATAAATAAAAATAGTAGTCACGAGGAACTGAAATAATATACAGCTGAAAAGAAGCAAGCATACGGGTATCTGCCGCCGTGCCGTGTGACTTTACCAGCAGGCTTAAATTTTGATATTTTTCAATTATACTTTAAGCACCTCTGATATTTACTGACCCTATTGACGCTTCTATTGCCTACTATTTCTCTTATTAACCCACCTCATTGTCTTGGACGGCAACAAGCTTTTCTTCACTACTTGATATCATGCGTACGAATACGGGGTTCGAGATAAAGAGGCTGGCTATAAAAAAGTCCTTGCGGATCCCGTGATCACTCTCGAAATATTAGGGCAATGCCAAAAAGAAGGCAGACCCGGGCACAAGACTGGGAAATACGGTTGACAAGTGAGACACTTCGGAAAGCACCGAACCATCGCTCGTTGGCTGCCTTGCCGCCCGTTCCTCGTTGCTTTTGCTGCCCTTCTCACCTGTCCTCTTCTGGCCCCTCCTCTTTGGCGAGCATCATGCACCATGCACACCACCCTGCCCGGTGCCTGTTCTCCTTTCTCTGTTGACTGCAGGACTGGCTGCAGGTTGGCATGAACCAAATGGCGCAACGGCGTGGACGGCGTTGGACGATGTTGGCGACCAAGTGCACAATAGCTGCCAACCTTTTGTGTTAGCTCAATGCACGTTTCTGCATCGAGGACATCGCAGGCATCCTTTGGTTGAAATTTTACAATGGAAAGAAGTAGAAACCCTTTCATGCTTCATTTAAGTCATGCCATGCTTTCGAACACTTTTGGCCTTCATTTATGGCCGGCGCGCGTCTACAGTCGTTCATGTAGTACAAGTCGAGGGACAGTCAAGATGTAGAGAACGTATACACATGGGCGGCGTGTTTAACAGGGACATGCTGCAGAAAACAAAATGAGATTGAGCATACATACTGTGTTGAGTCGGATCGCCGGTCGCCTTGTTCATATGCAGTGCAACCGTGCTGCTGCTGTATTTTTTTCTTTTCTTCTCGTTGTTTCCTTTCCTTTTCTTTTTCGTCATTTTTGTTACTGTGTTATTTTGTCATTTTGTCATTCTTACCAGTTCTTTTCTTCCGCACTTCGACAAGTAGTACACCACCTTCCTCTATTGGCCCGGAGCCGGGTGTAATGCTGCAATGTGAATGGGACGTCCCTCTTTCTCACCGCCATTATCAGCGGACGATGTGAAAGAGTTCTCACAAAGATCAACATATTCTGGAAAATACTGAGGAATAAGTGACGAGATAAGACGAACCCATGCCACTGTTCCCCTTTTTTTTTGTTTCCCTAAAAAAATGACGAGAATGGCCTCTCCAAGATCTTCTTCAAGAGGGGGAGACGGGGCTCAGGGTGAAGAAAGACCAAAGACAAGGCAAGGGTAAAAAGTTGGTGTTGTACTGCATGTAGGGGAGGAAAGGAAAGGGTTGTCGAGATAAAAACAAAAAAGGCATACATCGCAAGAGGTGGGGCATCTTGTAACCTTGTTGATGATTACGAGAAGAGGCAAAAGGCGAGCAGACAAACATACCACAGTCCACGGTGTCTTGAGGGCAAATTCCAGAGGAATGGAGGCCAAGCAATGGGAATGTGAACGTTTTTGAAACCAGTTTGAACTCTCACCTGTGTACTTTCTTGCGCTGTCTGCGGCAAAGAACAAAAGGCTAAAGAAACATGTGCCTCGTCGTGCTACGAAAAACGAGGCTAGGAGTGTTCCCAAGTGCCCCTCCTCCAAGCCCTGACCTCTAGTCCTCCTGCCCTCTTATTTCTCGCCGTTGCCTCCTCTGGCCGTGGTATGTGATTCCTGCATCATCGTGCTTGCGCTAGTAATTGTTGATGTGACGGCGTCACAGGGAAAAAGTTGCCATGAAGGAGCGGGCGGCGAGAGGCGGAGCGGACAGGACGAGGATAAAATCTTGGCTGGTAGTTTCTTCGCGGGCAGCACCATAAGAGTACGACATATAATGTACGTATGCGGCGGGAAGAAAGACGGTGACGACAAGCAGAAAAAACATGAAAAATACAGAACCCCCTCCCCCCCAAAAAAAAACCTCCCCACTACGGATCACGGAGCACGGGGAAGGGACACAAGCAGAAAAGGCAAGAGTGGGATGTGGATATGCACATGGGAATCGGGAAGGGGCAAAAGGTAGAAAGAAGAGGCAGGTAGAAGAAAAGACAAGAAGAGGAACGTGGATCATGAGCCGGCACTATCGAGGTCCCTGGGACGGAAGAACGGAAAGAACAAAAAAGAAACTCAAACTGTGAAAGACCTACCACACAACTTTGTCGAATGAAAAAAAGGGAACGGCGAAGGGAAGAAAGCCGATTGCCGTTGGTTGTGCCCTGGTACAAAAAACAAGGACAAGACAGGAAAGAAACTGTTGAGGGGTCTTTTCGACCTTTTCTTGATGGCTCGCAGGTCAGTCTGGGCAGGGCACGATTTTCCCCGCCTTGGATCGCTGCTACAGAGATTTATCGATTTCCTCCGACCGGCGGCTGCAGATGCTTGCAAGCATTTTCTCAGCTCCATTTTCTTCAGGGGTTCTCGTAGATACACGAGGATACGAGTATCTCGTCGTACATAACACGGCATCTGTGAGGATGTGGCTTGTCGAGAAAGCTGGCCGTGCTCAAAAGGTGTCGTTTCAAAGTTTCAGTTTTTCCCACGAACCTGGACAAGCTTGACTAAACATACCGCCAAAGAAACACGCAAGAAACAACGATGGACAACGTTGACAAGACATCGTCAAACGCCCAGCCGTTCCGTCCTATATTTAGGGTACTTTTTGAGCTCTTTGCGATGGAGAAGAACCAGGGAGATGGGGCTCGAGGGGAAGAAAAAAAGAGGGAACAAGGGCGCTTTTGGGGGAGATCTGCCGCTATGTGATTGGCACGTAAAGACAGCAAAGGGGGCAAACGGGCGTTTTGATGGAGACGCCAGGGACCTCTTGCGGAGCAAAGAAGGCGAAGCCAAAGCGGAGAGGCACTAACAGAAAAAGCAACGATGTCGAAAAGGGTCAAAACAGGCTGTAAACTGGGACTGACAGAAGCTGGCAGCACACGAAAAGGACGTCTAGATTTGACCCCCAGCCTTGCTGATGGACGGCACAGGCGGCGTGGTCGAGCGTGTCCACTGGGTTCCCACTGAAAGAGGAGACCCCCTTACAGAGATAACGGAGAGGGGGGCCACTGCAAAAAAGGGGTCCACAAGGCACTGTGGGCGACGAAGCACGAAAAGCACAAGAAAAACGCGTAAAGTGGATAGAGAATTCGATGCAGCCGTGCCGAGCGTTTTTGTTTGGTTCGTTGGTTGGCGTTTGTTTGTGCGTGCGACCGTTTTTGGGGCCAGCTTCCCCCCTATTTTCTTTTTCTTATTTTTCTTTTGCCGTGCATCTGCCTTCCCTCGTCATAATATTACGTCTGCACTGTTTCCCCCCAGACCGGGACCAATCACAGCTATTCTTCCCACGACGCGTCGCCCAGTCCTCCATATGCAGTACCATTTCACAGTTCCCGTCAACCGTACCTTGTCCCGTCGCTGTGTCTCTCTTTAATTTTGTGTCCCTTTTGTTTCTTTCTCTTTGTAGAGGATCCAACACACTGTAACCTCTGTCCTTGCACTTTGTGCCGTATTTCCCATACCATGCCGGCGAATTAAATAAACATTTTAAAATGCGCCTGAGCACACAGTACCAGAAACAACGAAAATGAGGGTAGTGAGCGGCGCAATATGTGGGGAGAAAAGTCACTTATCTTACGACGCCCATACCTCTGTAACCTCCTGTCTACGCAAGCAGGAATAACCTGAATAGACAAATACGAGGTCAAGCAAGTTGAGAAGCCAGCCAACAAACGGATCGAGGCTTCCCAACAGATCGTTCAACACACGTCATTGCCGCTGACAAAGTCACTTTTGCTCTGCCAGTCTCTCTATCAGTCTCTTTGTTGTTCTGCTTTTTCTTTCTTTCTTTTTTTTTTGTTTTTGCTCTGGTTGGTTTGGTAGCAATAATTTTGTGCATGCAGTGTATCTTCCTCTTCTTCCGTTGATGTCTCTGGCCGATGATCCCACTTCGCCCTGCTGCTCTATCCACGCTGCAAGGTCTTTCGAAACACTCGTCTGTGCTGGTCTCTATTTCGCCTGCCTCCAATTCTTTTCTCCTTCTTTTTTCTTTTCTTTTAGCTCTCCGATTGTCGATTGTCAGGGTCTTATTTTCCCCTGCAGACACGGTGCCCGTTCCCATTGCATTCCGTCTGCGAGGTCAGATATCCTGGGCGCCCATTGCTCCGTTCCCCTCCCTCCTCCCTTCTCCAGAATACGCACAGCCTTTCGTGTTTTGCCCTTTTCTGTCTCTCCCTGTTGCCTCGCGTCTCTCTCGGTCTCCGCCCACCCTGCTTCTCCCCCGCTCCTCGCAATTTAGCAATTGCCTCTTTCGCCTTGGTGCGATGGTCCCCTTGTTTGCCTTTTCTGTGTTTCTCCATACTTTTTTGCGGTGTCTGTTTGTGTTTGTAGATCGAGGGGGCCAGCCACGATGAGAAACGAACGAAACCCCCTATTCTGTGTATGTAATCTGTGACTGTTGACATGCGTTCCATTCCACGTCCGTTCGGCTCTTTGTCGTTCCCCATGCCAGCTGCCAGCGTCGTATGTTGTCGTCCTATCTTTTGGGGGATTGGGGGATTGGCTTGTTGTTTCTTTCCTCGCCCAAGAGCACCACACCCACTTTCTTTCCCACTGGATCCCCGGCTGCTGCATGGCTCCCCACGCGACGTATCTCATGAGGAGAAAGGGCAAAGCAGCAGAAAAGCGACAATCTAGCCACGGGCATGCCATCCAATGCCAAGCCCGGCGTGCCTTTCGAGACGTTGAATCTCTACTTTTTCTCTTTTCTTTCCCACTTCGCTTGGTCCGCCGATGGGCTTTGTTGGTAGGCTGCATCTGCATCTCGGTGCTTGGCTCGTTTTGGTGCGTTTGGCGAGGAATAGAGGGAGGGAGACGCGGGAGAGGACGACAGATGCTCTCGCCTGGATATTGAAGGCTCTATTGAATTTCGAATTTTGCAATTGGCGAGGGGCCTGGCCTGGCCGATCAACACGGGCGCAGAGATGCCTGTGTGCTTTTGCATGCCCTCTTTTGATTAACTCACCAACTTTTTTTTTTTTCATGAACCTTTGACCGCTGCGCAGTATTCATACCAGGCCATCATTAATGCCGGGGCCGTGTGCTGTCTCTCGATACAAGAATAAATGCAAAAGATATACAGGGTATTTCGCGGGCGCCTCCCCGCATCAAAGAACTTGGGCGAGGGCCGCAAAGAAAGCGTCCCCTATTTCACAGTTCCCTGGCTTGTGGCTTTTATGGCGTTGCCTTTCTGGCTTTGTTTTCGCCATGGGCCCCCCCGGAGCGAACCATGTTGAGGACCATGTTCTTCCAAGCCACGGCCTGGTCTATCACCCAGGGCCTGTGCTATTTTATGTTGCACTGGAAGGAGGCAAGATGCTTAATCCTTTCATGCCCCTATCCTGGGCGATGCATCTGACAGTGGACGACTTAAATTTTGAACAAGCAAGTCGTTGACCGCTTGACATTTGCTTCGATCACAGCGTATCTGTTTGTGCATCGACCATCGACATGTGCGATGAAGGGGCAAATAACAGTTTGTTTTGGTACATCCGATGCTACGGGCTCTGACCTGCACGTTGTAATGGCGATATGCGGCCGGAGGAGAGCCGGCTTGATACGGGGTATTTGTATGCTTGTCGAGTGTAACGCATCTTTTTGACTGGCCGCAAACAAAAACCTGGAGAATTGCCACGGGCGAGACACAAAGACACAGAGACAAGGAGACACAGAAGGAGAGAACACCACCACAAGGGCACAACCCTGTCCTTGTCACTTCTTGTCAACTGTGAGAATGGACGATTGACGCACGGCTTCATCCAAAAAGGACGAACTGTCGCTGGCGTAGGTCGCAGTCCGAACGGAGCCTATCGTATCCATCGTCAGATAACACGGAAATACACATATGCACGGGCAAGGGATATGGCATTTGGTTGATGGATGGGGATGTTGTTGTTGTTGTCAATTCTTAATTGTCGGCCTGTCTTTCTTTTCTTTTTGCCATTGCTTTCTGTATTTTGAAGCCTCGTGCTGTTCCTGGTGTTTGTGCAAGTATCTCAGTACATCTGCATCTTATTTCACCACAATATTGCGCCTTGTTTTCTTGGTTATCCGGCGCGTCGCCCAGTGATTCCACCCATGCTCCATGCAGCAGCTGTACATGCAGAAAGTTCAACGCCCTCTTGCACACGAGCCCACTGCTGATCCCTGCTGCAGGCGGCCAAGGGCAGAATTTGAAGAAGAGTAACGAATTAAAGGAAAACGAGGCCAGAAGGACACCAGAAGGAACCGAGAAAAGGGGATAACCTGAAGAGGAAACGAGAGCAAGACAATCAGGAAATGGGACCGCATTTGATTTGATTGTGCATACAAAAGTTCATAGAGGGAAATATGGACAAGGGAAACGGGAAAGGGTGGTTTCTCGCACAAGCTTTTGGTGTGGCAACGTGCATGTGTATGTATTTGTATGTATGTCGTATCTTGCCTGGTAATTTGGAGGCGTCCCTGTCTTCCTCCGCCACTAGCCAGCACAGGCCAGCACAGGCCAAGACAGGACAGGTCAGATCTGGCCCCTTTTCCTGCCTTTCCTCTTGCAGCCTCATCTTGATGCATTTGCCATTCTATCCGATGGCCGATTTGACGAGTATTAATGTCGAGATCACGTCGTATGTTGATTCTTGTAACCGGATAAGTATCTGCGCTGTTTATGTCTTATCGTGGGACACTCTCAAACAAGAGCTGTCTTGCTCAGCGAGACGACGATGTCTTCTTATATCGTGGACCAGATCGAATTGGGAGGTCGCGGAGTATGTTTTCTTTTCCCGCCCACAGCTCCAGGCCAACAGCAAGACAGGTAAAAGAATGCAGTTAGTATTACCTGGGAGCTGTAGCACTGGTAATAATATCTGCAGCTGTCTCGCCTGCAAGCCAAAATTGGACTGGGCCCAGGTCCGCCAAATTGACTGGAGACATGGGGTGATAAGTTGTGCTCTTTGCTCTTTCCTTGTGTGCTCCGTGCTCCGTGCTCCGTGTTGTGCATTTTAGCTGGAACGAACCTGGCCCTTTCCTCTTTGGTGCATCTCGCATCGCGCGTTAGTATGCGAATCTCCAGGGGCCCCTGGAATTGCACACTGTAACAGACCGACAGCCTGCAGCGGCTGTATCAGCTAAGCAGCTTTTAGTGAGTCCCAGTGGGGGGCAAAGACCCTTCTCTCTTGGTTCTGTCCAACAGCCTCTTGCCCTGGAAGGCGCCCTAAGACCGCCCCAAGACCTCCCTGGAAATAAACCGTTCCAGGCACCGCAGGCACGACAGGCACCACACCACAGCCGTTCCTGCACTTGCCCTTTTGGTGCATGTCTTTCTTTTTCTCATGAGCAGATGGGAAAGAGCTCCACACAACCCTCCCCTCTTGCTTCACTCGTTTTCTCGTAACTGTCATCCTGGCCCCATCCAACTCCTCGTAGCGCAGCGCCTTCTTCGATCTCCGGCCTTTCCTGCACCCACCTTCCACCCTTTTCCACCTTTCCCACCTTTCCCACCACCCCCTTTGTCGCTCCTTCCATGCCTCTCCTGCTTTTCCTGGACAGTGCCTTCCCTGCCCACGCCATTTGATCGAGGTTTCCGGTTTGTTTGGCGCTCGCTCTTGCCTCCCGTCGTTCGTTCTTGGTTCGCCATTCTCCATATCGTCTTTCTTGTTCTCTTATATTGTTTTTGGCCTTTTTTCAACTTCATTTTCTCTTCATACTTTCTAGACTCTCGCTTCTTTTGTTCTTCTTTTAGACTTTGCTCTCTCGTCATTTTTACCGTTTTCTTTTGCCTCGGTTTTTTGTCTGACCCCGAAAGGAGCATCCCATCGTTTTTCTGGCCTCACGCCCCCCTTTTTCGCCTTTTCTCTACCCTCCCCCCATTCTCAGACATACACAAGCCTGCTGTCGTCGCAGTAGCAGGTTGCATTGCTACAGCGCCAGCAGCCCCCCATTCATTTTCTCATTCCCGTATTCTCTGGCTCCTGGGCGTGCAGCCGACTAACCTAACGGGTGTGTTTTGGCCCTGCTCCAGCCTGTCCTGCTCACTGTCTCCTTCCGCCGTCTCTCTGGTCTCTCCACACTGTCTGGTCCCTCTCTCTGGGCTTGCTTCTCTCACTCTCCTCTCCTTTCCCGTCGTGTCTGCTCGTCTCCTCTTTTCCCTTCCCACGTCTTTCCGTCCTTCTTTTGCTTCTCCTTTTCTTCGTTCTTTGTCGACCTCACTTCCTTTTCTTGTCCCCCTCCGTGTCAACCCACACGCGTCCCCGGTCGTATCCTTTTTTCCTTCCTCTTCTTTTCTGTTTCGGTATTTCGTCTTTTCGTCTTCTTTTCCTTCCTCGTCTCTGCTCGTCTTCTTCTCTCGTTTTCTCGTTTGGCTTCTTCTCTGGCTAGAGGAGAGCAACCAGGGTCCGTTTGTCTCGCCCTGTCCTCCGCTCGTTTTTTCATCCTTTTCCCTTCTTCGTTCTCTTTCGTTTCTTGTCTCTCTGTTTCTCGTCTGCCAAATACGCCTTTCCGCTGCTTTCCACGGTCTTTTTTTGGGGGTTACTGTTGATTTTTTTTTTTTGGTTCCTGCGTCGTTCTTCCATTCTCCATCGCTTCTCTTTTTCCTTTCCGGCATCTTCGACCATCTCTTCCCGCTTCGACCAATCCTCCTCTCTCTCCGCCCTTCATCTCGCCCGTCTCGAACGCTCTCCTACTTCTCCTTGACCATTATCTTCGATTCCCTTCCTCGACCTCGCTTTCTCCCGCAACGTACGAGTAAGCTCGGCATCGAACAATCCGAATCGACTTTACAAACTCCTTCTCCTCGCAACCGTCTCTCCTCCTTCGATTCTCAGATCTGGATATTTTGAACCGGCTACATTTGAATGTGGCTCTCGTCGACGCTGTCTGACAAGCCACCATCGATTCGACCCGACCTGTTAGTCCTGTCCTACGTCCTACGTCCCTCGCCTTGCCCACAAAGCACACAAACACACACGCACCACCCCCTCTGCAAATCCTACCGGTGACATCTTCTGCCCGTTTCGCCGCTCCTTTGCCCTACAAACCACACGCCCACACATTCTTTGCACCGATACAACGGTTTTGCCACACACACAGGTCTATTGAACGCCGTAAAACTTGCTCGCTTGGCCCCTTTGACCCTCGTGGGGAGGGTTGCTCAAAGTTTCTTGTGCCTGGACCTGGAAATAGACAAGCAGACACACATACACACCCTCTCTGTCTTGCAGTGAGATTTCAAGACAAACAGACTCGTTTTCACCAGACCAGAGACTGTGGTCATTGCTTGCCATTCTCTATCTGCCATTGCCTCTCTTTCGTGATTCACTGCACGGCATTTCCCAATCCGCATTTGCCTACTCTTCACACAGCCTACCCTCGTGCACCCACTCGACGTCAACCTGCTATTACTCTTTCTTGCCTATCTTTGAACTGACCCTTTCACCACCAGTGCTCTTTTAGACTCGGCTTCTTTGTCTAGGCACCCCTTGGGTAATATGGCTGCTTTGGTCCAGGGCTATCCCCAAACGTCTGGATCTTACACTATGCTTCAAGCCCGGCCGTCTTCTGCTGGTGGCATGCTCCCCCCTCAGAATCAGGGCCCTTCGCCCTACGGTGCTGCCCAGCAGCCGCGGACCAGCTTCTACGGAACGCCAAACAACATAGCCGCTGCTCCTGTGCTCTACCGCTCGGCCACGGCTCCGATTCAACCCTACGCCTTCACAGCTACACCCAGTCTTCACACGGCAAATGCATGGCAGCCGCAGATGCAGCAACAACAACCACAGTACGCTCAGGTCGGTGGCCTTCGGACTTCGACCACCGCACCCCAGCTCCCGAGAATGCAGAGCTTCGATAGTGCTCAGAGCCTTGGCCGTATGAGCCGCCAGCCCGCCAATTCTTCCACCACCAACCTGTCTGCCGGTAACCCCGCCGCCAACCGGTATGTCGGCAGCCGCGACGACTCCTCTCTGCCCGCCCCGGGCGTCCGCCGTGTCTCCGCAACTCCTCGCCCCAACTCTGCTGCTTATCTGACCGGCTCGGCGGCACCACAACTCTCCTTCACTCAAGCAACTCCTGCTCGGCCTTCTCCTGAGAGATACCGGCGTCCGGCTGCCAACTCGGCACAACAGCACCAGAAGCAGACGTCGCAGTCGCAGGTCTCCGCCACACCCTCGGGCTCGGGCATGGCCAGCGTCGGCCACCTGTATGCTTCGAACGGCGGCAGCAACAGCAGCCTTCCCGACGAACAACAGAAGCGCACGCTGCCACAGACGCAATCTGGTGCTGATCCTCGCCGGAACAGCTTCCACGACAACGTGCTGAACGGCCTGGCCGCAGATGATATCCAGCTGCACCGCCAGTCCTCCGATGAGGCGAAGCGGTTCCGCCGCCGGAGCATGCCATCTCTCAACGCCTCCGAGTACACAATTGCCCCGGTTCTCCCTAGACCCGAAGACTTCCAGCGGCAACAGCAGCCAGTGCCAAGAAGCCCCACCAAGGATAAGCTTCTGACGCCGGTCAACTCGCATCAGCCTATGGTGATGCACACCAAGGCCGGAAGTACTGAGAGCATCGCGTCTCATCGAAGCAACGGCTCGCGTCCATCTGTAAGTTATTTTTCTTTTTTTCACGCGTTCGGGTGAGAAGCAATCCTCCACCAAATTATCCCCCCCCTGCATATGCAATACAACTGGTGTCCAATCATGGACTACTTCTGGTGGGTTCAACCGATTCACTAATGCATGACATTTCTTCTCTATAGTCTACCAACCGGAACAAGTCTTCTCTTGGAGGCTCCACCATCAACCCCGCTTCTACGATTGTTGTCAGCCAGGCCGATGCCGATAAGAAGGACATCCCGAGACTTGTCAACATCCCGCCCCGTATTTCTTCCGACGTCACCAAGACCCTGGCCAGCACCCTGTCTTTTACCGGCAAGCCTGTCGACGCTAGCAGTGAAGGCAGCGACGCTGGCGGCTCGTCCATTGTCACCGCCCCTCCCGCCATCAACCACAATGCCAACACGTCCAGCCCGGCTGGTAGCATCCGCGAGACACAGCCCCGGCCAGCTAACATGCCGAGTCACCTCGAGAGCCCTGCCATGCGTCACCTGTCTGCTATCAACCAGAAGGGTGGCAAGTTGCGGAGCAAGACATCAAAACTCCGCCGTGCCTTCTCCTTTGGCAGCGCTGCCGACTTCCGCAAGGCCGCTGGCCCGGACGAGGAGACTGAAAATATGACCTCGCCGAACAAGCTGCAAAAGGAGCCGACCAGCCAGGAGGCCTACGATGCCGAGCAGGCTCGTATTGCACAGCAGCAGGAAGAGGGTGGCATTGGTAGCAGCATCTATGGTGCCAAGATCTTCTCGGGCTCGACCGACAACCTGTCTATCTCGTCGACGGCTTCGTCTGCGTCTATAATGATCCGCAAGATGGGTCGTGGTATGAAGAAGAGCACCCGCTCTCTTGTTGGCCTGTTCCGTCCCAAGTCCGTTATTGGTGTTCCGGCTGCCGATGGCCCGGTGGCTAGCCCCGTCACCACATCCAACGGCGAGGCTGTCGAGGCCACTGTTTCCATGGTGACCGTCGAAGCTGAGCGTGAGCGGGTCAACGTCAACTCAGATGTGCACGACAAGACTGGCGGTGGTACCGGCTTTCCCCGTCTGGAGAGAAACTCGATTGATGCCTCGCGCATCTCCCTCACATCCGACCGCCTGGGTAGCTCAGGTACCGACAACTCGGCGGCACCGCGGAAGAGCATTATCGAGGGTGACAAGGAGCGTGCCGAGGTTCTTGCTGCTGTCCGGAAGGGCATTCTCAAGAACACCAGCGGCACCTCTAGCCCGTCGCGGAGCCCCGCCGATATTCGTAACCCCACACTCGAGCTGTACAACCCGCCCGCTATCAGCGAATCACCGGCATCAAGCGCGCCTAGCACGCCCAACGATGAGGTGCAGGGTCACAAGCGCACTGGCTCTGTGGCCATTGGCGGCGAGGACTATTTTGTGTCGGCTCTTCGCCTACGCAACGACAGCCGCAGCGGCAGCAGCACGCCTCAGGGCTCGATGAAGCGCTCGGCCACGTTCAGCCCCCGTATTGTGTTCTACGACACATGGCCCAGCCAGGAGTACGACCGTCGGGGTGAGGTGGCCACGTGCAACCGTCTGACGCCCATGCTTGCCCAGCAGATCAAGGAGGAGCTGAACACCTTCAAGATGGTATGTCTTTTTCTCGCATGTCTTTCAGTCTCAAATGTAAACGCTTATCTAACCCGCTACTACAGGAAATGGAGGTCCACGAAAACTCGAAGATCTACACGCACTTTTTCTAACGATCTTGAAAACGGCGGTTACTCTCGTACATTATTTTCGGACTCGATTTTTCACGTTCTTGTCATTACATGAGCAAAGCCATTCTTCAGTGGCACGCATTTTGTGTATTTTCCCCAGCAAGCTCATTTTCACTTGTTCGAGATTCTTTTCCCGTCTCGAAAAAGCATGTCTCGGTGTATTGGCGTTGTTCAGGCTCGTGGTCCATTTCTTTGCAACGCGGCAGCTGAAGTGCGCCAAATCTGCCGACCCGTTTTGCGATCCGCACTGTGACAATCCGCATAAACGATCATCAAATTTTCAGCACGGACGCCCCCCTCCACAAACGAAAGAGGAGAGGAAAAAGAAAGGAGAGAAGAAAAATTTCCCGAACTTGGGCAAGAGCAATTCAGTTTGTATTCTGCCTGAAGAACGGTTCGGAAGAAAAAAACAGACCAGCACCACTCAGCGGACAGAGCAGGAAAGAAAGTCTCTTCATGAAACAACGGATGTACTCTTTTCTTGGTTCTGACATCCGGATGGTGGTGCAAGCAAAGCAAAGCAAGCAGCGACTTTACGGTATTTTTTCTTGTGTGTTTTTATTATTTTACTTATTGGCTTATCTTTTTGTTTGCTGTTTTTATCTCAGTCATGGCGATCGCGCTTTATCTTTTTTTCTGTCATTTTTTTTCTTGTCTACCGGCCTTTTCCTTTTCCGTTCTTAATTTTCGTCTCTTTTCTTTCTCTGGCATTTCTGTTTTTTCTCCCTCTCCTGCTGCAGGCGGCCTAATTTCTGAGTGTGTGTATTGTTTTAGTTTAGCAGCAGCTGAGAAAATAACAGAGACACAGAAGTGGAAGACACAACCTATTGACTTTGAGTACAGTAATCGTATGATGAGTGAGGTGAGGGGAGGAAACGTAAAGAAACGTAAGCGCAGTCGTTGGCGACCACACTATATCTGGTGGTGCGTTGGCATAAGATCGGGTGGACTGAGAAGGACGCTGAGCATTAAAACGTAAGAATTATGGCACTGCATTACGGCGAAGAAATACGCAGTACCAAAAATAACGTCACTTGTGGGGACAATTTCTCCTGTTCGATTTCAGCGCAGACTGCAGTCAACGCGGGGCTGAGGATTGGACCGCTCAGGAACAAAGCCTGCCGGCCAATCAAGACGCGTCAGCCAAGCCTTTTTGGACCCCCATCGGACTTTACGCCCTTTCATTCTCAGCCTTGCGCTATGTTTCCCGTCCAGGGCAAGTGCCAGGACGGCGGGCGGCGGACAGCGCCTGCCTTATCGCGATAAGAAAATCGGCCATTTCGAGCCAGTGAAACTTTTTTTCCCTACTGAACAACTGGACGGACCTTTTGTATCTAATCACAAGTCATTCAACATCGCCGACCAACACAGCGACAACTTGTACTGCCGACCCTCTCGCCTTGTGCGCCTACCACTCACCCCCCGAAAAGCTGGAGGCCCGCATTCTGCGACCCGTCTGGGCTTGGGCGCGGCCGTTTTCTTCAGCGCCGTCAGCTTCTTTTTCTTCGTTTTCTTTGTCTTTTCCGCCTTCAACTCTCAGCACTTTCGGCTTCAGCCGCTCCGTCGCAACCATGTCATCCACAGAAACTGTCGCGGAAGCCACCACTGCGGCTGTGACTCCTGCAGTGACCGAAACTGCAGCTTCAAATGGCCGCCCGAAGAAGCTGCATGGCCGTGCCTTTTACGAGAGCATTGGCAGTCCTAAGCACATTGTTGCGCCCATGGTCGACCAGTCTGAGTTTGTACGTCAACACACGCACACGTCTCTCTTTTCTGCTATACTGACTCTTGCTAACACTCCCAGGCTTGGCGTATGCTGACGCGCTCGTTCCTGCCGCCCGACCAACGCACCTCCGTCCTAGCTTATTCTCCGATGCTGCACGCCCGCCTCTTTGTCGACAGCTCTCGCTACCGTGAACAACACTTTGAGGCGATCAAGGGCGCAAGCGGTGAGGCAAAGAGCCTATCGAAGGAGGGCAGTGACACCACAAACGGCACTTCCAACGGCTCTGCGAATGGCGCCGACACCGGCCTCCGCCCCTTCCTCGACGGCAACCCCGCCATCGACCGTCCTCTCTTTGTCCAGTTCTGCGCCAACGACCCCGACGCTCTGCTCAACGCTGCCCGCCAAGTTGTGCCCTACTGTGACGCCGTCGATCTGAACTTGGGCTGTCCTCAGGGCATCGCCCGCAAGGGCCACTATGGCGCTTTCTTACAGGAGGAGCCCGAGCTGATTGCCAAGCTGATTCGCACACTCCACGAGAACTTGGATGTGCCCGTGACGGCCAAGATTCGCCTGTTGGATACACCCGAGGCGTCGCTCAAGTATGCACAGACGGTACTGGCTGCCGGTGCAAGCATTCTGACAGTGCACGGGCGGCGGCGCGAGCAAAAGGGCCACATGACGGGCATTGCCGACTGGAAGAAGCTGCGGTATCTGCGGGAGAATTTGCCCAAGGAGACGGTGCTGTTTGCCAACGGCAATGTGCTGCAGCATGACGATGTCGACCGTTGTCTGGCAGCGACGGGCTTTGATGGCGTCATGAGCGCCGAGGGTCTGCTGTCGAACCCCGGCCTTTTCTCACCGCCGCCTGCCGTGGCAAAAGACAAGTCGGAATCAGAATCAGCCGCACCGGCTGTCGTCGACCCCGACTACTATTGGCATACCCCCGACCCGCGCCGTGAGTACTGGACCAGCAGCCGTCCAGGCAGCAAGCGCGGTGGCTGGCGCATTGATGCCGTCATGCGGCGCTACCTGGACATTCTGCATATCTACTGCTTGGGCGAGGCTCAGCCGCCTGTGCGCAAGCCGCTGTTTATTGTCGGCGATCCTGTCGACGACCTGAAGGAGGAGGAGCCCGAGAAGGCTAAAGAAGCTGACGCCGAGAACGGCAATGGCGAGCCTGCACGAAAGAAGCGCAAGCGGGACGACAACGCCAACGGCAAAACTGAGCCCGTGCCGCAAATTCCCAAGGAAATTTTCAACTCGCCCAACTTTGTCGCCGTCCAAGCACATCTCTTCCACCTGCTGCGCCACGCCGTCGGCAAGCACCACGATATCCGCGACGCATTAGCCCGTACGCGCAAGGCTGACATGGCCGGCTATGAGCGGATTCTGGCTGTGCTGGAGAAGCGTGTCGGCCAGGCTTTACTCGCAGGCGAGGACAAGGCATTTGAGGACGAGTACGACAATGAACCGGCAACAGACGAGCCGGAGGAGATTGTTGACGATCCCAACTCGTCGGCCGCCGCGATTCGGCGCTGCAAGCGGCCATGGTGGGTGGTGCAGCCGATCCTGCGGCCGATGCCCGCAGAAGCGCTGGCCAAGGGTGCCATCCAGCTGAAGAAGAAGGTCAAGGCCGAGATGGAGAAGGCAGACAGGAAGGAAGAGGTTGAAAAAGAGGAGGTCGCGAAAACGGACAAGTTCGCAGCGACGGCATAAAATATATAGCGTATTTACGCCTGCACATACATGACACTTGATTTTGAAGCACATTTAATAGACTTGTGTAGATCTAAAACAATCGAAAGACTTTTTATGAAATGAAGCGCATACGCTGAGCCTAGACTATGGAAAATAAAATACATTAAGTGACAGAAAAAAACAATTTTAGAGGAAGAAGAGTCTCTAGATATCATGTGAAAAGCGAAACCGTACATTACAACGCCCATATTGATAAGATTTATTTTCAAAAGACAACGCGCTTTGCTTAATCACCACGACGTGTCTTTCTGGGCGGCGCGTCGTTGCCGGCACTCGACACGCTGTCACTGCGACGGCGACGACGGCTGCCTCCTGCTCGCAGTGCAGGCGACCGCGAAGGTGAGCGAGAAAGCGAGCGAGACGGCGAACGTGAGTAGCTATTGCGGCCACCACGGGCGCCACCACGAGCACTCCCCCGACCATCCTTTGGTGGCGGTGTCACAGAAACAGACCGCGACCGTGAGCGCGACCGAGAGTCTGACGGGCTTCTTCTCGTAGCCTTGCCGGCCCTGCGTGGAGGAGACGGTGTGCGGCTCGGCGAGCGGGTCAACGAACGGCCGCGACGAGTAGCGGGTTCTTTGCCCTTGGATGCTGATGCTGCGGCCTTTGCGGGAGCAGCAGCTGCAGAAGCTGCTGCAGGAGGAGTAGGCGAGCGGGAGTGGTAAGAGTAGGACTGGCTGCGGCGGCGCCGGGTGCTGGCGGGCTGTTTACCGTTGCGGCGGGGAGCGGGAGACACAGAACGGGACAAGGAGCGGGACGGGGAGCGCCGGCTGCTGCGAACGTTCTTCGAGGCCCGTGGGGGAGGCGAGCGGGATGCGGTGTAGGAGCGAGAGCGAGAGCCGGAGGGCGAACGAGCGTCGTATGACCGCTGTCTCCGGCGGGGCGAACGAGAACGAGACCGTGACCGAGATGGAGAGCGCGAGTAGGACGAGCCCGTGTACGACGACGAGTAGCTCGAGTACGAGCCTGACCGCGAACGGGAGCGGGACTGGTCGCTAGGTGCAGCTGCTACAGCAGGCAAGGCCGGCTTAGGTAGGTTAACCAGGCGCTCACGCATGTCTTCAGTCAGCGCACCCATGCCGATACTCGTAAAGTAGTTGATGGAGAAACGCAGACTGCGGGCGTTGTCGATAGGGAAGAGACCGTCCAGGCTGGGCTTAAGGTCAACATCGTCGCGGAAACGTGCCTGCAGCTTCGGCAGGCCCATGGCCTCGGACATTTCCTGGAACAGAATTTTGATAAAGATACGGCTGGCGCTCGTGGTCTCGTCCTCGTTGAGGTGGATGCACGACAGCACATACCAGCCAATGGCGTTGCTGGCGAGCATGTGGCCGAAGAAGCAGGCAATGTTGCGCAGGCGGTTGGTCTCGAAGCGGTGGATTGTCTCGTAGTACTTGGCGAAGGCCTCCTCGAACATGGTCGACCAGCGACGGTTAATCTTGGCCAGACGTTCACCGATGAGGCCAAAGAACTTGGTATAGGTCTTCTCCTGTGAACAGCACTCGACCACCATCGATGGCAGCTCGTTTTCGCGGCCCTCGGGCAATTCGACGGCCAGCAACTTGTGCACAGCTTCGTCGGCGTTCATGGAGCTCTGGATCGTTAGGTAAATGGTGCGGCGGAGGGATACAAGGTCGGCATTGGTACGGTCCTTGATATCGATGGCCTTCTGGGCCGACTCCTCCTCGTCTTCGCTGGAGCTGTCGTCGTCGGAGCCCGAGTCAGAGTCCGAGTCGGAGCCTGACCGGTCAGAGCCGTCCTCGCTGTCGCTTTCGTTCAGAATCTCCCGTCGCAGCTTAGCGTATTCCTTTTCGTTGGCCTCCCAGTTCTCATCGTACCGGAAGATGTTGAGCGTTGCCTCGTCCTCGAATTTGCCGTTGAGCTCGAGAAGGTGCTTGATCTGGTCCTCCTCCTCGATCAGATCCAGGTCCTCGCGGATCGCCGGCTGGTTTTTGAACTGGTCCTTGCGGTTCTGGAACAGAACCTCGATGGCGTACTGCGTCCGCTTGTCGATATCGGCCTCATTCAAAATGTGGTGGAAGCGGTCGAACACGACCACCATAATCGTCGGGTTCATCGTCTCCATGTAGTTGCCGACTTCGCGGGTCAGGTTGACGGCAATTTCGACACTGTCGTCGGTCGGGTGGTGCAGCAGAAGCATCAACATTTGCGCGGCAATCATCTCGTCGGCGACCTGCGTGTTGACTAGGTGGGCAATGAACGTTGTAGCGCTACGGCACACGGCCTTGTCGTTGCGCTTGAAGCCCTTGCGGAAGCGCAGCAGCAGCCGGCGCAGCAGCAGCTCGCCCACAGCTGGCAGCTTGCTGTTGACACAGGCAGCGATACACGCATAAACGGGTGTGAATGGCAGCGACGCATACTGGGCCTTGATCAAACTCTGAGCTAGCAGGCCACGGCCACGGATCAGGTTCTCGCCAAACAGCTCATTAATGATCTGCCGCATGTTGCCCGCTGTCGCCTTGTTGACCATGCCGTTGATCGACTTTTTCAGCGCCTCCCAGGCCATGCGCTGGTACTCCTTGGACGTCTTGTCCTGCACCTGGGCCTGGAGAGCACGAAGTCGAGCTGGCGGCACGTACACACCACCCGACCGCGCCGTCAGCAGACGGTTGTATTCGGCCTTGGCCGCAGCCTGCTTTTCTTCATCTGTTGGCTCGGGTGGCGGCGTGCGTCGGCGGGAGGGGGCGTGTGAGTTTTTGGCAGGTCGTGGAGAGCGTCGGCGAGGAGGAGGAGGAGAGGCGCGGCGCCGGGGAGGAGGAGATGGCGAGCGACGAGGACGGGGAGAGGGAGAGAGGTCGCGTGGTGCTGGGCCTGCCGATGGAGAGCGAGCGCGACTGGCCGCCGGGCTGCCACTGCGGCTGCGGCTACGTCGCTCGGGGGACTGTGACTCGGCCATTGTGAAGATGGGCGACGAAAGAAAGAGGAGAGAAGAAAAGCAAAAAAAAGAAGGAGAAAAGAGTCTGCAGGCAGCGACTGCTTTTTGGGGGCTTGGCGAGTCGAGACAGTCGAAAACGATGGCTATGTAGAAAAATAGAGCCGCGTCGCAGTTTCGTCGCCGGACACCCCAATGTGCTCTGCGGTCGCGTCGTTGTCGTCGTGGATCGAATGCGGGAATCGAATGCGCAGGCTGAAAAACGAAGGAAAACAATAGAGAGGTTATCGCGATGATCCTTTTCGATCGTTTCGCGTGCGCAAGGCAGGTGCAGACGTGAATGGAGAGAGAAAAATGGGTGGCTTGAAGCCTGTGGCGTCGACTTTTTTTGGCTTAGGAGAGGAAAGAGGCGAAAAAATTGGAACAGGGGAGGAGCGAACGAGCGAAGAAACAAGCCAAAATAAAAGTGGACCATGGGCCACTTGCAGCAAGAGCTTCCTGCCTGCAACTGCCTGCGAATGCGTGTTCAAAGCGTGTAGCCAAAAACACGCCTTGCCGTTTTTGTGTAGGTTGCGCCCAGGGCACCTTCTGTATGGAGCAGCAGGGGCTGAGAAGAACAGAACACGATAGTAACTTTAAACTGGATCTAGAAGCGCGTTTATCGACGCTCCTACTTCCTCTCCCTCCCTCTCGTTGCCCTTTACCATCGCGACAACGATCCATCACTGCATTTTGCTTACACCTCGAGCTCCGCTTTCTTCTCTTCTTGTCGCTCCTTTTCAACTTTTCTTCAACACAATTGGCTACCACACTCTCCTCGACGACTTTCGCCTCTCCCTCTCTCGCTTTCTTCCCCCCTGACTCGCGACCCAAAACCAACCAAGTCTCTTGACAATGGTGAGAACATCCTGTGCATCCTCGTTACAAATCTGCAGTCATCAATGCCTCGTTACTAACACCTTCGCGCAGTTGGACAAACTTGCCGGCCTCGCCATGCTCGTGGCTGCTTCCGTCGTCTTCCTCTACTACACCATCTGGGCTTTGTTGATGGTAAGTTTCTCCATGCGCTGATCTTTGTTCTCTTGTCTATGTTCTCAATACTAACCCACACTTCTTTTCAGCCCTTTGTCGACGCCGACCACCCGCTCCAGAACTTCTTCCCGCCGCGCGTGTGGGCCATCCGCATCCCCGTCATCCTCATCCTCCTGGGCTCGGCGGTCGTCGGCACGTTCCTCAGCATGGTCATGATCCGGAGCAATCGTAAGAAGGCCTCCAAGGCCAAGGCCACCGCTTCCAAGAAGAAGGCGTAGATGGGCATGCCCAAAAACCGGTGCGGAGGACAGTTTTGGAGGTGGAAGGACACGAGGCGCGTGCCTGCGCGCTTCATTAATACATATCAGAGGAGGCAGACGTGGCTGTGTGGTCATCCTGGACTACTACATGTGGTACTCGGAATATTGGTCTGTGAAGTGCCACAACTGGCGTGATCGGCCAGCTTAGCATTAGCTGCAATGGCCGTCTGAATGAATACTAAGGACGGCGAGGAGGGGTACCATCCCAACTGGTATGGTAACAAGGCATATTTTACAAATATATAAAAATAGACACATCTTTTTTTTTGCTACGTCCATGGCTTTATTTATGTCACATTGTTTTGCTGGCACAGTTTCTCGTATTCATGTTTCATACCATTGATGCTGAGATGAGTATGAATTTGATCATATATGCTACCCTATGAAGAAAAACAAAAAGAACATCACCCGAAGACAGTAGGTCCCAAACTCAATGCAGGTTTGCAGGATCGAAAATAAGTAAAACACCGGATTTCAAACCCAAACAAAGAATGACAACGATGATGATGTATGATTTGTTTCTTTCGTCAAATAAACACGTCCCATGATATGCTGCGTGAAAAGAAAAATGCACACCCAAACGTACGCAAGGGAAAAAAAGAGATAGAGAATCAAACTCTCTGGTCGGCAAAGTCGAGAACCTCACAATCGTCCTCAAAGAATCCATCCTCGTCATCCTGGTCACCCAACGCTCCACGTCCGCCGCCACGGCGCCGCCGTGTGGTCACGACAATCTGCTCGTCGCCACCGACCTGCTCGAGGACGCGCTCAATGGCTGACGCCGGCAGCGCCCGTGTGTCTTCATAGCTAATGTTGAATGACTCTTCCTCGGACATGGGCGGGAAGCCTGTATCGACGAGGGTGGACACAATCGGCAGGCCAAAGACCCAGCTGGTGTTGGGTTCGGCGGGAGGAGCCGGCGAGGCTCCGCGGGTGTTACCGTTCCCATTACCATTATCGTTGCCGTTCTCGAAATCAGAAATCTCGGCAAAGGCTGGAGTTGGTGCGGGAGAGCGCTCTAGGTTCTGCTCGTACTCCTTTGCCTTGGCAGCCAACTTGGCCTGCTTCTTCGCCGATTTGGACTTGCCGCTATTCGTAGGAGGAGTTGTTGTCGGCAGGACGTCATCCATGGGAGAAGACGAGAGAAGCTGCTGCGTAGGAGGGGAGATTGTCATGGCAGAGAATGCGGCCGTCAGGGGTTCGTGCGGGGCGACCGGGGATGGGTAGATCAGAGTGGACTGAGCGTTAAGAGCATCTTGCCGCAGCGGGTCGTACTCGTACAGCGCAATCCGCCGGTCAGTGTGGAACGGCTGGTACGGCGCGCTGGACTCGATTTCGGCATGCGGGATGGACGAATCCACGGTGCTAGGGTCCGCCGACGGGCGCCGCATATGGGTGGCAAGCACCATCGTGTTGGACCCGGCGTCGTTTTGCTCGACAAAATCCAAAAATACTTCGGGGTCCAGGAAGTGCTGGACCGCCGTCGACAAAAGATCATCAGGTAGACTGGGCACACGAATATCCTTGTTGAATCCAAGATGCAGCACCCGCTGGCCAGACGACTTCTTCCGCGTCCGGCTGACAAAATTACGGACCAAACCATCACCCAGCACAAACAGAGAGTGATGGCGCTTGCCGGCCACCCAAGCAACGCAAGACGGACCCGGGGTAAACGGGCCCGACGGCAGAGACACACGGTTTTCGCCAGTGTGACGGAGCTGGTTGATGGCGTTTCCGGTCTTGCCAAGGGAATGGCTGATACCGGCAGCAATGATCTTGCCACCATGACTGGCATGGTCCACAATGATGGCGCCCGTCGACTGCGGGACGTTCGAGCTGCTGCGGCGAGGCCGTGTCAGAAGCGGGCGGGCCGCGTCAAACGCTGTCGTGAAAGCACTCGATGCGTAGGAGACGGCTGTCGAAGCTTTTACTCCGCCTGCTGCATCGGCACCAGTGGTACCAGATCCGGTGGCTCCTGCTGCGTCCGGTGGCCGAGTCCCCCGCCTACGGGGAGGCGGCCATGTAAACGCACTGGAGGGCAGGTCCAGGAGGTGGACAGTTCCCCGCTCCGTAACCATGGCTAGACGCTCACCATTCGGCTTGGTCCATGCCACATCCACGATGCGGGCCACAGTCATGCGAGAGAACTGGGCAATTTGCCGGACACGGGGCCCGGTCAGAGTGCCGGGTGCACCGACAGCCTGCAGGGGCGAGGCCTTGGTGTATTGGATGCGGAACAGATCCCAGACGGTCTGTACGTCACCCTTGGTGCTGGCGGTGAAGAGCCAGAGTCCGGTCGGTGAGAACGAGAGGAAACTGCAGCCAAGGGTCGGAGCGAACGTCGTGACGGGGTGAATCGTGGTCGAGTTGCCTACCGCCGTGATGTCGACAACAGAAACAAGGCCAGGCTCTTTCGAGACGACGACCGCAGGTGGTGCGCCGCCGTGTGTAGGTGGGAACTGGCCGTCAAGTCGGCCTGCATATCCTGCCGTCGGTGGTGACCGCGGCGCCTGGGGAGTCGACGCACCCGGGTTGCCTTTCCAGTAGTTGTTAAAGGCCTGCCATCCTTGCTGGCCAACCCACTTGGCGCCCGAGATTAGCTCCTGGGTGGCATCGCGCATGATCTTGTTCATGACACTCTCGGTATGGGGAAGATCGACATCGGCCGTTGTGGGTGGCAGATGCGGAGGTGTCATCGAGTTGTAGCCCGGTGCCCGTCCATGGATTTGAACGGGAACGACAGCCCGCAATGCAATCTGCGACGATGGCGTTGCAGGGCAGTAGGCCAGCCACTTGCCGCTCAGCGACAACACGGGCTGCTTAAGCCCGGGTCGTGATGAAGAGTTCGAGGAAGAGGAGGCGGCTCGAGAACGTTCACCGTCGGCTGCTGCGTCCCCATCATTGATGCCCTTGAGGGACTGCTGAAGGGTCGTCCACAGCTTGGCCACAAACACAAACGGCAGGTCGTTCTCACCAGAGAAAGCCACCTGCCGGTACAGCCAACACTCGCCGGTCACGGCCGATGAGATGACAATGTTTCCGCCGTCGGCCTTGACCTGGAAGGCTCCCGACGGCGGAGGAGCCTGGAAGATGGGGCTCGTAACTGCAATCTTCAGGGGAATCTTAGGTGCCTCAAGAAGTATGCAAACTCGCCGGTTGAGCTTCAGCGAGTAAATCTCGACAGTCGTTTGGTAGTATTCGATCGGGAGAGCGGAGCCGGAGAATGTCCGTCCTGAGGGAAAGTCGCGAGCATCGACTTGTGGTGAGTTGTGTGGGCTCGTTTCCAGGCCTTCTGCAGCAACAGGTCCATTCTTCAGGCTCCCGTCCTGTGTGCCATTGGCATCAGCTTCCCCTGCATCCGGATGCGGCGCAGGAGGCAAAACTGGGCCATGCACAACCACTGCAATAAGAGGGAAAGCATCAGCAAGCGCTGGGTTTGTGGCAGTCCACGGCAAGATCTTGGCGTTGACAACACCACCACGCAAGCCCGAGAGGCTGGCAAGACGCTCCAGTCCACGCTTCGAGACGGAGTGCACCTCCAAGCCACCCTCATAGCCTGCTGTGACAACTGTTTCTGCGCTCCCTTGGGAAGGCAGAGTATCAAAGGCAAAGTGGTAGCCTCTTTGTCCGGCTTTCATACCAGACTGACGAGGCTGCAGGTCGAGGTCAATGTCGGGCGCACCGTAGAAATGAGCTTGTGGTTGGTTAGGAGGAGGGGGGTGCGGGATGGCATTCGCTGCTGCTGCGGTCACACCACGGGACTGGGCGTAGTGAGAATGAAGCGAGTCCCGACGATGGCCTGGTGATGTTGCCAAGTGGGTCGGAAGGTGTTGCGGAGAGGGCTGGGACATGGGCGAGTAGTGAGCGGCCGAGTCCATGTGGTAGCTCAGTGGCCGCTGTCTCGCCATGCCGTGGAGCTCGCCGGCCATCGGAGGCGAGACGGAAACGCTGGTAGGGTGGCTGCCGTGGCTCCCGTGACTAGCGAGGCTGAGGTGGCTCGTATGGCTTGTGTGACTCGTGCCATAAGGACGCGGAGAGGACCAACGGCTTGGAGGCGACTCGCCCATGAGGTTGATCAAGTGTCCAGGCGAGCCAGCAAGGCCAGCCGAGAGGCCACCGCCGCGAGACTGTGCCCAATCGCTCATTCCAGGAATCGCGCGCGGCGAGGGCGCGAACGATGGGGCGCCTGAGGAGGGAGCGGCGCCCAAGATGGGCGAGACGGAGGGGTTGCCGTTGGAAGACGGGGTCGCCACGGGTTCGACGTTAGGTGACTGGTTCGCCGAGCTGGAGGTGTCCGAGGACGGGCCTGGAGCGTTTCCATTACTGCATGTGTTAGCTATTTGTCCAATCAATGCCGTAGAGTGGGGGAGGGGGACTCGAGGAGGTATGACGCACGTAAACTTTCCAGACGCATGCTTGGTCACCGCCGCGACCACGCTGCCAGCCTCTTTTGCATCCTTCTTGGCCTTCTTTGCACCTGGAGAAGGGGAGATGTCGGATTAGCAAAAATACATAGAAGGATAAGCGTATGCTAATAGAAGCAGGGTATCACGGCGGACGAGGGAGCTCTTACTAGGCATTAAGTAGAAAAGCCCACCGCCTAGCGGACGGCGGAAGGGCTACAGATGTCCACGGGGGTAGCAGGTCTAAGTGCAACGACGTAGATCGTGGTAGATGCTCGACGAAACAGGCGGGATAAACAGAAGATGTCCGGGAGTCGGATCGGCGGATGGGTGTTCGGGAAAGGTCGTTGTCGAAGGCACCGGCGCCTCAAGTATAAGCAGGCCAAGCTTCAGTTGCCCGTTTGGCCGGCGAGAGCAGTAGCAATTCGTGGAGCTTCCTCCGCGGCTATCTGGAGGAGAACACGTTGCCGTTTCGTTTTGTCGTAGACGATAGTATCGTGATGGTCGGTCCTGGGGGTATCCGAGGATAGAGAAAGAGTATGGTCGAGGAGAGAAGAAGAGAGAAGCAAGTCGATGCGTCGGAGGTGGTCGGAGCGTTGCAGGCGAGGCGGGGGACAAGGATGGATAGCACAACAGCACAAGAGAGCACTACCACTGTGCGTGTACTTCGTGCACAAAATAGCACAAGCAAGCAAGCACGGCGGGCCGGGGTGAAGAGGGGTGACAAGCCAGTCAGGGGAGCGCCGAGATGTGACTGGACGGGAGGAGGTTGAGATGCAGGACAGTAATATGGCGCCTAGGTGTCGTTAGGTGTGTCTTTGTATGGTGTTTTGTATTTGGGCGGTATTACTGGGAAAAGGCAAGTCAAAAGGGGAGAATGCAGTAGCTCCAGCCACGCGCAGCACAAGTGGATGCAGGGTGCCGTTTGGTTGGAGGGGTGCGGCGGCGACAGCGGGAGGGGCCAGAAGGCGTAAAGAGCGTTGATGCGATGTGGAAGAAGTAGGAAAACAGATGCAAGAGATGGAAGAGTTGTTTAACAAAAGTGGCAGAAATAAAGCGAGAAAAATACAGGCAGGAGATGCGATATAGACGATGTTGTTTGTACAAGGAAGGAAAGTGCGAAGAGTGAGTGAGGGTTGTTACTGCCGTCCAAGTCGCGGTTTGGTGTTTGTCGATAAGGGACACTGATTTAAGAAAGCGCGATCCGTGTTCTGGGCAGTTAAACTAACGGGTAGGGAAGGGGCGACCGTTCACTGATGATCAATAATAGAGCGTGCGCCGTAGCTTCATTCCCAAGAGGCGGTGCGAGAGCGGGAAGGTGGCGGCGCAGTGTTACGTAGATGAGTCTAGTGGGAAGGAACGGGTGGCAGGGTGGAGCAGGGGACAGGCTCACAGCTGGCTTCTCATTAGGGAATGAACATCGGCGTATCATGACTGACCTGGCCTAGGTCTGGCCAAAAGGAGACGACGAGAGAAACAAAACGGAGAAATGGGGAACGAGAGAGGAGGGAGGGGTCACAGATTCGCGTTTCCCTTTCTCTAACAAGACACAAGTACGATACGATAACGTCTTCATGGTGAGTGAAAGCCAAGGTCGGGCCAGGCTCAACGGACAACATGCTAGACCCACGAATACCGAGGCTGCTTGTACCTGAACATAACCTTTTTAATACACGGGTACATGATGACTTGGATACATGGACCAAGCCGCCATGAACAGTGCGGGAAGGGGGCAACAGACACTCTTGCCCGTTCTTCTTGATGCTGTCGCTACGCGCGCATGACGACAGGCAACCGACCCTGTCGCGCCTGCCTCGACAGCAGACGACCGGCACAGTCACCAGCCCTGTTGCCGGTGACCTTACCAGGAAGGGGCGGCCAGGTGCGGGGTTGGGGAGGGATCGTTTTGGAGGAAGAAGGAAAGCTCAGGGGAGACAGGAGGGCCCGGAGGGGTGACAGCAGGCACGGCCATTAAACTGCCTGGCATTCCCGCCTGCAATCGCAAATTAGGAGGGAGCGGGGGCGTGTGATTAGCGCACGATACCCCACAGATAAGGAAAGAGGAGAGAGGGGGTGCGCCTGGAGAAGTGAATACAACGGAGAATGCGATCCCAGGCCAGCCGCCAGCCAGGCCTCAACAGGCGTTGGTCAGCTGCCCATGGGAGTCATTACTCTCATTGTCTCGTCCTTGTTCCCTCTTTCAAGCTATTCACCCCATGTTCCTCCTCATACCTGCGCTTCACACCGACACAAGGAGGCGAAAAGAGAACCAGCTGGAATGCCAAAGTGACCACGGTATCAGCGAGTACCAAAATACGAATATAAAGCGAAACTACGCACATCTCAAAACGGCCCCAAAAACGGTACCAAAAGAAGTGTCATGTGAACTCAGATTGCCGCTCAAGAGGCCAAGACACGAGAACGACACGAGAAACAGGTGCCGACAGCCCTCCCTTTGTTCACATAACTGAGCCCCTTTATGGTATTCTTGTTTTATAGTTGGGATAGTCCTTTGGCCGTTTCCTTGGACTGTCGAGTCAGATGACACTCAAAATAGACCAAAAGACGCCAGAAAAGGGGAAAGGCGAAGGAGATAGACAAAATACGGTGAGCTGAGAGGAAGACATGGTCCGGCGAAGAGGAGAGGCACTTGTACCTTCTCGTAGCCTGTCAGCCTGTATTGTTCTGAATTATGCCCTGTCCGGACACCAACACGTGGCGAATGCGCGTGGCGGGAAAATAGACAAAATAGACTGCAAAAAACGACGATGGAAGGGGAAATGACGTCTTTGCTTTGTCTGCCGGTGGCACAAAGCCGCAGGTATCTAGGTGTGCGGTCGTGCAGTTATGCAGTTGTGTAATTGTGCATGTTATTACCGTAGTATCAACGTCGTTTCTGGGCCTGAATCTTGATTGTTCAACTGAAGCATCGTGAGAAAAGAAGAACGTCATACATGCGATGTTAACTCATTGTAAACGGAGCAAGCGAAATTGAATGAAATGGAACGAATGAAATGAAAACAATAATCGTCAAAAATACAATGGCCCCTGCCTGGCCGGGAATAGTCCTCCAACGCTGAAAAAGTATCAAAGAAAGAAGCAAAAAGAAGTAAAGAGGAAATGACGATAAGAGGGCAAAACCGGTCAAAGAATCAAAGAACCAGAGAGAAAAGCCGTAAGAGAAAGACTGTGAAAATCACAAAAGCAATGCCTCAAAGCCCAAAAACACTCCCAAATAGATTACATCTTCACACCACGGGCGCTGACCTCGCCCTTCTCGCCAATGTTGAGCAGCACACGGCAGTCGGGACAGTACCACTTTGTTGTCCTCGCTGGCACGGCTGTCAGGCCGACGCACTCGAGATGGAACCACTCCTGTTTGCAATTCTGAAAGGTCAGCGGGTGTAACAAAAGGAAGGGGGCGTGGGCACAAATCTACCAGCTCTGCGTTGTATACGTACATCAATATTATCGCATTGGATCATGGTGCCGAAGCTGACCCGGTTGCAAACACAGTAGCGCGGCTCGTTAGCGTCAATGACGTTACCGTCGTCGTCGACCTCGACATCGTAGTCGCCATCCGTCGACTTGCCGCGGCTGTCGCGCCGCTGCTGCTGGTTGTGCGCATTCGACCCGCGCTTCTTCCGGGGCGCTGCCTTCCGCTGGCCCACGGCGGCGCTACCGCCTGAGCTGGTCCGGCTGACAACGCCCGGAGCGGGCCGTTTGACGCGCTTGCCGCCTGTGCCCGCCGCCCGAAGGGCCTCAGGGACGGGCGTGTTGCGTGCTGTGCTGGCCCGACGAGGACGTTCGGCGGCCAACGATTGACCAGATTGGCCATCCGTATTCGGAGCCGCAGCCGATGCACCCCGTGACGATGGGCGACGAGCCATGGTAGTCGTGGTCGGCCCTGCTGTCGCCAACGTTGTACTGGATGCACCGGCCTCCGTTGTCGGCAGCACAGTGTTCACTATACCCAGTGCGTTGACCGGATTGGGAGTCAGAGCCCGTGACGACGCGCGCGATGTGCGTGCGGGAACGGTCAAGTCCTCAGCGACATCCTCGCCAGCAATGGCACCATTCTGCTGGTGCAACGGCAGATCCTTCCGCACCGGCTCTCGCGTCCGCAGTTCCCTAACAGGTGGGTGGATAGGCGTCGTCGACTTGTGAACGGGCGGGTGGATGGGTGTCTCTGCCGGCGGCTTAAGCGGAACAGTGGTTGTCGTTGTAGCGCCAGCATACCCTGTCGACGCACCACTAGACAGCGGTGATGACATGGTCGTCGACTGCCGGGAGGGATTCGTGTTTGGATCCTGCGATGCGGCACCACTGCCGCTCGGCTGGCCCAAAACGGGTGCAGGCACGGGCGTCATGGAGTGACGAGTGCGGGGCGGATAAGCCGGCGTAGCCAGGTTGTTGTTGTTGTTGTTGTTGTTGTTACTGTTGCTACTGGCATCGTGCGGCGGTGCAGAGCCCATGGCAGGTTGAGGTATAGGCACTGGTGTCTCCGTCTTAACGCGCTTCTGAAGTTGTCGCTGCGAAACGGGGAGAGGTGTCGCTGCCTCGCCTGCTGCTCCGTTGTCGGCTCCCTCGACTGTGTCTGCCACTTCCGCCGCTGGTCCTTCGCGTTTGCGCTTCCGCGAGGCAGCACCCGAAGCCACTGCTGGTGTGGTGGCTCTCGCAGACAGGCTGCCAGATGCAATGGCCGAGGCGTCAGGTGTCGTTCCAGCTCCAGCTGCTGCCCCAGGGTACGGCGAGAATATCGCGCGTGCGGCTTCCATCATCCTACGAGTCGACTCTTCCGCCTCCTGTGCAGCCAACTGGCCCAGATCGTTCTTGAGTTTCTTGGCCTCGTTGAGCTTGATACCCTTGTTCGACAACTGGTTGTCTTCGGCGGCCACGGCAGCCTCGATGCTCAATGCGCCCGCCTCCAAGGCAGGGTCGGGGAGAATACCTTCAAACACGCGACCCTCGGCCTCGGCCTTCTTACGCGCCTGGTTGAAGGCCTCCAGGTTGCGTCCAAGCACCTTGAGCTCTCTAGCAATCATGGTCTCGCTTGGTGACCACTGTGCATTCTTCTTCATGCGCTTCCTAAGCCTTGCCAACTCATACGCTGTGAGCTGCAGCCAGGGCGCATCTGCACTCCCAATCACAGCGTTTTCGGGTGGCGGCTTAAGCCGAGCCAGTGCCGTGCTCGTTGAAATGTATGGCTGGCCAGGCACCCTTGACTCGCGCGGCACCCGCACCTTGGGGACCTTGAGTCCGTGGAGAGACGACGAGGACCCGTTAATGCCTGCGCCAATGCCTCCCGCACCAGGCCCCTTGAGGACCTTAATCCGTGGCTGCGCGGCGGGTGTCGACTTCCGCCGCATCGTACCGGGTGGCGGCGATTCGTCCTCAGATGACGGTGAGCTGATGTCGCTTTCACCAGTGTACGACTCGTAATCCAAGTCGTAGGGCGCCAGGACCTCGCCAGGCACCGTGATGCGGGGCACGCGTGGCCGCCGCATCCGCTGCTGGCCATTGCTCTTCTTGGGCTTTGACGGCTGATTCTGGAGTTGTTGCTCCTGTTCGCGCTGCTGTTGTTGTTGCTGCTGCTTCTGCTGCAACTGTTCCTGCTGTTGCTGCTCGGCCTCGGGGTAGTTCTCCAGCATCGTCCGCAGCTTCGAAAGGATAGTTTTGGCGCGGAAGTAGTGTCGGTTAACGTTCTCGGCCATGCGCAGAGCCTCGGCGTGAGCGTAGACACGTGCGCTGAGGCCCTGGTTGAGATTGGCGGATATGTCGGCCCGCAACTGTGTGGCTGACGGGCGAGCTTCGGCGGGTGTGTTGGGCAGCTGGCCCCAGAGGTCCGTCAGCCGGTGCACCTTGGTCGACGAGTCAATATAATCGTCGTCGAGCTTGCCTATCAGCGTCAAGGACCGTGTCATGTCAGAAGGAAGGTATTCGGTAAAATCGAGAAAGTCGGTCACGGTTGCCTGGGCGTCTGGGTCTGTCCGCAGACCATACGAACTGAGCCCACCATTCCTGCCGATGTTCGGGCTGTTCATGGTGGGAAACGGTTCTGGAGCCGCAGCCTCATGGCTTGATGTGTGGTGTTCTGCCTCTTCGCCGTCTTCGTGGGGTGCTGTCCCCGTTGTTCCTGTTGGGTTCGTAATCGTCGAAACTGGCGGAACGGGCGGTGGAGAGACGCGCGATGACCGCAGTGGCCGCGGGGTCAATTGGTGCTTAGGCGAGACCCCGCCATCGCCGTCGGCAAGCCCGGCATTGACTGCAACGCTCATTGTACCTGTTGCGGGGCTCTAGACGTCAACCGGATGTCGGTGAGATGTTCGGAATCGCTTCTTAGAGGTTGTCGTGTGGTGTCGTGATCGCACGTGCGGAGAGACGGTATGACCTCTCCTTCTGTCGTATCACGCGTGAGCGTCCGCTATGAAGTGCAACTTTGCGCTACTGCGCGCTGCCGCGGGACATTTCAACCGGGCGAGGGCAAAGCAATGGTCCGTCGAAAAGAAGAGGAGCTCAGGGGGCCGCGTCGTGCGGTTAAGAGGCATATATGAGGGTATTCTGAGTGTTGGGGTGTCGCGTTTCCGTAGTAAACGTCGAGTTTACGCGTTGTTGTAATAATAGAAGCCGTTCCAGGTGACGGGAGAGTGGCGTGTCGTAAGGATAATGCGTGATGTCGAGGGTTGAGGTGGGCAGAAGTGAGGTTCCACGAGATGCATACACGTTCTCACCAGGGCGCGTTTTAGCGTTGTCGACAGCAGGAGCGAATGTTTGGCGCCTCTGGAGGGTAGACTTGCGCCAATATCACGCTAGTCCTGATTTAGCGTAGCTCATCTTGAGCTTCTTCTTCAGTATTATATAAGCACGCATATATTGATAAAGGGAAATGCACTAAAGCGATCTTATCGACATACAATACAAGCCCCCGTCTAATATCACCACCCTTCATGCCGTCGAGTCATAATTAATGATACAGGTGAAAGCCAAACAGGAAACGTCCAAAATGCAAACCATAACTTAAAGAAAGAAAACCAAACGAAACAAGACGCAAAAAATGTACAACAATGCCAATGCCAGAATACAAGTCCGCCTGCTGAAGGAAAGTAAAGAAAACAAATCAGAATCAAAATCAAAATCAAAGCAACCCAAAATCCAAATAGAAAATGAAAAACAAAGTCCTAAATCGAAGTGCTGAGAGGAAAAGATAACGTCCGATGCTCAAACCCGGAAACTCAAAAATCAAAGGCGCAAAGAAAAGTCGTCGAACGGGGAAAGAGGCAGCAGCGCACCAGCCAAAATTGGCGCCGCGAGAATAAGTGGGAACACGAGAAAAAGGGCAAGGTATGAGCAACACGACCGAAAAAAAAGCAACCAACGCACCAGCGTCCTTCTCCGCTCCGTCTTTCTTGGCCCAACTTCCTCGGTTCAGCCTTGCCAACAGTTGTGGACTCGAGCAACGAAAAAGAAGAGCTATGCCATAAGTAATGCAGCACTGGTAAAAAGTAGTGCCCGGTCTGAGCCGTTTCTTCGGTTTTTCTTTTGCAAAAAAAAAAAGAAATGCCGGGGGGGGGGGCGAAAGATTGAGGCCGACCTCGACAAGGCAGCCGTGCCCCATCTTGATTCGATTTCGGCGTCATTTTTTTGAGTCTTTTCGTGTATTTTTGTCGTGACAGGAAATTCAGCAGCAAATGTTTGCAAAAATGCCCTCAAAGGTTAACTGCTATAGGAAGCTGGAGTTTTTTTTTTCGGTGATTTTTTTCATTGTCGTGTTGTCGTTAGTCGTAACCAACGGTCAATACCAACGGTAGTTGATCGTCGCAGCCAGCTGGCCGGGATGCCGATCTGCCGCATCTGCCGCATCTGTTGGTGTCGTCGATGAAATAGTGGCTATGCCTCATGCTCGGTCCGTCGTACCATCTTGGCACCCCAAACGGTCTCCGACTCTTCTACTTCGTAGTAGGAGTCATCGCCGACAGTAGTCACCGACGCGTAGGCTGTGAGAGTTTTGCACTTCCTAATGCAATATTGTTGTTAGTATGCAATTGCAACGTTCGGTTTGGGAAGTCAAATGCAGAAAGATAGGCGCCGCGGGACGGGGCGGGAAAGGAAAGGACGAATACGATGATTATGATGGGGAAACCGTGGGTAAAACATACAGGTAACCTTGGATAACGACGGCGCCCCAGACCTCGATGTTGTCGTAGACTTCAAAGTGGCCATTGACGGTCAGTTTGCCAAAGATCTTGACCTTTCCTCTGCAATTAGAAGCAAATGTTAGTAAATGATGGAATCGTTCAACCTTGTTGCCTATTGGAAAACAAGGAAATGGTGTAAGTGGGTGAAAATGGGATAATTGGTGGCACATACCCGCAGCAGACGTAGCCTGCAATGTCCATGTTGCCAAAGCACTTGACCTTGTCCCTATAATTATGTGTTAGTGAGAGATCGGACGAATAGTAAGTAGAAAAGAGAATGATTGACATACTGGCACGTCACGTTGCCGCTGACTTCAATGTTTCCATACGCCTCGATTTTGTCTCGGACGGAGAAGTCACCGAGGAAGCTGACAGAACCTCCGCTCTTGACCGAGCCGTCAACCTCCATGGGCCCTGATAGATGGATGCTGGTGTTGGACTTTATGCTTCTCTTCTTCTTGATCACGCCAGCATTGGCATTGCTCGCGTCCGTAGTATGGTCTTGCATGTTGTAGTCAACATCGCCGTTGCTGAACGTGAGCATCATCTCGTCGTATTCTTCTTGGGAAATCGTGGGAGCTGAATGGCCTGAAGGGGAATCACCAGGATGGGACTGGGCAGGAGCAGGAAGTAGGGTACGCTTGGTTTTGCTTTTGGGCATGTCTTGGAGAATAAAGTCTGGTGATATAAATGTGGTGATGTGTAAATGTGTGGGAAATATAAATGTTCTGAATGTGGAATGGTGATACCAAAAGAAGAATGTGGCTTGCAGGAAAGAGGGTGCGTAGGAAGTATTTATGTCCAGAGGTGGGGGACGGAAAAAAAAGTGAATTAAAAAGGAAGAATAGATGAAAACCGAAAGAGTGAGGCAGAAAGTGTGCGAGAATAGGTGCAACAGTGTGAAGGTGTAAATGGTGCTGTTGGAAAAGGAAAGGATCCCTGTCACGAGGTCGCGTCGTGCCTGGTCGTGTAAGTCGAAAATTGTGCCAAATCAGGCAGACGCTGGGTGGGTTATTTAGGCCGTCCGCAGCAAAGTGCCCCTCAACGCAAATAAAACGTCTGAAAATCAAACAGATATCTCCGAAACGAGAAAGCAACACGAGAATCGACTGAAGAGTCAGAATCTGGAGTTATGTGGGACAAAAAAATGACGATAAAAAGTGAAGGAAGTGGCACGTTGGCGGGCAAACTGTTGGTTCCGGCCTTGTCGATATTATGCCGAGAGAATTGAGGCCAATAGACGGCTGCAACGATAATGATGACAACTATGACAACAGAAGTAACAGAAGGCAATGTAAATACCAGAGATGACCGATATGTGTGGTTCGAGTGCAAGTGACTGAAAGTCAAGATGCGTATGATGGATATGAAGTCTAGAATAAAGATGAAGGGAGATTGACATATGTTGGTGAGTGCTATGACGAGAGGGGAAAGGCATCACGGAAGCTAGAGACTAGGGGAGGATTGTGGTTTATATGAAGACTAGAGATGTACGGACTGACCGCCGATGAAGGGGGGGGGGATAGGAAAAGTTGAATAGACGAGCAGAACAGGGAGGAAATGGCGTGCCTTGGATTGCAAATGCATAGCCATGGTACTTCCTAGCCACGCCCGGCTGCTAGTAAGTTTGTTCAGGTGAACCCACAAGCTGGACAAGCTGGAACAGAAAGAGAGAAAAGCTGGGCGAGATGGCAATGGAATCGAAGGGCAACAAACAAAGTCTGCCTCTGCTGTGCTCTGTTGGTGCCTCAGCTTTTTCCCTCTTTTTTTCTTTTTTTTTCTTCTGCTGTACCTGCACCTTGTTTTTTTTTTCTTGACTCTTATTTTATATTCCACAGTCTTCGTCAGAGCCGCTCGTGACCAGATAAATGACGGTATCAAGGGCGTAGAGGGTGGTAGTGGTGGTACTAGACCTGCTGCCTCGTCTTGCGGTCCGGCGTCCGTACTCGGTCTCTAATCAAGAAGCAGCGTCGTCATGGGAAGCACGCCCGATAACTCTGTCTGTTTTTCAACATAACGAGTTGATAGACAGAATAAAGGCACTCAGAAACCAGGAACGGCGCTTGGTTCTGTGACTCACGTTTTGGTACGCAAGTGCCCTTTCCCAACATGGCGTTCTTCCCGATCGGTAGGTGGAGTGTGCCAAAGCGATTGCACTTCGGGACTGGGATGCTGATGAGGGCGGCTATGGGGGCCGGGGAGGAGTAATTGAGAGCGAGTAAAGAGAAAAATGGCTAAAAAAGGATAGATTGAAAGAGAAAGAGAAAGAAATGTAGCAAGGTTGCAAAAAGAGCCAAGGAACAAGACAAAATATGGAGACTCCAACAGGGCAAGCGAGAAGGACATGGTGTGGTGAGCCCCAAGGGACCAGCCTTTTCGTCATCTCTCAAACGGTGAGTAACATGGAGAGGTGGTAGCCTGGACTTTTAATTGGGGGCAGACAGGAAAATGGAGAAGGGAGCATCGATCTGAACAAAAAAGGAAAAGTAAAGAAAAAACAGCAAAGAGATGCCCGTTGGAGAGGATACGGGGCACTTCGTATCCGCATTGGGGGTCCCTTTTGTCTCTTGTCTCCCTTCTCCTGCCCTGCCTGTCTGACCTGTATCTCATCTTCAATATCTCCCCGGCTCTTCAGCCTTGGAGCACAGCCCGTGCCCATGCCAGTCGAGCACGTTTTGTCAGGGATTCAAGCTACGAGTCAGCAGCATTAGTGGCCGCCAGGAAGCCGTTCAGCCTCCGAAAATTGTCAAAGGACGGACATGGGGCTCAAAAGCAGAACAGAACCAGTCGTTGTGGCTGCAAAAAGGGGTGCCGGCGTTCGGGAACAGCGAACATAGTGGAAGAGGGCGTCCCACCCCTGCACGATGACAGGCTTTCTTTGGAATTCCATACCATTTTCATGGGTATGAGTCCGGATTGGAAATGCGTCGTCGAGCTTCAGAGAGTCCTAGTCCGAAGGGATGTGAGAAGAAAAGCGAGATGCCGGTTGAACGGTGTACGCCGACGGGTCCTTTGGAGGTGATGTTCGAGGGGAAATGGGGGACCAGGCTAGGCAATCGACATCAACGTCGTAGCAACTGACCAATCAAGTGTAAGTAAATCTGCGGAGCAGCTCAGCCAACCAATCCGCTGCCTTGTTCCTTGGAGCTACGATTCACAGGACAAGAGCAGTCCATTGGAAAAGGAAAGAGCGATGAACAACAAATCGATTTCAAAAAAGAAAATAAAAAAGGCACACTTAGGCATCCACTTCGCTCGTTTTTAGTCGTTCTTCAGTATTTTGTCAAAATTTCCCCTTTCTCAGCACGTTGCCTGTTCCCAACTGCGCAAGCACAGGTCGGCGATTATGTGTCGTTCTGTGACATTCACTGAAAACTGTCCCTAATTGCAATTGGGCATGAGGTTATTTTCATCGCTCCTTCCCACCACCATTAGGCAAGCCACTGAGGCAGACCAGGCAGACGGGACGGAAAGCGCCCCGCTTTTTTCGGCACTCTTTTAGCAGTCGCAGTTTGCGCCGCCCCCGAGTCGCTCTTGCAGGACAATATCTGCCTTTCGTGTCCCTCTTTTTTCTTTTTTCTTAAACCCCCTTCTCTTCTAACCTTCCCCCGGACCTGCGAAGCTCAACCTGCTGATTCGCCGGTTTGACGCCTCGGATGATACCCGACCATGTACCAGATGTGACGATCAAAGTACAAGAATGAATAGATAATTTTCTGTTCTTAATCTCTTTTCCTATTTTGTTTTGTCAAAAAAAAAAAAATAGCGAACATCTCGAGGCGCAGCACCATCTCGTGTTCGGCGTGGGGTAAATCTATCGTGGCAAGAGTGTTGCACTGTACTGTTGTACTCTTTATTAGACTCGGTCCTGTTGTAGTTGTCTCGGCGTAAAGGACCGGTGCCCAGTCTCTGTGTCTGCTGGTGCTACCGGTCGCCTTTTTCCGTTTCCGAATATTTTAAAAGGCGATGTAGGATGGTGCACAAGCACGTCGTAAAGGAGGGACGCATTACCACAATATGGGACGGAAAAATACAACGGCCGTCCATCCTAACAGCCTTGCAGATACTCTTGGTACTTGTTCAATGTAACATTACCGAAACGGCGTAGTCAAAGAAAGTAAATACTTCGTAGAGGAGGCCGCCGAGAGGAGAAATAATAATGGTCAGGATTGAAATAGAAATCAACGGCATATCAAGGCGGAACAAAAACGAAGCCAGAGGAAAATAAAAGTGAAGGCCATGGAACTACGTCGGGCACGAAATCGCTTGACATGGACTTCGGTGTGCATTCAGTGAACGGAGAGTTCCGAGAAATTTTGTTTATTTGGGCACCGTGTCAGCCTCTCCTGGACAGGGCAATTTCCACATTAATCCCTTGATTATTTCTGGGATTGGTCCTGTTAACCAGCCAGCTGCGACCAAATTGGCAAAGCGTAAGGTTTCCAATGGGAAGAAGCAAAAGAGTGGAATAAAGAAGCCGAAGAGAACATGCCAAGAAGAGAAGAAGAGAGGTGAAGCGCGGCTAGTTCAGCCAAGCGGCTGAAGAAGAACGCCGAGGCTGAAGGGAACAAGCGTCGGAGGGAGAAGACAAACAGCAAAAGACTGGGGATAAACAGAAATGTGTAAGGTAAGAGCTGGCAGAATGCAAGTGATGGCACGGAGCAGATGCACTCGCCCTTCGTGTCGACATCCTTCACAGCCCTACGAGGCGGTTCCGGCTCGCGAGGAGGTGCTCTCTTCTTCTTCTTCTTTTTTTTTGTTCTTCTTTTTTTTTTGCCGTAGTGGCTCTCGCCCGTTCTACGACATTTGCCCCCCTTCTGTCTCGTAGGACCACTCGCATGCATCGAAATGGCGGGGTTTATTTTTATTGCAGACCTTCATTGGCCGCGTACGGCGCCCGGTGCCGACGAGAACGCCAAAAGGGCGGTGGCGCTTGGTGTTCTGCGTCCTGTCAATCTGTTGCCCTCGTGACCGGATATGAACAGAAGAGAAACCGCTCTAAAGAGGCTGCAGATGCCCTAAATAAATTGAAAATGCAAGACGACATCGACAGAAACAAAGGGTGTGATGGTTTGATTATAGGCAACAGGCAGACGAATAAACTCAACCAGTTTCCCTGTTTTACATGTGATGCGCAATGCAATCACAAAACATAAATCTTGTTGGAGGACATGGAACACGAAAGGGAGTGGCAAATAAGAAGTGGCTAATAAGAAGCTCCAGACCAGCGCCGCTTTAGTCTGTACCTGAATGCGGCACGGCGGCTGCTCCCACTCGCCCGACCATGAGTGATGTGAGGCTGTTTAAAGTGAACCCGGTCCGCCACTGGACGCGGCACTCCAGTTGTCCCACGAAGGATGATAGAAAACAATGCAAATCGGCCACAGCAAGTTGTTCCGTGCCAGAGCGGGCAGCAAAGAGTGGGTTCGGCGCGGTGTGACTTCAGAGAAAGCCTTGAGCGCTCACTGTATTGACTTCTGCAATTGAAACAGGTAACTGAAAAGAAGGCGTTCTTAAAAAGACAAGCAGATCTGACCATGGAAGTCTCACATTCAGCCGCTTAGCTTTGTCTAAGAAAACTAACACCGGGTTTGGATATCGGAATTTGCTGCATAAGGCTCACAAAGTAAGGATTGCCGTCCAAAAGAGGTCGTTAAAAATAGGACTGAACAAAGTCGGCGTAAGGGTATGCAAAATTCAAATTCCAAAAAAAAAACAGTAGAACGAAGTCCTTTTGTTGCAGCCTAAACTCGCAGCCGAAGAACCTCAAAATAGATAGACCTCTGAAAGCCAAACATCCCCCCAAAATAAGAACTCTCAGCTGGCCAACCTAGTTGCCACAACGCAGTTGCCATGGGCAGGACCTGAACGAAGCCACCGCCATTAGGCGTTAACAAAACCAATGAAAACAAAATAAAACAAATAATAAAATGTGCCCGAATTGAGGCGAGCAAAACTTCAAAAATTAACTAGTTTGACACCCCAGACTCGTACATCCGTTTCCCTAAAACAATCGAACGACGACACCGATAAAAAAGGGGCATTGTAAAGCCCAGAACCGGGAGAAGGGAGACGTGAAAACAACATTTCACCACCCTGTGCCTTTCGTTTCTCATATGCCGGTGAAGATGAGACCCATGGAGACCGCCAGAGGCGCCGCACTCCAGATGGCCGCGAATGCTGCGGCACCGACGTTATCGACGCCCGGAATTTCATAGAGACACTGAGTATAGACGCTGAGGCCGACCGAGAGCGCACAAGCAAGGGTACGCGCGTCAATGGTCTGTCGGCGGATGTGAGCGCTGCGCGAGAAGCCAGTGTTGTTTCTCCTGGGGGCATCCTTAGTAAAACCGAAAATATAGTTGCGGCAAAAAAGGCCGCAGAGTGAGCTGACAACCACAGCAGAGAAGCTCAAGAAGATGTTTGCAAACAAATCAGACACCGAAGGAATCGATGCGGACAAGAGACTCGGGACGCGGGCAGGCTCGACAGTTTTAATGCCGGAGAAGTGAACGACGAAGGCCTCTGGCAGAAAGAAGCGGCACGCCTGCACGAGGATAAAGACATAGATCACAGCAGCGAACGTATATGGGTAGACAACGGTGATGATGTCGCGCTTCATAAGGTTGAAAAAGTCGTCACGTTCCTTGTCGTCCTCGGTATCGTCGTCACTAGTTCCTTTGAGGAAGTGATAACCTTCGAGCACGTATGTCTCGACGTTGATAGTTAGAATTTCCGCAAAAAATGAGGCAGTGATTGGCACATTGTAGAACGAGTGGAGCAAGTAAATCTGGGATGGTTAGATATCTTTGTATAAAATGGGGAATACCATAAGATCAACAAAGCAAATGATGCAAACTCACAATAGGCGTGCTAGAAAGAGCTTGTAAAGCTGACAGACTGCCCGACGAGCCCCAGGAAACAGCCAATCTCACACTGAATATAAAGGTATTGTCAGTATGAAATAAAACGGTTCAGTTTCGCAAACTGTAAAATACGTACGTTCTGGCCAACACAGAGGCGGCAAAGGGCACGATATCCAGAGGGCCGGCCGTGCCAAAGAACAACACCCCGGACATCCAAGTTTGCTCAAACGAGTCAGCAAGCCATTCCATCGTAAAGCGTGCACCCGACGACAGCAATGACGATATGATGGCCAGAGCGACAATGTCCCTCAATACCTCGCCCTTGTGTTCCACACTCGGCGAGAGAACGCCGGGGAGTGGGTAACCCGACGAGGCGTCAAAGGAGTCCACCATATCATCGACAGCCCTTTTAGCCTTGCGCAGGCTCTTGTCGAGCTCCTTCTTGGTCTTGGAAGCTGCTTTCTTGGCTTCCCGAGTTGTGGTCGGGGACGTAGCAGTAACCTTCCCAGGCGCCTTTCGAGCCTTTTTGGGAGAAGGGGTGCTCGGCTTGCGGTCGTCGGCGTTGTCGTCACTATCGTCTTCGAGAGGCTTGTTCTTGGACCGGCCTTGTTTCCTCGTTTTCTTGGGCGACTCCGCGGCAGTAGCACCGGCAGCAGCCTTTTGGCGAGTCGTCGGCGGTGAGGGCGTCGGATCGGTAGCGACCGTGACTGAGTCCTGTACGGCCTTCGAGCCGGCTCTTGACTTTGGGCGTCCCATCTTGTCAATTGAGTGCGCTGTTGGTGCAAACGCGTCGCGTGTTGGGGCGAAAGAGTTTTTAGCAATTTTTTTGCGTTTGATGTGTCAAAGGTCAATTGGCTTCGGTGATGCAAGATGCGTTGTGCTCGAGTGTTGATTGCTTTTGTCGATTGAAACAATTGATAATTGCTGTTGTAACAACGCAGAAGTAAGAAACGATAAGAAGGTGGCAGGGGAGAGGGGTAGAAAGCTCTAATAACGTGGGAGAAAGCCGTTGTGATCTCGCTCATCGCCAAAAAGTGTACTTGTAATGACGGTTGTCCTGTTAGAGACAAAGCTGCTGTTTCTGTTTTCGTGGTCGTAGTCATTGTCCGATCGAGACCTGCAAATGGACGGAAGCAAGGGCTGTGACTGGGGTGACGTCGTTACCCCATTTAGCTGCTCTTTTTGGAGCTAGGCCCCACTTTCCACGATCAGCGATCGCGCCTGCCCACTAAAAGGAACCAGTGGGCGGCAGAATTTGTGGGTGGGTGTTTACTGAGCTCCTTCCGTCATTCATCTGGAAACAACCACGCGAGCCATGATAGCCGCACGGTACACAGATAGACAAAACGGGCAAGAGCACACGCAATGCGCACTGTTAGCTTCATCTTATCACTGCCGAAAAATACAGTACGATGTATGACGGTTGACTTAGAAGGAATTTGACCTCATTTGCTACTCACCCCGCATAGGAGCCCCTCCGAACACTTCTCTCCAGTTCACCTAACCCTCTGCCCAGCTCCCATTATCTAACTTCACGTGTAGACTAGAAGGGTGTAGCTCACTCAAACGATTGCTCTTTCCGTCAATGCCTGTCCCCTCCTTCCTCTTTCACTCAGGTAGACAAACTTTGCTCGTCCTGTTTCGCCTCTTCTTCTCTTTCCCTTCTTCTTTCTCTTTTGTAAACATGACTGTGACCACTTTAACTTTGCGCTCCTGCCTCCACCATCCGTGATTTGATACCCCCTTTTCTCTTGCCATACATTGTATACAGCCTCTATTCGCTCTTTCCCTTATCTATTGCCTGCAAAGTGTCACGCCATCTTATCTTCTTCGCGCAGTGTGCAATCTGAATGGCAGAACCTACGATATGATACATCATCAGCATCTACAGCATACGATATCACCCATCGCTGCATCACCACAAGGCAGTTCTATCGGATACAGATGTTGCGTTTGTAAGTTGAATTATTTATATTTAGTCGTTTTTCTCGTTTTTTTGTTGCTATACAACTGCAAATCTGCTCGACACCAAGGCCGGCCCTCACTTTAACCTCGTGGGCGAATCTCACTTCTCGTTGCTAGTCACAACCATGGCAAGCCATCAAAGCGCATTTCCCACTCTTCGGTGCTGAGTTGTCGGGAGGTGGAGCAAACCATTTGCAAACCATACAGCCTTCCTAACATTTAGGTCTCTCCAGGACGAGACAAATGGGGAAAGAATAGACAAGTATATGTCAACGTTGTACCAAGAGTCAAAAAAGGGGGTTGTTCATAAGTCGTTTGTCTTTGTTGCCGACTTGGGGTCGCCGGCTTTAAGAGGAGGTGTCTTTTTTTTCGTCTTTTCGTTATTTTCATGTGGCTTTTGCCATTCAAGAGTCGGCAACAAGAGTCGGCAGCCCAGATCGATGATGATATACATCACCTGACCGGCGATTTCGATACGTTTCTTTACTCCTCCATACGGCCAAACACACCGTCATCGTCGTCGTCGCTACGAGCGCGCGACCGGGTATCTTCTTCATCGTCATCCATGACGCTATCGCCGCTTCCATCCATCTTCACATCGTCGACGATGCTCGAGCGGTGGCGGTCACCGCGAGTAAAGCTCTCAGGTGCCCGGCTAGGGAAGCTGTTGATGAAGCTAGTGTCACCGAGGGGGGTCGCGGATTGGCCCAGGTATTGGGTCGGAACCGGAGGAACTGGGGGCACGTTTTGTCCCAGGCCTTGCACGGATCCCGGTGTCACAGTGTTAGCATCGCCTGCGCCGCTGTTAAAGCTGCAGCTAAGAAGCTCGACAGCGGCAGCCAGCTCGTTGTCTTCCTGGCCGGTCACGTTCTTGCCCGACGACGGAGGGCGCAGGTTGTCCCGGCTGACTTGACGTTGGTGAGCAAAGCCAAAGCCGGCACTAACGTTCCCAGCTGGCAGACCAGACTGGTACGAGCGAGCGACATTTGCAGCAGAAGCACCTGGTTGGCTGAAGCGCTGCGAAAAGCTCATGTGGCCCAACGATGGGGCCTGTGGTGGCGACGGGTACGACGCCATCGGATCTCTCTTAATGGCGTCGGCGTTCGTGGTGTCATCCATTTGTGTCGGTGGTGGCGTGGTGTCGACAGAGCTACGGCTGTCATGTTGGTAGGAGAAGCCAGAAGCGGACGGCGAAGCCGGGTCGTTTTCGCTGGCAGAGTCCCTGGTCGAGTCGGGAGGCGTCGCAGCGGCGTTATCCTCGCCGTCAGGAGAGGTGTTCATGGTGACGAGCACAGAGGCGGCCTCGAGCAATTGGACCTGCTGGTGCTTCGAAATGAGAAGCTTTGATGTCAGAGCCCATTCTGGGGTATGTTCCCACCTGAAACAGAACACAAGTCAGTATACATGACGCACTAACCATGCATTTTTTTCTGGCCGGGACTGGCGTATGTTGGGGAAAATGAGAACGTACAGATGCTTCGTCAGGCAGCTACTATGCTTGTAGCCCTTTCCGCACTGCTTGCAGCGGAGCTCCATGCGGCTGCTTCTACGGCCTTCCTTCAAGGGTTGGCCGTCGCTGGCACGACGAACGCGGGCAATTTCGAAGGCGAGAGAGCTAGCGTCGTTCAAAGAAGCAGGGTCGATTTCACCATCCGACATGTCGTTTAGGTCGTCGTCGATCGCACTGCCGTCCGCTGTCACGAACTTCCGGGTAGGCAGGCTGGCTGGAGGCGAAGGCAGCGGAAGGCTTCCAATAAGCCCATTGGTGCCGGCCGTGGCCATCGCTGCTGCCATCGCGCCGCCGCGGGAAAATCCGCCCAATGAGCTGCTGACGACGTTGGCTCCTGGCTTCGCCAGGGTGTTCCGGCGGGCATTTATCGCGAGAGCACCGTTGGGTAAAACCTCCGCTTCTTGGATGATAGCGGCCATAGCGGCAACGTTCGTGGCACCGGGGCTTGTCATGCTCTTACGACGGCTGACACGATGGCCCGAGTTGAGAGCTGAACCAATAATCGAATGAGAGCCATTTCTCGAATGCGGCAGTCGACTGGCCAAGCCATTGGATGCGCTGGTGCTCAGGGAGCCGGCACCGTTCGCGACGTTGGACATCGATGGGCGGTGGGTCAAAGGCCTCGGTGACGCCTGGATATCCTGGAGGGCCGACACAAGCGGTATCAGCAAAACTGCCTAACACGGCCGAAGCGGACCTTGCCTCGTGCAAGTTGACGTATGATCGTGTACGACTGCTGGAGCACCTCCACTTTTCTGTCTCCTCCACCCATTCCGGGCAACAGTGGTGTCCGCGTTGCCCAGTCTGTTCCCCCTCCAAATTCCCGGCGTCTTATCGCAGTTGCGGCCCTCTTCGAATTGTTTTCCCGGAATCCAGACAGAGTCCTGGTCGGCCACAAAACATGTCAAGGTTGGGGAGTATGACTGACCTTGGACGAAGCCATTGTTGTTCGTGTACAAAGCAGTATCGGTCAACCTGTTGACCGATACAAAATCACCCTCAAAACTCTCGTCCCCTCCCAGCAGTCGGCTGTGTATGGCGGGTGTTGAGGAGAGAGAGAGCGAGCGTGGAGAAGCAATGATGCCGGAAGCCTGGTGATTAAAGACGAAGCCAAACGAGTGTTCGGGCAGAAGGCCAAAAAAAAAGAGGTAGGAAATGGTCGGACAGGTCGTTTATTCTCAGTGTCTACTTCCGAGTGGTGGTCTCAGAAAAAGAGAAGATCTGTGTATGCTTGTTTGTGTGCGTTGTTGTTGGGAGTGTTGCACGTTGGTGGTTTGTGTGCGTGTAGTATGACTCCGGGTCGGCCGTTCGGTGATGACAGTGGAGCGTTGGAAGGAGAGGAAAGGTCGTGATACGATCGTCGTGGACGAGAACGACTAGAATCAAGAGGATGAGGTGCGTATGTGGTTATGGATTGGTGGTCCAAAATTGAGGTATCCAAAAAAAATTATTGTTGAGAAAAGGAGAAGGGAAACAAGAAACAAGAAGGAGAGGACGACCAAAAAAAATATTATTCTAGCAGTGCATTTTCCGGCGTGATTGTGCAGAGTGTGTGGTGTGTTGTGTGGTGGGAGTGGTGTGCGCGCGCGCGGAAGCCAACTTTAGACTATGGGGAAGGAACGAGTCACAGTGCCAGTTCGAAAACGGAAGGGGTGAGGGGGGTGAGAAGGACGAGAGAGGAAGGGACAACTGCGACCCACGGCAAGAGTGCGCAGAAACAAAAAAAAAAATGACAAAGCCAAACTTGGGGGGGGGGGCGATACGGAGCATGGAGTACAAAATACACACACCCCCTTTCCTTGACTGGTGTTCTTTCTGTTTCTGTCGCGATTGCTCACGGGATGGGGCACTGCACTTGAATGGGAAGCCACGAGACCCCAATTCCTCAATTATTTTTTAATTATTTTTCTTAGCAGGTATTCCATTTTCCGCGCTCCTTTTACTCCGTAGTATGCAAGCATATAATAGTTAAAGCCTACGCTTTCCGGACCCAGTGACACAGTAAGAAAGGCAACGAAAACAAACCCAAATGGTTCCCGTCGCAGCGAACGCGCAGCCCGACAGTTGGCCCCAGCAAAGGGCAGCAGCGAAAGGCGAGTGGGTGTGATGGAAGGGCATCTGGTGGCCAGGTCCTTTTACGACAGACGTGTCTTGTCTCCTGTTACTACTTTGTACACCAAAAATACCGTTGAAGCCAACAAAGGCCAGACCAAAGACGAAAAAAAAACTTTAAAAGACGTTGGCGATCAGGGCTCACCTTCCTTTTTTTTTTTTTTTTTTTGCGACGTGTTGTGGTGGGCGACGACGGCGGCTAAGCGTCGACTATGAGGGCAGGACCGAGGGAAGAACAGAGAACAAGATAGAAAGAACGAATCGCGATTGACTATTGAGACAGGAAAGAGGGTGGCGAAACACCAATAATCCGTTACAGCCAGATATATCAGTACAACGGACTGGACTTGTCTCTTGCAAGTACCGGTTGAATTGTAGAAGGTAGTGGCAGGTGCAGATCAGGTGGAGTTTTTGGGTCGACCTCAGTATGAGTCGCCATATGGGGTACAAGGCAGATACCAGGTAATACCCGCCAGCTCACCTTCTGTCTTTGTGTGTGCGATTTCGTGCTGGGAGGAAGAGGAGGAAGGAGGAAGGAGGGGGACGACAGTCGAGAACACGCCCCCTCCCTCTTTCCACATCAAGTGTGATGTTTGCGCACTGTGATCTAGCCAGACGTGTTTCGAATTGGGCTGTATTACTGGGCCCGCCATAAGAAGGGTAGAGCAGTGGAGCACCGTACGCCACACTGTATGCTAGTCGCAATTCGCCAGATACACAATGCGGCCTGGGAGGGGAAGGAAGGAAGAAGGGGGGCGTGGATAGCGCAAAGGCCGTATATCTTTATTGTTTTTATTTTACAGTCGCCCAGCGCGCCATCGCCGTTGATGTTGAAAGACCAACGTACACTGGAGCTGGAGAATGGCTTGTACATGTAAACCTAGTGAACGCGTCTTGTATTTTCAAAGGACAAGTAAACACATCACATAGCGGCATTCAGCCTCAGCATGAATGTTTACTCGTAGGGAACAACCTGTTCTGCTGGAAGCTGCTTGCAGTCGGCCCCTCCCCCTCCCGTTTCCTTTTGTTTCTGTTCTTTCCCCTTTTGTCCCATTTCCTTTTCCTCATCTGCCCCTGGTCACTCGTTCCCCATAAAAGCGTGCCTGCTAGCCTCCTATTTTTATCATGGCCGAACCTCAACTGCCCTCCCTGTTGTATAACCCCCTGCTTGCACCTCTGCACCTTCCCCCTCTTTCTCGCAATCACCCCCTGTTCGCCGCCTTGTTCCTTCCCACCCAAGATGACCTGCAGGCGAACCGACGGCCGAGGCGGGAACAGCGGGCAATCACGGTGCTCAGCGGCGCAAGAGCTGTCTCTGTTTGTCAACTTGCCGGAGGAAGGAGAGAACGACAAGAGCAGAGAGGGGGCGACAAGAAAGAGGGGGATCGACTTTAGGAAGTCACTTCCCATATTGCACAAACGTTCTAGGAAATGCTCATGAAATTGGCGTTCTCCACATAACATGGACAGAAAGGCCCCCACAGACGAGACATGGTATTAACCGCCAGCAGAAAGATTATGATTATGAGATAGGAACAGGCGAGGCAAGGTACGGCCTCGTTGTAATCAAAATAACCTTGCGCCGACAATAAATACGTCGTGGGCTGGAGCTGTCTGGTCGCAATATTACAATGCACTGTAAAGTCGTAAGCAAATAGGAGCAAGGGACGGAGCACCGCTTAGAACAGGAATATATGGCGAAACGGGCAGACGGGCAAGTAAATGAGCCAGGAGGATGAGAGGCCTAAGGAGAAAGAAACGAGAAACGACAATCAACAAAATATCAAAGCCAACCTGGTTCCTGACTTCCCCTTTTTGCAACCGTGCCAAAAATATTAGCTGTCGCCCTGCAAGACAGGCCACCAATTGTCCAGGCCAGGTCCCAATTTCATTTGCGGAGTGGGCCTATCAACGGCCAAGGATGAGAATGTGCACATACTTTCAACAGCATGGCTTCAAGGTTCATGTAATAACTTTTGTCGATTTCTGCGTTTTGATATGAATGGGGAAATAAAGGCGAGGCGCCCAAAGAGGGCTCATGTTTGTCAAGCGATGGTAATTCGGTACTGTTGTCGGCCTTGAATTGGCTCATGAGACGCGGCTGAGAATTGTGTCTCACATAACAAAAAAATTCAAATCGGGATGATGCTCTTTTTTACTTTGCACAAAAAGGCCTCTTTGGGTCTTTGCGTCTTTTTGTTTGTATATTTACATACAAAAAAATTGCTTGTAACTGCGCCTTCTAACGAGTCGAAGACGAGAATGACACAAATGTACTGCGTACGAATTGAAGTGTTGCCCAATGCCGGCCAATCAAACCGGTTACCCGACAAAGTACGACGGTACAAGTACATCGTGGGTCACAAGGCCCGCATTATATTTCGTGCTCTGTTGTGAAAGAGGAGAATGAGGAGGAAAAGAGGAGAAACGGGCTCGAAAAAAAGTTACCTCCCACAAAGTAAATAGGGCAGCCAAACAGAAGGCAGAATGCAACACCGGCTGCAGCCATTGACCACCTTTTTGAGGGAACAGAGGTGTTGTGAAAGAAACGGACAGGGCCAAACGCGTTTGACGTGTTCATCAACTGGACGAAGACGATTGACAGGTCGGACTGACTCTCGCTCGGTGCAACAGGCCAAGACAACACATCAACTGGACGAAGACGATTGACAGGTCGGACTGACTCTCGCTCGGTGCAACAGGCCAAGACAACATAAAGAGTGTGGCAAAGGGAGGGACAAAAAATACTCGAACAAGGGAGGAGACGATGCACGTCTGTATTTTGATTTTGTGGTTCTCTGTAAATAACTGTAATAAGACGAGACACAAGAAGAAAAAAGTCAAAAGAAGAAAACCATTGCAGTGGTACCTAGCCCTTTTGCTGTTCAAAAAGGGCATATTTCCGCGTAGATCAAGATGTTCCGGCATTTTTGGTTTCCATTCGAGCCCAGCGTAAATACGGGGTACAACCACGCTATTGTCCGTCGCGGGAGGATCAACAGAAACAAAACTCCGCTGTCCTTGCCAGTCCCCCCAGTGAGCCAGTGTTCCCAGAACATACTGAGACTACAGAGCAGTTGCATAACGCCTTGTTTTCCAAGTGCCTCACTGAAAGTGTCTGTACAAAACAAAAATGGGGGCTGCAGAACGCAGAAAGAACGTTGTAGGATGCACATGCATAGAGACAGCACATAAAAGACTTTTAACAAAAATACTTCGCGAGGACAACTCTTTGCTGGTATGGCGATCCCTTCGATAAAAGAAAACTGGATGGCTGTGTGCGGCACTCGACGGCAAAGAACACATATGGCTTGGCGCCTGCCAGAAGGAGAGAAAAGCTGGTTGCGGGTTATGTAAAACGAGCACACAATTGACACACTTCACACGACTTCAAGCACTCTATTTGCCGGACGCGCAACCACGGCGTTGGTGACCGATGCAAGACGCAAGACGGGACACATGCAGTCCTTGAGAATTGTTGCTCGAGTTGAAGCTGCTTGTACCCGGCAGCCTTTTCTCTTTTTCCCATGTACCAAGTATTATCACTGTTTTCTATGTTCTAGAAGTTGCTGCTCCATGGGTGAGCATTGGCCAACTGTCTCAACACCTTGCAACAGCGCCCTGTAAGAAATATACTTGCAAGCAATGCGTGAGATGCTCCATTTCGTACCCAGCCTAATCAGAGGCGCAGTCCAGGGTTCCGAAACCGCCAAACCAAATTATCATCAGGCAGACAAATAAAATAGTAGTGACCAGAAAACGTGGCCACATCCCAACATTTTCCCCCCCGAAAATAACAGCACCAGGAATCCCATCCTGTGACCCAGTTTCTGTCAACGACGTCACCGTTATCGTCAGAAACAGAACGACAAAATTTCTAAAGTCATGCCCAAGGAAGCCATTTCAGAAAATGAGACGGACCGTGGGACAAGACGAAAAGCCCCAGCCCTGTCGTTAGCGTGTCGTCTATTTCTCTTTTCCCCCGTCACAGCGCAACAACGACAACAAACGACTTAACTTTTTGTGGGCACTATGGCTGCGTCCGGAAAGGCTGCGATGTGCCTTGGAATATGGACAATTGGGGCAACTGCGCCAGACACAGACCGTTCCAACAAAACCTTTGGCTGGCTCTTGTCTCGCGTCAGCTGGCCCGGGCCCTCAGCTGCTAGGCCCAAAATAGAAAACAAGCGCTCCGTTATCGATACACAAAAAAATGCGCGCGAAGTCTGAGGACATCTGGACCACCATCTGGGGCCGAGAGACGAGAGACGTGGCTGCTGGCAAAACAAAGGGACGTATTATCTCTTTTTCCGGGGCCTTTGTAACGGCAACCACCACGACATCTATCTTGTCTTGTTCAAACGATGCTCCAGAACAGTACTTGTTGCTGCTCCTTTTGCTCCGGTGCAGGCAAGGAGCCACTGAAGCGCAAAATAGTGGCATGCAGGGAGAAGAAAACCAAGGAGGAGCACAATACGATGCAGTGGAGCAGGGCCACTCCACAGCCGAACGGCGATTGCGTCAGTGGGGCTGGAGGGGTGAAAGAAGCGAGGGAAAAAAGGAACCTTGAGCAAGAGAAATATGTCAACGTGCAACGAGAAAATAAAATAGAAATTGGAAAGCAGAAGGCACAACTGACGAATTTCGTCACGACAGCCAGAAAGAGGAGTCCCCCACTCAAAAATCATCCACACGCGGGGGGGGAGGAGAGATGAAAGAAGACACCCCATACGAGCTCCGCTGTCCGTCGATTGCCCACAAGGATGAATGGGCAATTTTGAGGCAATTAATATTTGTTTATCAGATGGCCACCCCATCATTAGGTTATAAACAGGAGCCATTGGCAAAAGATGAAGGGGGGACTCTGTAGTACACCAGGGGAAAAGGAAACAAAGGGAAGGGGCAAAAGGAAATGCACAACGGAAATTTTAGGTTAGGTTATATTTGAGAGCTTTTGTTTTCCCCTCGAACCTTTTTATTTTGTTTTGGTTTTTAGTTTTCATTTTTTTTCTGTCCATGACTGTCGATCTTAGAGAACGTCAAACCTCAATAAAGAAACACCATATTTTACTAAAAGTATTCCTCGGGTCCATGCCAATGATAGTCGGTATGGAGAAGACGCATTGGAGCACGCAAAAAAAAAAAACTGGAAACTTTCAAAAGATAATGCCACGAGCATCGTCTGTCTCCTGCTAGATCATCGATTAGACGAAAGTAAAAAATGTCTTGGCAAAAGATAGCGGCTCCTCAGAGGGGTTGCACAAAGGCCCCCCTGTTTTTACAGGCCCCTCTTTGTCTCCTCTTTTTATTCGCATAGGCTGGAAAGTGTTTGGCTTTGGTTTCCGTAGTATAAGGGAAATACGTACAGCATTTCAGTATTGGTATCTTGATATGAGAGGAGGGGACGCTGGGAGGTTGATGGTATGGCGATACAGAATAGAACTTGTTTGAGCCTTTAGAAAATTTATGCAAGTACGTCAGACCCAGAAGGCCGCCATATTCTAGTTCGCACCGTACGAGATAAGTAAAGGATGAAGCACAAGTGGCGGTTATGCTTAATGAGTAATACCCGTTGTTAAGAGATGTGAGGCCGTACAAGCACTGTATTGGCCGTGACTCGTGCCTTCCCGACTTACAACAGGAGGCCATTCCGTACCTGCTTCTTTCTACCTTTTGCAACCAACATCGTTCGCACCTGCCCGAATTTGCAAAGCTCAACGGCCTCCGATTTCACAACCTCATAGCCTCACAACCTACCAATTCAGCACAATGTCAATGGACGTCTTCCGTGTCGGCCGTGGTGGCGCCGGCAACTGGTACAGCAAGAAGGACCAAGAAGAAGCCGAAAAGCGGGTAGGTTTTCCTCTGACCCCCTCTTCTTCCCCCTCTCTCTCCTCTCTCACCTGGCCGAGAGCCCACGAGCTATGGCGCAAAGTGGAGCCAAAGCTACTTGCAGGAGAGAGGCATACGATGGTTACCCATGTGATTTCTGGAATCACTGGAGCGTTTTGCGCTGTTGAACATTTACTGACCGAGCTGTTGTTTGGATACAGGACGTTGAAGCCCAGGCAAACGCTGCCGGAACAGAAGCCGCATCACAGCCGCCGATTGCTCCCCAGCCGCAACAGACTCCATACACGCGAGGCGGACGGGGCGGCGCCGGTAACTTTTACGATTCGGCGGCCGTTGCTGCGGCAGAGCGCGACGAAGCTGTCGAGGCTGCGCGAGTACAGGCGACCACGACCAAAACGACTATCCCACCCTCGGTTGATGCGCCCGCCGTTGTAACATCTTCATCGGCACGTCCCAAGCCTGGTCTGTCGGGACGTGGCGGCGCAGGGAACTGGGCAGCATCGGCGGCAGCAGCAGCTGAGCTGGAGGAAGAGCAGAAGCGCAAGGAGGCAGCCATTGCGGCCCAGATCCAGCAGGACGTCGAGGCTGGTCTGCCGATGCCACCCAAGACGTACCACCAGGCGCCAGTGACACGGGAGCGGAACAAATAGACGGAGTCAAGTAGAGGACATCTTTCTGATCTTCCTTGCTGTGCTGTGATTTTACATAGATATGATACCAATCAACGTTTCCCTTACATTTGGAAGTCGTTAAGCCAGAGCGCAGACACTACCTCGTTAATATTATATGTCACCGGCCGAAGCCGTCTCTTCGCGCCGGGAGTCAGAAATCAACATGAAGATGCATGAAGATGTGTATATGTTTATAAAACTATAATGTCATGTCCAAAGGAGCCGCCAAACAGTGTATGAAGGAAACAGAAATGATGATAAACTGGCAAATGCACGCCGGGAACGCCAAACCCCCATATCCCAAGTAACTTTTTTGTAGAGTCCGACGAGTGCGAAGGAGATGAAAGGCTGAAAGGAAGAGGAGGAAGGGAGGACGAAAACGAGGAGAAAATGAGGAAATGAGAAAAGAAAATCATAAACCGCTGGTTGGATGCACTTGGTCGTATGCTTGTCGTATGTAGCGACGTCTCTCTCGTTCTGTGGCTTAGTCCATGTCCATCTCGTCGTCCTCCTCGTCGAAGTCGTCGTCGCCAGCATCCTCGTCCACAAGCGACGAGTTGCCGACCTCCTCCTCGGCCAGCTCCACCCGGCCGTCGGCCGTGATGCGTTGCCGCACCACTCTCCGTGCAGCGGCCTTGGTCTTGACACCATCGGTCGTATCCACCTCGAGGTCCTCGAGCTCCACGTCCACACCGGCCTCCTGGAGCGCCGCCAGCTTCTTGGCAGCCGCAGCCGCGCGCAGCTTCGGGTGCAGGGGCCGCTGGGGACGCGGCAGCAGCAGGTGGCTGTGCTCGGCGACGAGCTTGCGCGCAGCCAGGAGCTCGCGCTTGCGGTTGCCGGCCATGCGGCGCTTGTAGAAGTGGCGCTCGCGACGGGAGCGGATCTCGGCGATCTTGTCCATGGCCTCCAGGGTCTTGGCGGCGAGCTCGCGGTTGTAGCGGACGGGGACGTTGCGGCGGGCGGCGAACAGCAGAGTCGAGTCGACAACCATCTCCTTGCCGGAAGCCTTGCGGAAGGCCTTGGTCCACTTGAGCTTGCGCGGGTTGCGCTTCATCTTAAACTGGGTGGAAAAGCATGTTAGCAACCATTCGTCTGTCTGCAGCCATTGCGGCAGTTCCTCTTTCCACCCTATCCCGTGGAGTTCCTAATCATATCGCTCGACTTACGTTCTTGTGGCATTTGCTCCGGCAGAAACGGAACGTCTTGCTGTCGTTCCGCACAAACATAATACCCTTGCCCGGGTAGGTGGGCCTGCATTCGAGATCTGTCAGCTTCCAGCTCCTTGTATCCTCTTGTATCGTCCTCCGGCGTTTCATTTCGTCCGTTGCGCAACATCGTCGAAGGGCAGGTTCGTCGTCGTGGCTTACCGGGAGCAGAAGTAGCACGTCTCGACTCTGCAAGAAACATTGTTAGCAACAGTCCACTCTTCTCTTTAAACGAAGAAAAAGAAAACAACATGCCTCATCTTGGCGGTGTATGAAACTCAAAATGTCTATGTGTGTTTGTTGGTCGACGGTCGTTGTGTCGTCTTGTCGAGGTCGAAAGGGAGAAGGGTCGTCTCTAACAAACGCAGGAAAAAAAGGCGGCGAACGATAGTCTCCGTTTTTTTGCCAATTTTTTTTTTGCTGGTACATCAAAAAATCTCTTTGGTGGGGCCTTATCGTTATCGCAGCCGATGAACCACTTTAACTACGGCGTGGCGGGAGGTGTGGCTAGTGAAATTCTGCCACGGGTCTCTTCTGGCCAATCAAGTACGCGAAAGAGAAAGCGGCTTTACGCTTTTCTGCAATTGCCTCCAGATTCCGACACTTTCCATCACGAGGCCAGCCGTTGGTAAGGTTTTCTTTTGCCCGCAACATCATCACGACGTACGATTTCACCACGACATACACAACGCTTTTCAAAACGCAACCCGCTACTCACATACTATCCGCACCCTACACAACTAAACAATGGCTTCTGCAGTTGCAATCGGTGCCGGCGTGGCCGTCGCTGCTTTTCTGGTAGGAGCTTTTTCTTTCCCCTCATCGCAAGATTTTCATGCGACTCATGCGCCTCATGCGACAAGCTGGGTTCACGACGCCCTTTTCGCACCACCACTGAAACAATTTTACTAATATTTACTCCTCTCTCAGGGACGCGCCGGTCTTGTTGCATTCCGCCGGTCGCGCGGCGGTGTTGGCTCGCTCGGCAAGGCTTTCTACAAAGGCGGCTTTGAGGGCAAGATGACCAAGAAGGAGGCTACTCTAATTCTATCACTGAAGTAGGTCCCCGTCTTTTTATTTCAAGTAAAGAGCATACTGCTAACAACCTCAGTGAGCGCGCGGTCACCAAAGAAAAGGTCCGCAAGGCCCACCGCACACTGATGCTGCTGAACCACCCCGATCGCGGCGGCAGCCCGTACCTCGCCACAAAGGTCAACGAAGCGAAAGAACTCCTCGAGAAAACGACATAACACCTCTCACTCGCAATACAAACAAAATACACAGCCCTCGGACTGGGTCGGAGTCGAGCCTAGAACGAACCTACGGCTGGTTATGACCCCAGGCTGGACGTCGTAACGCCCCAACTTTGTCACACCAGCCGACATGTAACAACCAAGAACATACGGATATCATTTTCATTTTCATAGCACTGGCGTTATTTTGGAATTTTTTGGAATTTTTTTCTGGCGGTATGGTGGGAAGGCGGCAGAAATGCCTTCCGATCTGTACTTGGATACTTTTCTTTCCTGGATCTGACTCTCCCACTTGGAAGATCGGATGTTTGAAAGAATGACTCGTTTGAGGCACCGTTGTTTTCCCACGAGCAAAAATCAGCGCTCTCGAAATTCTCTGCTCATAAATCACTTTTTTCCCATACCCATATGCTCGTCGTAATCGTCGTGATCATTACTGGCCGCCACTTGGGGCCACATTCGATGCTTCAACCTTGCCATCAAAGATCAATAAGGTCGGCCTGGCCCAACGAAAGACGCTGAACGGCAGGCATGCTGGAAGCCTTTGTCTTCGCTGCCGGCGACCCAGTCACTCGGGTCTTCTGCGGGGTTGCCGAGGCTGCTGAAGAAGGAGACGTGAGCGGCGTTCCGTTCTTATCTGCCTTGTCTGCCACGAAGCTGTTGTGGCGCCAGTTGCTTGCGTTAATGCAAGTGCCATCCGAAAACTCTCCTCCCGATTCCCAGCCCTGCTCGACAATATCTGGATCTGGCTTGTAGCTAAAGCAACTGTGTTAGTCTGGTAAATAACAAAGGAAATCAGCGATGGAGTATTGGCTCACCCTGGCCGCATGCGTTCACCGTGTCTCCGTAGACTCGCCTCCCGCTTCAGCACGACAATCCGCACCATCGCCTGGAGAGTGTACATTGCATCGTTGCCGCCGTTGTGGAGGAAATAATGCTCGATTTCCAGGTCCGTCAGAACGGACTTGAGGCTCGCCTGTTGGCTCTTCATGTGCAGGTGCTGGTGGATGAACTGCGTGTCGACAATGTCCATAAACATGTCGTCCGTCACATGGAAGCCAATGTTCTTAACCAAGGCAATGTCGCTCTTGATGTCGTGGCCAACTAAAACGACATTTCTCCGTTCCCCGTTCGGGCTCCAGGGCTGCAGGATGCTCGTGACGATAGCAAGCATATCCTTGATCGAAATGAATTCGCTTTTGCTAAAAGTAGATTCAATGTCAGTAAACAGTAGTGGCAGTCAAGGGATATATTTTATTCTGTTTTTTTTAGACAGACCCGAAATTATAGTTGTTTTCATTGCCGTGGCAATGTACCCGGTTGACCATGGTCAAGTACTCTGTGGTGCGGAGATGGCGGCCTTCAATGAGCGACAGCCAGTTTTCACACCCGGGGCCCGGCGGCTGTCCGGCGAGCTTTCTGGTGTCTAGGATGGCGAATCCGAGTTCAGTGATGAGACCGTGGTTGAACTCGTAGGATTCGATGTCCATCGCCACAAAGATGACATGATCCTCCTGTATGAACGGTGGGACGAGGGAATAGTCAATAGACTGCATGATGTAGCGTGGTGCATTGTCACGATATGGGACTATCGGTATGCATGTCAGTATAAGTTAACCATACACAACGAAAGTCTACCAGGCTATCGCATGGCATCAAAAAGCGAGAACCGTTTCTTACCTGCGTCGATCTTTTCACGTATTCCCATGTAGCGTTGGACTCGCTTGATCTGCTGTCCCCATGCACGTCTGTCAAGAAGCCGCTTTTTGCGGTTCTTCTCCGACTTGTTTGTCCTGTCCGCTGTCTTGTCGTACTTGTGGGACAGGCCGTTGACCTTTCGGACAAACATCTCGCGGGCTCGAGGCTCGACGTTTGAAAGCTCGAAGATCGCATCGACAGGGTCGAGGGGTGGCACAGCTTTTGTCAGCCTGCCAAAAGCGACCAAGTCCGGAGCACGACCCAAAAACCGAGGAACGGGTGTCTTCATCTGGCCAAAGATGACGGCAAATTTGTCGCCATTCACTCCGGGCGGGATGGTGAGCTGGATGTTGAGGGTCTTGTTGAGCCGGTCGAGGAAGCTTTGGAACTGTCTGGTCGGAACCATGAGCACATATGTGCTCTCCTTGTCCTTGGCCGGGTGCCACAGGTAGCAAAAGTCCCACTCCTGCCATTTCAAAATGGCCGACTTCTCAAAATACGGCCCAATGCGAGCGCCGTTTTGCTTTCCGACGAACCAGGAATGATAGTTTTGCACAATGATCCATGGGCAGAATGGGACTCGCTTAGAGGGGTATCTTTTGCCGGGCACTGCGTCTGGACTCCCAGAACCCCTAGAACTGGGAATGCTGACGAGTGGGACAATCTTTGGCTGAAAAATGGAAGCTTCGGGTGACAATGTTTTTTTGAGGTTCGGCTTGCCGTCACCTACGGATCATGTCAGAAGCTTTGTATGGAATTTTGGCCTACAATATGCCCCTAAGCCTTTTTCTGGTGGCTGTTTACCTTTCGGGGTACTGTTTCCCTTGGCAGCTTTGTTGTCTCGATTGTAGATGGATGTGATGACGACCTCGTCGTCTGACTGGTCTTCCGGGTCAAAGGGAACGCGGATGCTGTTGACCTTGGGCTCTTTCAGAAGTTCTGTGAGCTGCGGTGGCATGGGTGAAAGGGTGGAAAGCGGCTGAGAGATGCCTGAAGTGCTTAAGGCTGTGCCATCCTCGCCCAGGCCATACGCAGCCCGCACGCGGTCGAAGAGGGTACTGCGTTCAGTCATGGCGGGCCCAGAGATGTTGAGAGGACGGCCGTCTCTGGACTTGTTAGACAACACGAACACTTCCTCGATGGAAATATTTGAGCTTTGTAAATAAACGAAGAGGTACAGGGGTCGTGAAATGCGTGGGGTGATGTGGCAGAAGGGCAGCTGAAACCAATGCGGACAATGTCATGGCTTCTGATCTTGCTAAAATCGTGGCCTTGCGTGCATAGTCACTCTGTTGTCATTTAGACATACCTTGTGAGCAGATAGAGCACTGCTTCTCTGCTTTCTCCTTGTTTGCTGTGATAACTCTGGTAAAATCTGCACAGCTTTCTGCTTTGTAGGGTGGTCTGTTTTTCGAAGAAAGGATGCTTTGGGTTTTTTGTTTTCCTTTTGTAGGAGGAAATCGAGAGACGTTGCGCCTACTTGCCTGTTTTGGGGCGTAGTGACAAACCGTCGGTGCCCCGCTTTTTTTATCAATGTGAAAAACGGCAGCTACGGCAGGCGCCAAAATCAACACGTTTGGGAAGGAGCGACTGGGAGCGCGACAAGCGTGATCTTAGAAGGAACTCATGTGAGACTGAAAGACTTTTAATGGAAAAGTGGCGCTCTCATAACATTTCACAATAGGGCAGTTGCTGTTTTTCTCTTATTTGTTTGATTTATTTTACCACTTTCCAATCGCTAAATGAAGTCAATCTGACGACGCTCTTTCAAAAGGCTGGCACTGACACTTCGATCAACCGTGTCATATTGACCGGTACTGGTCGTTTCTTTTGCACTGGAATGGACTTGTCCAAGGGCAGCACCCCCCGTCGGTGTTTTTTTCAGCCGAGACAGACGCACAGTACAACCGTCTGACTGGTCTTCTCGACGTGTAGGTGTGGCTTTTGTCTGCGACTTGCGGCTGCGTTCACCAAAGGCGGCCGTCACTTTGAGCGAGGCCAAGCTCGGTCTGTACCCAGCAACCATATCTCGCCCTGTTGTGCGCGAGTTTGGCATTCCGTTGGCATGCGAGGCCATGTTGACGGCACGCACTCTGACTGCAACCGAGCTTCATTAGCGCGGCCTTGTTGCGAGTATTGGTGATCTTGATCATCTTCTGCCCAGTCTGCTTCAACAGCTCAGCGGAGTGTCGTCGGAAGCCTCGACCATGTGAAGGAGCTCGTCAAGGCAGGATGGATTGACGGTGGACGCCAGGCACAGGTCGACGTTATGAAGGTCCTGTTTGACCGCATGATGGCCCCTGATGCATCGGGTGCTTGGGACGTCAAGCAGTTTCAGGCCGAGAAAAAGCCAAACTGGGATGTACAAGGGGGGAGAGAGCAAGTTGTCGTGGGGAGACAGACCACGCTCGAGCATGTGCTGGGCGTGGCGCAGGGTCTCGAGCGACAGCTCACGGTCCTCGGGGCCGGGGGCCTCGCTGGCGTTGGCAATCTGCTCCTCGACGGCCTAGACCAAGTACTTGTTGCGCTCCTGGGCCTTGGTGTAGCTGGTGGCGTTGAGCGAGCTGGCGTTGCTCATCAGCTACTAGATGTCGCTGTAGCAGAAGATGGCCCACAGAGTGGCGCTGGGCTGCCACAGACCCTCGGGGCGAACCATGAAGCCGGCAGCGACGGCCGAGCCAAGGTACAGAGCCAGGGGGAAGAAGATGCCGCCCATGGCGAACCAGACAAAAATGGTGACGGGGAACAGGGCAACGGTGGCGATGAAAGCAAGCAGCGACGGGAAGGTGGCTACGGCGGTGTGGCCGGCACCAGGGAACAACAGCCCCAGAGCAAAGGCGCGGTAGCCGTTGTTCTCGAGGTTGTAGAAGGCCCAGAGACCTGCCAGTGACATGGTCAGGTACTGGTACAGCGTGCGGCGCTGGTGGAACTTCTTAACCAGACCGCGGCCGGCGAATGAGGGGATCAGGACATCCTTGACCGTCCAGGGGTCCCAGCTGAAGTCGCCAACGGACTCGGTGGAGGCGGGCTTCGAGTCGGTGCCCAAGACATGGCCCTAGCCCTTGGTATTGCCGTTGGCAGTGCCGTTGAGCTTGGTAGCCTGGGCCGTGGGGGCCTCGTGGTCGCCGTTGGGCTGGATGACTTTGGTGAGCTGCAGAGAGAAGGGTGTGTTAGCTATTTTGTTCTGCTGGAAGCTGTTAGGAGGTCTCCTGTTGGAAGGCCTCCTGTTGGAAGATGTGCTGTTGGAGAATGTTCTGTTGGAAGTCTGTATGTTGGAAGATAGTCTGTTGGCAAATCTTCTATTGGAAGACTCTGTGGATGATTCTTCGAGCAAAAGTGTAGAGTCTGTCCAAGTCTTGAAACTCGCTTAGAGCTCAATACAACAGTGTGCGTGGTACTTACTGTGGCAGACGTTGTTGTCGATTGTGTTGAATGTGAATGAAATGCCTTGATGCCGGAAATGGAAAATTGAATCCTTCTCGAGCGAGGGAAGCCGGCAGTTAAAAGCTCTTTCGAAAACCCATTGTTCCCCATTGAGCTCCATTCAGAATCCACGGAAACACCATTGACGCCGTCCTTGGCCTTGGCTCCGACCCTGTTCTCCGTGCTGATATTACACATCACAACTGCCTTGCAGTTTGGGGGAAAGGAGGAGGAGGAGATGGAGGCAACGGCAGAGTGCGGTGCGGCATGCGGCTCTGCATACCCCCAGCTCTGTCCGTTCGCTATCCGTTACCAACAGACAAAGACAGAAAGACGCAAAGAAGACGAAAAAGCAAGAAAATCGACGAAAAGAAGTAAAGATGCTGACACCGGTTGACAACTCCGTGCAATGATAACCATAAACTGGTACCATTTCATACTCAGAAGTTCAGAACGAAAGTTGATAAACACAGCGCGCCTTCCTAATGGGTGGAAAGGTGCGGTCCGCGATGCGGGATGTCAAAATGCGGGGAAGCGGAGTGCGGGGAAGACGGAGCGGGGCGGATGTTCGCTAAAGGAAGGTGCGATGGAGGCTGGATTTGGTGTTGGTTTGGGTTCTCAACTGACGGGCCGTCAGACTGCAACTCATAGATACCCCACGCCCCACACCCACTTGGAGGGGTTGCACACGCTATCCGGTGTAAGTCGAAGTAGTTGAGCCTCTGGAGTGCATCTTCGTGCAACCTAGAGAACGTTCGCGTGTGTCAGAGTGCATGTTCAACTGCAAGATAGTGATGTTAGATCTAAGGTTGAACTGTTGCTCTTTCCGTTGCAAGAGAGCAATGTCATGGAGCCAGCGGGACGTTTTGCGGGCCTTATTGGGGGATATTTTGCTGCTGGCCGGCGGACTGGAGACCCTTCACAATCCTTCCCAATGGAGAACAATGTAACGACGCCGGCTGCAGGCGGACTGAAAACGGACGCCTCCGGTGCGGTCGGCCCTTTTGAAATTGTCTTAAAGTGTCCTTATGTACGGTCTTTACTTTAGATATCCAGACATCAAGGTTCGATAGATCATATCCTCATCGTCCTCCCTTGTCTATCCTTGTCCATCTTTTCTTCTTCAAAAGTATTACGCTCAATACCAAGACCATCCATACTCCACCTGTCATCCTGCTATCAGTCTTCTGTCTTTTTTTTTATATACGTCTTTCACAATACTACCATCACAATGAAGGCCTCAGCAACCCAGGCCATTGTGTGCCACGACCCTGTCGAGGGTAAGAGAAAGTGGATTCTCGAGCCCATCAGCATCGTCACCAAGGTGCAACCTGGTGATGCCGTTTTGCTGTCTTTTGCCTTCTGCACGCAGTGCCACAACTGCCAGTTTGGTGCCCCTGGCTACTGTCACAAGTTCACCGAGCTCAATTTTGTCGGTAACAAGGAAGCTTTCCCCGGCTCCAAAGACGAGCCTAGCAAGGCCATCGGTGGCTCCTTCTTCGGCCAGTCCAGCCTTGCCCAGCACACACGCGTCCAAGAGACGTCCATGGTCAAGGTGACGCACCTTGTCAACAGCCGGGAGGAGCTGAGTATGTTTGCACCCCTTGGCTGCGGTATCCAGACCGGCGCCGGTACCATTACACAGCTCGGCCAGGCCGGTCCCAACAACAAGGTTGCCGTCATTGGTCTGGGCGGCGTCGGTAGTCTGCCATTATGGCTGCCAAGCTCACGGGCTGCCGCAACATCATTGGCATTGGCCGCGTGGCTAGCCGTCTCGAGTTGGCCAAGATCCTGGGTGCCACGCATGTCGTCAACACCTCGGAGCTGTCTGGCACGCTCGTTGATGAGATCCGCAACATCACCGGCGGCTCTGGCAGCACCATCAGTGTGGACGCCACGGGCGTAACTCCTCTGATTCAGCAAGGCGTCGAGTTCATGGCCAAACAGGGCAAGATGATTCTGCTGGGTGTTGCACCGATGGATGCCGGTTTTGAGGTCCAGATCGTTCCCTACATGGTGACTGGCAAGCAGCTCATGGGCAGCATGGAGGGTGGCGTCTACCCTGAGCAAGAAAGCCTAGCTGATCGTCCTATATTCCAGTTGATTACCGTACATAGCTAACACTCTTTTAGTACATTCCCCAGATGATCTCTTGGTACAAGAGCTCCAAGTTCCCCGTTAACCGTCTCATCAAGTTCTATCCTGCATGTTTCCCCATCGTATTGATTTTATTGTTTCCTTAGTTCTAACACCTCACAGGTCAAGGACTACCTCAAGGCCGTCCGTGACATGGAGGACGGTGTCACGATCAAGCCGATTCTGCTGTGGTAATTGTTTCAAGGAAGATGAGTGCGGGAGTTGGGGAGTTTGGAAACATGTGAAGGAGAATGCTGTTAGCTAACGAGAACAAGACGATATTTGACGTGTAAAAACAAAGTGTGGAAGTGCAACTCGGCTATGTCGTATTTTATCGTTTCGTGTTAGTGAACTGTTAGTGTTAGTCGTTTTGTTTGTGGAGAAATTGACGCCAATGAATTTTGCCCGAATTACACGCAGGTGGAGAAAGGAATCGTTATCTACTACTTTTCTATGGGGCATATTTATTGCTATCATTGTGAACGTCGCGTGTCATGGCCGTGAGTTCCCCATGACTCGACAACTAATGGTAAAGAATAGGCTGCGGTTATCCCACTTTGAGCATTGCCAAGGATGACAAAGTCAACGGCCAACAAAGTTTAAGTGTCCTGGATGCAGCAACCCCGCCAAGTGGTGATTATTTATTCGTTTGATATTCTCCCACTTCGTTTTCGTCAATTTCCACTGCTTCATTCATAGTTTGATTTAATTAGTCTGCATTCTTGAATATGTGACTAGAAACTATCGCTATCTGAGTGCATGATTATTATTTTTTTTCTCCTTGGCTCTCCTCATGTCCTCTAGCTGGCAATGGCCTTGTTCAGGAACAGGGTCTGGACGTTGCAGAAGCCCTTGAGACCGTTGGTACCCCACTCAGTACCGATACCGCTCTCCTTGTGGCCACCAAACGGCGCCGCCGGCGACAAGTCAAAGTGGGTGTTGATCCAGACAGTACCGGCCTGCATCTCCTTGGCAATGCGCTCGGCCTTCTTGATGTCGTTGCACCACACGGAGGCACCGAGACCCATCTTGGTGTTGTTGGCGCGGTCAATGACCTCCTCCTCGGTCTTGTAGGACAGAAGGGGGACAATGGGGCCAAAAGGCTCCTCGACGACAATGCGCGAGTTCTCGGGCGGGCGGTCAATGATGGTGGGGTTGACAAAGAAGCCATCCGAGGGCGTAATCTTGCCGCCGACGGCGACCTTCCAGCCCTGGCTCTCAATGTCGTCAAAGAAGGTCTTGACGCGGTCAAATTGCATCTTGTTCTGCAGGGGACCGTGCGAGATTCCCTCCTTGGAGCCGTCGCCAAAGGAGAAGGCCTTGACGTGCTTGACAAGAGCGTCGCGGAACTCATCAAAGATGGACTCGTGCACGTAGATACGCTTGAGGTTGAGGCAGATCTGACCCGAGTTGAGGAAGGCGAAGAAGGCAATCTTCTCAGCGACCTTGTCGACATCGACGTCCGGCAGAACGATGGCAGGGTCGTTGCCACCGAGCTCGAGGGTTACGCGCTTGAGGGTGGCGCTGGCACTCTTGACGACGAGCTTGCCCGTGTTGGTCGAGCCAGTGAAGGAGATCTTGTCGATGCCCTCGTGGCTGGTCAGCCAGGGGCCGAGGTTGTCGTCACCGCTCAGGGACTGGACAACACCAGGAGGGAAGAACTGCTGGGCAAGCTCAACGAGCTTGAGGCCACAGTAGGGTGTGAAGGGAGAGGGCTTGATAATGATGACGTTGCCGGTCAGCAGAGCAGGAGCCAGCTTGCCCGTTGCCAACAGTAGGGGGAAGTTCCAGGGCACAATGGCACCGACAACACCCAGCGGCACGTAGCGCGTCACGACGGAGCGCTTCTCGTTGTCCTCAATCACGTCCTCGGGCAGCTTGATATCGGCTATGGCGCGCATCCAGTAGATGGCGGCGTCAGTCTCGGCGGTAGCCTGGGGGATCTAGAGCAGGCAAGGCAAATATTAGTATACATTCAGCTATACATCGTATGGTCTGTCTTTACGTTTAACTTACAGGCTTGCCCTGCTCCGAAGTCAGAAGCTCGCGGAACTCAGTGTGCAGAGCCTCCATAGCATCGCAGTAGGCGAGCACCTTGGCGCGACGCTCTTCGTAGGGGACCTTGGACCAGGCCTTGAAGGCCTTCTTGCCGGCCTCGGTGGCACGGTCGAGATCCTCCTTGGTGGCCACGGGCACAGAGGCCTTGGCCTGCTTGTTGGCCGGGTTGAGGCCGTGCCGGGACTCCTTGGTGGGTGATGCCTTGCCATCGATAATCTGGACAAAGTTGTCCGTGAAGCTGATGGAGGGCTTGGCCGCGGCGTCAGTGCCGTTGCCGTTGATGGTGACGGTGGTGGTGGCCATAGTGGGCACAGGGTCGGGTATCTGGTCGTGAAGCGTGATAGACTGAGAAAGAAAATAAAACAAAGAAAAAAAACTAGAGAAATTGCTCAACACTGGTGATTATTAGTTTCTGAGAATGGATTCTGCTCTGATTCTACTCCTGGGGTTGAGGGTACGCATCGTCATATATTAAGGGTCCTATATAGCTACTAATACTGAGTACTCCTCGTGACAGCCCGCGGGAAAGACCTCACGAAGTGCCCGCACTGAGTGTCAATGTGGTTCATGCGGATTGCGGTTCATGCTGGGTGTGACCATTCACGTCATTATCGAGCCTATCTTTCTTTTCTTCTTCCTCTTCTTCTTTTTTTCTTTTTCGCCCTCTGTTGGTCGTCGTTTGGCCCTCTTTCGTCGCGGTCTCCTGTTGTTGGCCTTCCCGTATCGATATGCCGCGCTCGATTTCACGGGGTGTGCAATCTTTATCAGCGGGTCCGAACGCCGTCCTTCTATCCGATGGTCCGCAAATCCCTTCTCTGTTGGTGATTTGTGCCCAGCACAATAGCTAGTACAATGTTAGCCTAGTCATACCCCGCACGATGTGGAAAAACAACAATCATGGGAAGCGCTGAGAAACGCGCCGAGTAGCGCCAAGAAGCATTAAAACAAAGAAAAAGGGGAGCAAGGAGGAGCAAGGAGGAGCAAAGAGGAGGTCCAACCTTTCCGGACCTCTTCTTTCCGTCGTCCGTGTGCGTTGTTGGAAGCCGTGTTTCGCTGCCGGTGTGTGGATTCCGGCGTTGATTCCGTTTCTTCGTCTGTTGGATGCGGACGGGTGATATTGGTGGCTTGCGGAAGGGTAGATCATATACAGAACGGGAGTCCCAGCCCTCCCTTTCACAGGGCCTGGGCCAACCATCAGGGCCAAGCGTTGGGAGTCAGCCAGCCAAATCTAAAATAGGACAATCATGCCCAGTCCAACAATCACAAGGACCAACGCGGCCGCATTCCTGGAAAGGAGGCAGGAGGAGACAGAGCGTCCATGTCTGTTGGCAGTCGGGCAAAAGCTACACGCTATTATCGGATAGCGCACTACCAACAGATGCCAAACGTCTCCAACAGACACCGACAGCTGCCAACTCACCTGGATATTGCATAAGGTGGCAGAAATTGAACGCAAGGGAGTCTTGTAAACAAAGTCCCGACCATGCTCTGTCACATAATTCTTGACCCCTTTTTTGAATCCCGATCCTGGCAAGAACATAACCTTGTATCCGAATAGGAAAATAGAGAGATGAAAGTGCATCGAGAGGAAGCATGACTTGGCGATGAAACCCCAAGAGCATATCACAACATAAGGCGTCACAATAGTAAAAGTGTCCTTCAAGACGCATGAATGCAAATGAATGGCGCCGAGAAATGAGCGAGCAATGTTGTTGGGGATGGGAAGAGCGTGTAAAGAGACGACGTCAGTCAGAGAACAACATTTCAAGTGACATTAAAGGGAGGCAGTCGCAGGATACGAATACGTGTCGGACACGATGTGGGAACGAACGAACGACTGCCGGCATTCGATGCCGAGCACAAGCTTCGCATGGACGTCATGGACCCTACTGTCCCCCAGATTCTGTGTCCCAGATTCTGTTCCCCAGGGTCGGTTTCCCCAGGGTCGGTTTCCCCAGATCGCGCTATCTCAATGCCGGAATATCCCCGAGATTTTAAAAGCATCCATCATCACGATCATGCATATGCATCTACTGGATTTCTCCAAGTATCACAAACGATCGCCGCTTCAGTACATAGAATTCAATTCTGGACAGAGTGCCAAGCCAAATTGGAGGAGTTTTTGCATTTTCGTGTAGTTCTTCTAGGATAGCCCCGAATCTCGGTTGTCGCGGCTGTTGCAAACGAGGCTGCTCAACCTCGGGATATGCCACCCAGTAAGCTTGCAACGATCATGGAGAGACAACTTGTGTAACTCCTCCGATAATTAGTATACTTTCAGTTTGAACGTCAGTTCAACATCCAAACAACCTTTCCCCAACCTTGCCAATGGGTATTATCAAAAAGACAATCTTGAGAGCCTCCTTTAGCTCAACCTCGAGCCTTTCACCACAATTCCGCTCGTCCGAACTTCCCACGTTCTCCCAGCACCGTGATTCTTTCTCGCATCAACATGCCCCAACAACTATATTATGTTGTGCACAGACCATGTCAAACTTCCTAACGTCTGTCAGACTTGCCCTTGATGACCGTGGACAGGTCACCGACGGGAAGCTGGATCGGGAAGTCGACAATGGCGAGCATGATGGACAGCAGAATGTACCAGCCACATGCGCAAGTGACAAACAGAATAGCACCGGCCGCCTCGAACAGTGTCGTCACTTTGTCGACGGTGCCGGCGAGGTCCTCAGCCTGGTACCAGAAGGCAGCACCCAGGCAAGCAAAAGCCGGGATGAGTGTCAAGAAGATAATGACGAAGACAACGTTGGTGCGGAGGGAACAGATGAAGAGAATGGCAGTGAATAAGCCAAAGGCCACGAGGAAGAAGCCGAGACTGGCGTTGAAACCCTTGGCAGCGAGACCTGTGCTAGCAGCGTCACCAGCAGCCGCGTAGAAGCCGTAGGTGCCAAAGCTGGGGCAGAGAATACCGCCAAAGGTGAACCAGAAACAACCGAAAGCAGTGAAGACGATGGAGGGGAAGCTGTTGCCAAGCACCCATTCGAGAAGACCGGTGATGAACATGAGGAGACCGCCGAAGAAGAAGTACGCAGGACTGTAAGGAGTGAGAGAAGAAAAATATAGGTTAGTAAGACTTTTGTCACAACAAAGGGGAGGGGGTCAGATGCTTACATGATAGAAGCAGCAAAGTTGCTGGCACCACGCCAGCCCATGAGCGTGCAGGACAAAGGCTGAAGGCACATAAGGAAGCCGATAAGGGCCCTAAACGTCGTTAGCATCGATGAAAGATGAAAAGAAGAGAGAGAAAATGTTGATCTGGTGATGGACGATGGACGATGGATGATGGATGAAGATGTCGACTTACATCGGAGTCGGGTTACCGTAGGTCTGACGGAGCTCGCCCTTGACCTTGTTGTGCGGCGACAGATACAGCTTCTCAAACTGCTCAGCGCTCATGACAACACTGCGGTTGGTTGCGATCTCACGGAGAGCCTCCATCTGGCCCTTCTCAGCATCGGAGCTGGCGCCGTTGCCATTCGCTCGGACGTTCTCGTACTCAGCCATGGTGATGATGGTTGAAGATGATGTTGATGATGATGTTGATGATGATGTTGATGATGATGTTGATGATGATGTTGATGATGATGTCCAAGGAAAAAAGGTGACAGATAAAATAGACTGAGAGTCTTTTATTTAAAATGAGTGCAAGAATTAAAAAGTCTGAAAGTTGATGACTCTGGAGAAGTGCCAGATCCTTCGAAAACCTTATTCCCCGGATTCCCATTACTCTTTATACAATTCACATCTCCCTCCCCCGGATCCATTGTCCTGTCCAAGTCTGGAGTATTTTCTTATTTTATCTTATTTGTGTGTCCAAGACCAGGCAAGACCTGGACTTACACGACGTATGTGGACAATTTCCATTCCCCAGTACTACGGGCATACGGACAGTCGTCATGCATCTGGACCATCTCCAGTCTGGCCTGTACACATACGTGGTCCAACCAACCATCCAACCAGCCTGTGGATACAGCCTCCCCAGGCCAAAGAAGGAGCAAAAGCAACCAAAAAAGTACGCACCCCGGACTGTCCCCGGACTGGCCTTACTTCCTCCTATTTTCTTTACTTTTTCTTGTTCTTTTTTGCGCTGCCCCAACAAATTAATGGGTCGCAGTCACAGCGCTCGAGGCGGTCGAGACAGTCTCCATGATAGTCTCCATGATTGTCTACTATGTCTCCATGTTTTGCAAGAAAGACAACTGATGATTGGTCCATGCCCCGTTTGTCCGTCAACTCTCTGACATTGCGGACTGAATAGATCCACCTAGCGGACAGCAAAGACCAGCCAGAAAACAGGGCAGGGGGCGAAAGGGGGGTCGCGTAGTGGACGGGGTGCGGAGTAACGCAAGAACGGGACTTTTTTGGGTCTCTCTTTTTTCACATGGTACTTTGGAACCTGTACATTCAGTGTGCTAAACTCAACAATCCTGACAACATGCTAAGGCTGCCATCGCCCGCATCGCCATTCCTACGGTCTCCCGGAATCGGATTGTTGACAGCTGACTAGACAAGGGGACAGTAAGGGGTACGAATATCACAAAAACACGGATATGCATAAAGGCAATTGTCCGTCTCCCAATTCGTCGCCAATCCGTCGCCAATCCGTCTTCAGGCCGTCTGATCGTGAGGTATCACGGAAGAGACGCGAGTCATCACGGCATTCATCACACCAACAAAAGCCCAACGATCGCGGACAGGCGTGCGGAGAACAAGCGGGGATACACAATAAAAAAGATGCTACGAAACACCAAGAAGCAAGGGAAGCGAAATTGGGGTACCAGCGTCCATCTGCCGCCCTGCTGAGCCGCCAAGGAAACTCATAGGGAGCGCCCAGTCTTCGATGACCGGAACGCCAGCTTTCCGATGGGTGACCTTCCCGGAATGGGCCAGGGAAGGGGAAGAAATCGAAAAACGAAAACGAAGCGCAGAACAAAAAGAATTTCGAGCACAAGGCTCTTCTTCCGATGAGCAGCATCCAAGATCGGCACAACATATTGCCAAAACCGCTCTTCTTTTCACTTGGAAAATTTGGATTCAATTTCTGTCGTTCTGTTGTTCGTTTGCCTTTTGTCCTTGTGCGAAAATTGCGAGAATTGCGAGAAAATAAACCATTTGAGATTGAAATCGCACTCGCAATCGAACGTGTTGTCGTACCATGCGTCCCTCCCTTCCCTCCTTTCGCCCCAGTGCCCCTCATCCTTTTGAACCAACCAACCAACCAACCTAAAAAAAAATCATGTTGCAACAGCCCTTCACCCAGACCTGTGGGCTGCCGTTGCTCCGGACTCCACCCCAATATTGTCCCACCTTCTTCATTTGCCACAGTTTGCAATGTATCAATACAAAACCCCAATACCTGCATGAACACCCTTGATGAAATAGAACTCGCAGCTCTGGATCGTGGGTCGTGGGTCGCAACACTGAATCAGAACACTGGGTAATTGGTCGCGGCGTCCCTGTTGTCGGTGGTGATGGGGAAGCATTCGCTGTTGTTGTCGACACTACTAAAGCACAGCGCCAGGTCGACGGATCCGGGCAGCGTGATTTGGTCCATCGACACAGAGCCCAACAGCGTCTCGACAGGGCCCGAGCTGTTTCACATCGTGTCGTAGTCGACCATCGACCAGAACACCGCTTCGACGACGGGGTTCAGCTCCTCGCCAGCAATCGTGTTGTTGAGACTCTGGGCAAGCGACAGGCCCTGGTTGTCAAACAGCAACAGCTGGAAGTACTAATTGAAGCGTTAGTGGATTGTCGACAGTCACACAGGACAGAGGCCAGACATAGGCATGGGCGATCCGAAAAAAAAGGAAATGAGATGAAAAAAAAAGGAAGAAAGGAGAACGTGTGCACGTATACTGCTTGTACTTATACATACCATCTTTGATGCGTGCTCCCAGACCTGTCCAATCTCTTGCCACATCGACAGGTACAATTGATGTGCCACAACAATTTTACTGTCCGATTCGTGATTGGCGAGTCCGACGGCCACAGAGTACGCGTAGAAGGACGACTGCACATGAAGCCCAGCCGCCGCCGCATCATGAAGCAGCTCGATAAGAGCGGGCGCGTGCGTCAGGCACAACTCCGCTGAGCGCACCAAGAAGTTGGGTGGCGTGCGACAGGAGAGCTTCCGGAGCCGCAGAAGCAGGACGCTAGGTGGAATGTCGTGCGTGCAAACGCAATGTGGCTCGCTATATCATGATCAATGGTCCCGTCTGGCCGACGGTAGCGGTCTGCGAGTGCGGAGAGAGGCTGCAGCTGCGCCTCGGCCTGGAGGTGATGCTCCACCAGTAGCAGTGTTGAGCCATGCGAGGCAAACTCCGACTTGGAGCCCTATGGCAGCGCGTCTTGCACATCGCGCTGGTGCAGTCCATAGCGTGCACAGCGGCTCAGGGCGGATCCCGATAGCACAACCAGCCAAAACGCACTAGCACTGCCAACTCCCGATGTTGCATCGGTATTCCACCCAAGCAGCGCATGTAGCGTCGCTGTCTTCGGGATGTTGCCAGTACAAAAGGCTGCCTGTGTGCAGGGCAGTTGCACGTAGCAGTCCTCGTCGGCAATTGCTGGCGGGCGTCCCTGTCCGCACGAGACCAGCTTGTCCAGCAGATAAATGGACCAGAATGTCCGCCGGCGCTCTTCTTCTTCGCTCGCTGTAAGTCCAAGGGTCGCTTTAGGTTCTGATATCAGCTGCAGGTCCTGCGCGATGTGCACTTCCAGACCAATCTTGAGCCATCCAGAGCTTGTTCTAAAAAAAAGTAAATATAATTGCGGAAGAGCAATCTCGTTTGCAGTTGTGCTGTACTGTGCGCAGAAAATGTAGAAACTCACCTCTGATAATCAGATCCTTGATCCGGCAGGTGACATAGGCATAGCCCTCAGCATCGAGGTAACCTTCATCACCAGTATACATCCAGCGCAAGCCAGTCTCATCTTCCTTCATGACCTCACGCATCTTCTCCTCGTCTTTCCAGTAGCCACGTTGAAGCGGGAAGCCGGCCGTACAGAGCTCGCCGCGTTGACCAATGGGCACCGTGCGGCCACGAGAATCGACAACCTTGCAGTCCGTGTGGGGCAGAACGCGGCCGATGGAGTTGAAGCGCTTGCCCTGCGTGTCATCAATGGCAGTGATGAAGGTGACAGGGCTCATCTCCATCATGCCGTACGTGATGAGCATCGAAGGGACATTCATGCGACGCAGGATAGACTCCATCAACGGTGCCGGCACCTGCGAGCCAGCGGCAAGACCCGTCCGAACCGTGGTAAATTGGCGCGGGTTCTTGTCAAGTGCCTCGAGCTGCGCAAAGAACATGGTCGGCACGCCAAGAAGTGCGGTGACACGCTCCCGCAACACCGACTCGATGGTCTTTTCGGCGTTGAAGGTATCCGACGGGTACACGATGGCACTGCCGTAGTAGTGCGAAGCCAGGAAACCCATGACGAGGCCGAAGCAGTGGAACAACCGCGGCGGGCACGAGACAACATCAACCGGCGTCAGCTTCATGGCTGCACCAACAAACATGGCATCATTGAGAATATTCCTGTTATATGTTAGCGTTCTGTTTTTATGTTTACAGGCACTGATTTTACTTTAATTATGGAGAACTTACCGGTGCGTCAGACATTCTGCCTTCGGCCAACCAGTAGTGCCAGAAGTGAACTGAAGGTTCAGGATATCGTTGACCACAACGCGAGATTCTGCCTTCTTGAGCTCGGCGTCGGTGGCCGGGACATTGGCTTCGGCAAAGAACGACTCATACCGGGTGGCCCGGTCGTCGCCCCGGTCCTTTGTCTCACCAAGTACGACGACATGGCGTAGTCCGTCCTTGCGTGTAAACTTGGTAAGAGTGTTCTTGATATGTTCGCCCATAATGCGAGGACCAATCGATGAGGCAATAACCAAGACCGTGCATTCTGTGAAGTCTAAAGTTAGCTGACGTAAACATAACAAAACGGAAAAGGCCAAAATACATACAGACACGGCCCATGGCCTGCTCGAGCTCGATCGGCGAGAACATATTGTTTATGAGGACGACGGGGCATCCGATACGGCCACCAGCGAGAGGTGTCTCGATATACTCGTAGCGGTTGCCCGCCATGATGCCAACGACATCTCCGTGCTTCAGGCCAGCCGCAAGAAGCACTTTGGACATGCTGCGGCTGCGCTCCGCCATCGCCTGGTAAGAGAGGTTGATTTGCTGCCATGGCACACAGACAGCCGTCCGGTCGTCAAACTTAGATGCCGTCTGCTCGATGAGGTGGCTAATAGGTTCCTCAATCAACGGCACCGACTTAGTACCCCGGACGAGAGAAGGCTTCGAGACTGCCGTATTCGACGCAGTCGTCGACAAGGCGACGGGGGAGGAAGCCATTGCTAATGCACAAAAAAAAAATAGAAAGGTCTAGACTGCTAGGTTATGCACGTCGGGTGTACACAGGCGATGGTTTCATGTGATAGTTTTCGTGATGCTTGGTGAAGGGAAAGTTCGCCGATGTTGCCCGACCTGCATATATCTGTTTTGAAGACGCACAAAGAGAGCCGCGCTAAAGGGCTAGAACCAATATCTCATTCGCGAACAGACATAGATACGAGTGAGCGACAATATCTGTTCACGGAATCACGAGACAAGCAGTGTAAAAGCTCCGTAGGCCCATGCTCCACCCGACATGGCAAGGCTATCTCTCTGCAAGGCAAATAGCAGAGACCTACTCGGAGCCGATTGTATGGTTCAATCTAGTGATAGCTGCGGAAGCCATTCACAGCTCAATACAAATCATAAAATTTACAAAATAAGCATCGCAAGCTCTATGTGTTTTCCGTACGCTCTCCGTACAGAGCTTCATCTTTTGTCGTCGGACCGGCCCCCAATCCGCAGAGGGCCCGTAAAGAAAGCAAAAGTGCCGGTACGGAAGGTACTGTCCAAACTAGGTTAGCGTTGTGCGGTCCGTACAGCGGACCGCAACATTTCTCCACAAATTCTCCACACCACTTTATTCTGGTCCACCTTTCCGTTACCCCACACCATCGTACTTCCGTACCCCAGATGCAATCTCTCGTGATCCCCGGCGGGCAGCATGTTTCGTGTCGCTGGAACACATGAATTTGGCGTCGAAGATTCCATCGTCAGATCTCGGGGTATGCGTCAGGAGTGCAGTGCGTTACACAGTTTTGGGGTTTGGTGTTGCCTATCTACATTCGTAGATTCACGTCGCCCTTTGTCTGTCCGTGTCCAGCATTGTCACATCATCATGTCTCTGTGAGACCTCATTTTCCCGTTGCACTCGTATTATTGCCCTCAGGGCCCTGCACCAAGCATCCTCACATCAATATGGCCTGCTGTTACATTGCAGCGTACTGCGTCGGGCAGCTCGTCAAGGCCAGCCAGTTCTTTGATCTTGACAATGGGATCCGCTACAACGATGAGGATGGCATCGAGACATTTATCAGAGATATTGACAATGACAGTGAGAAGGCTGCAATACCGAAGCCGCCAGCGGCTGACGGCTCGAACTTTGTTGTGAGCATCGACGGCATGACCTGTTCGGCCTGCACATCGGCCGTCGAAGATACTGTCGGCAAGATCAATGGGGTAAACAACATTCGAGTATCCTCCCGCTGCAACAAGCGACCATTGTGCCAAAGTCAGCTAGATTGTCGACAGTGATGTTGTTATTAAAGCCATCACAGATCTCGGCTACGATGCCACACTCAGCCCACTAAAGCCAAAACAGGTGCTCCAGCTCCTCAACGCCAAAGAGCACATCTCCAAGCTTTGCCTACTGCATATCACAGCTTGTGCGCATTGTCGGTGTGCTACAGATCCTCTACTGGGGAAATATTGCATTCCTACCTGGAGCCATCCGGGCATTGCTAAACGCCGCAACCCTAGCCACAGCCTTTTATATTCAGGTTCAGCTGGTCCCGTGGATTCACAAAGACGGCTGGGGCTGGATCAACTGGGAGAAGCTGATGTCCGGACAAGGCATCAGCGGTGGTGGCGGTGTTGTCAATATGAACACGCTCATCTCGCTCTCCATTGTCCTGGGACTCGCAGTCTCGCTGTGTGACTTTATCTTTGGCGGTGCATCTACGACATCAAGCCCCAACTTTACGACCGTCGGTTTAACGTTGGTTGTCGTGTCTGGCCGTTATCTTGAGGCTTCGTCACGCAGGTCAGCCTTTGGCTTCTTTATGGGCCTCTATAAGCCGCTTCACAAGACCAATTATTCAACGCTTCATCTGTCAAGACAGGTAGGTCTTTTTTACTTCCCTCCATCCATTGCACGTTATATCAGTTTGGAAACTAACATTTGTAGGTTGTCCCGGCGTCGTACCTACGCTCTCAAGATAGCATTGTCGTCTGGCCGCATAGCATGATTCCTTGTGACTGCTATGTCTCTGATGGCAAGTCTCTAGTGAATCAGTCTATGGCGACAGGTGAATCGCTGCAGTTAACAAGACGGTGGGCGACTTTGTGCTCGGATCCGACTCTATCTATTCCTTGCTCCATAGCTGTGCGTTGAAGACCATGACCATTCTAACGAGTGCATGCGCATGTGCCCTTGGACTTGCTATTCCGTCCGTGAGCGTTGCATTTATTTGTAAGTCCTCATCCCTGTGATTTTACTTTGCTGAGAAGACTTCTAACAACATGGCAGCCGCCGCTGCCAAGCGTGGCATTCTCATCGATGGCGGCATGGACATCATCAAGCGCCTACAACGGTCCCGTACAGTCATTTTTGACAAGACAGGAACATTGACGGAAGCACGACTCAATGTAGAGGATCTCGTCACGACACCTACATGGTAAGGACGCACTGACACGCTGTGGAATCTCATTAGTGCTGTCGAGGAGCGTTTCGCCGGCGGCCATCCCGTAGCAAGAGCCGTTTTTGGTGCTGGCTTGATGAGACTGGGCCACAAGAACACGCATCATGTACAGATCTGCCGCAATCTTCGAAATGTAGCGCAGAATGCCGGCCTTGGTGTCTCTGGCAAAGTGTCTCTCGCAGCAGATCAATGGCACTCCATCCATATCGGCAGTCGTCGCTACCTTCAACAGTCTGGTGTGGAGGACCTTCCATCGTCATCTGAAAACTCAAGCAGGGAGGGCGGTGTTCTCGCCGTGTATGTTGCTGTCGATAGCAAATACGCGGCAACCCTTTGGTTGGTGGTAAGAACTTGATCCGTTTCATAATTTGATTTTTTCTTCACTTTAACAGCATGTAGGTATTGGCCTGTACCGTGACTCAACATACACGCCCATGGGCGCTTCTCTTGTCATTCTCAACTCCAGACTCGACTCCGCCAGTCTGCTGTACAGGATGGCTGCCATCACGACAAGACAGTTCCATTTCAATCTGTACTGGGTCTTTGGCTACAACCTTGTTGCTCTCTCGATGGCTTCTGGGCTTGTCGAGCCCTTTGGTTTCAAACTGACCCCGTATGTACCTCCCTCGCGTCCACTCTTAATATCTTCCACCTGCTAACCTCTTTGTAGCTCCATTGCGGCATTCTTCATGTCTCTGTCGTCTGTCTTTATCACAGCGCAGAGCATCAATGTTACGGCCAAGCTGGATAAACTATAAAGGGCGACGAATAGAGTCAAACCTTTGCCTTCAACACATGTGTGGATAAGTAACATAACAAGAGTATTGGTTTTTAGCTAAAACGTAATGGGTGCTAAACGCTATCTGATTACCACTATCTACGCTGCCGCATGATGCCAAAATATTTAAACTCCTCGGGGGCATTGCGCAAAGGAGTAACTCTCGGCGTAGGCCAGGTTTTTCGTGTAGGAGAGGCCAGATTAGGACTAGTTTTATTCAAAGGTACTTGCGGTGTCCTGTGAGACTGTCAATTCACTACAGAGTCGCAAGTGAGAGCTGCTGCAAAGTGAATGGTGTAGACGAAGATGAAAAAGAGAGGTAAGGGTGCAATGAAATTGTCACATAAATTTTTAAGACAGAAACAAGCAACCATCAGACGACATAAATCATACAACCTCAATCATGATCTTGAATTTTGAAATCATACGTCACAAATTCGCTAATTTTACACGCACACAAAGCGACCATTGTGTTTTCACAAAAACATTCACGCTTTCTTTGGCGTGAGGCGTCGGTTGAACTGTAACAGGAAGAGAATGAATGGTTAGCATCTTAATAAACTCAAGATAAAGCAAAAAAAGTGCAAAGGGTCGCTAGCCCGTCATGAATATTGACTTACCTCTTGCGCTTCCTCTTCTGACACGGCTGACTCGTCTGACTCCTTGGATGTAATCAGGCCCAGGCCCGACGTCCGGATCGTCCACCACATGTCAAGGCGTGGCCCGCCCAGCTTCTCTGCGACCAACTTGTCCTTGAGACTGGACAAAAAAGTGTTGTAGATGGCCGGCTCCTCGAAGCTGATCAGCTCTTCACGCATGACACGCATATTCTCTGCGGCCCGAGCGTAGTTGACCTCGCCGGTGCTGCTGGCAATGAGAGACTCGACAATCTTGCCCATCTGCTCAGTGAAGCCCTCGATCTGCTTGACGCTGACGGTACTTGCCAGGGCCTGTTTGAATTCAGGGATGGCGTTGTCATGCGAGATCTTGCGGAGCTCGTCGCTCTCCTTCTTGATGGTGGGACCGCCACCACCCAGCAGAGCATCAATATCCAGACCCGAGATGGGCTTGTTGATTCTGGCGTCCCGTCCTGCACGGCCCTTGGCTTTGAGGGGCACCTTCTTGACCTCGGCAGCGCGGATGAGTGCCGCGATCTGGGACTTGGCGTTGCTGACAAGATCCTCTGGTGGATGGTCGAATCGTGTGACGAACTCATTGTCCTTTTGCACGTAGGGCTCTGTTGGGTGGACAGCCCGGAAGCTGACCGCTTTGTTGACACGGTAGATGATGGGCGAATAGTTGTCGTCCAGGTCGGCGTACTCGGCAGGTTGTCTACATAATGGGCACAGTTAACATGATATTAAGGTTGAAGAGGGGAAGTATCAGAGCAAAACTTACCCATCCTCGTCTGTGCCAAGCATGGAGATGTCCATGACATCTACATAGTCGCTCATTGCCTGGTTGAGGTCGTCGTTTGGCAGTAGCCGGTGCTTCTTCAGCACGGTGCCATTTGCTGTGATGACCTTGTCCAGCGGTGGGAACGGGTATGATCGCACGTCTTCAGCAAAGGGCAGTGGCACATCGTAAAGGCAGACGTGGTCTTTAGTGACTGTCGGGAGGAGAAGCAACATTGTGGGGTCTTTCATGTCCTTTGCGACAAAGCGTGCGACTGCACATGTGTCTGTGTCGACCATGGAGTGGACGAGTGCCGAGAAGGCAAGCTCATCAGCCTCGCTGAACCGCCGCGGCATGATGATGCAGCTTTCGCCCATATTTAAATATGCCTCAGCCTGCTTTGTTAGTTCTCATGCTCTCGATTTACTTTGAAGGGATGCGCGCATGCTTACATTAGAGCGTGCAATGAAGCCGAGGATCGAAAAATCCTTTTCCGTCTGGAGCTGCGTGATGTTGTGGTCTTGATCGCTGATGTGCACCGCAGTCCGGCCGTACTCATAGCCTTTTTCGAGATCCTCGAAATCGACCTCGCGCTTGCCGCCAATCCTCGTTGGATCGTCAACTGTGTAGACTCGCTCGTTCCGGACGGCCGTGAAGTCGACGTTGCTCATCTCGACACCTTCCATCTCGTCGATTGTGCGTGTTGACTGTGTGCCACCTTCCGCCGACTCGTCACGCACGACCACTGTTGTTGCCGAAGGCGGATGGGCGACCTTTGTTAAGAAGTACCGCTCAATGTTCACGGACAACGCGCCATCAAACGTCTTCGGGTCGCCCAATGTCAGGGGACCGTCGTATGTCTTGTAGGGCCGGGTGACCTTGACGTTGGGCTTCTGGGTCTCGTCGACAGCCTCGGCAAGAGTACCAAACACGCCGTTGGTGCACTTTTCTGTCAGTGTGCTCAACAGCTTCTCGTTTTGTGCCTTTTCACGTTAGCCGACTGTGATTTGTATCAAGTCTTATGAGTCGCAGCCACCCAAGCGTACCTTTGTTTTTGACTTGTCCTCTTCCTTGAATCCGTAGTCGGCATCATCGAAATCAACACCGCTAGAAGTCTTGTTAGCCAATAATCCTATCAATAAATCGCTGCCCTAGGGCAATTTTGACATACATTACAACAAGCTGGATGTTTAGCTCGTTGATGCGACGGGCCAGGTCGTCGAAATCGTCGCCGTCAATAGCTCCACGTCCGTCCGTCACAAGAACAATTTTTCGATTGAACTTGAGCCGTGCTGGTGCTGCCGCATTGATCATCTCCACAGCCACAATGATGGCCGAGACAGCGTCGCCGTCTCTGGTTTTGTTGACCTTGATCATGGGGCCCAATGTGCGCAAATCTGTCAGGCTCATGGCATCAACGTCCTGGAGCACAGAGATGTTGTCGTAGCCGTCGTCGTCCTGCAGCGAGTTGCTGGTCTTGTCGGTGCGCAGGCCAACCACGCCGACCTTCCACGTCTTGCGAGACGCAGCCACCGTCGTGCTGATCTTGTGCCAGACGTAGCGCATGCCCCAGTCGAGATTGGACTCGCTGCGACCACCACGGGTCTCGCCCATGGTGGCGCCGAGGTCGACGATGTAGACGGTAGCTTCCTTGTCCGCCATTGCTGTGCTGTTTCTGTTCTATTGGCGTTTGGGAGGAAATTAAAATACACTATTTTGTGCCCACGATTCAAATTGAGCTTGTCGAGTCGAAATAGAAAGTGGCGGACAGCTCCCAATAAATGGTAGGAGAGGTTCAAAGAGGACGTTGAAAGAACGCCAGTGACGTTCAATTGGAGGTGGGTCAAGGCGTAAAACAGGCAGCCGCGGGGCGTGGGGCGCGGCGCCCAGGAACAGAAGGCAGCACCGCCCAATTGAAGCTGCAAGAGCGACCCAGCTGTCGCGCAAGTGTGCCTTGCAGCAGTGAGAGCAGTCGCGAAAACACGTGACCATTATGGCCGCGAGATGCTTCAGTGGACCGCGGCAATTATTCTACTGTGGCAGGGATACTCTAGTCCCAAGCTTTCCTTCCCACTGACTTGCTATCGATTCGATCAGAGCTGGGGTGCTTTCCAGGCCCCGCCCTGCGTTTTGTTCCTGTTTCCGTCCTGATCGTCACTCGCCCAAGCATTGAAACCTCCCACGCATCACTTTCGTGACGACACTTTTCTTGGCCAACAACATCCATTTTCTCTTCTTTTCATCATCCAGCAAAGTCAATTCGACGCCACGATGCCTGAGACTTCGATCTTTCTCAAGCCCGCGCCCTACCACGTGCTCTCGTGAGACATATCCCTATCTTTGCATCTTTGTTTTCAAGATTTGTCACTTTGTCGCAATCTAAAGACCGAGGGAAGATGCTGACTTGCATACGGCATCTAGATACGGCACGTTGCTGGGGACGACGTTCTTCCATGTAAGTAAATCATCCAGGTTTTAATCCTTCAAGTTCATACTGACAGCCTCAGTCCTTCATCAATGGCTTCGTCCAGTTCAAGACACTGCCCCGGCCACAGTTTGCCGCTGTGCAGTCCAAGTTGTTCCCCATCTACTTTGGCATCCAGTCAGCCGTGCCACTCGTCCTCGCCATTACCTACCCCGGCGGTGGACCCAACAATGATGCCGCTGGCATTACGGGTCTGCTCGAGACCAGCAACCGCTGGGGCTTCCTCGTGCCGATTGCCACCATGTGCGCCACTGGCCTTGTGAACCTGCTGGTTCTCCTACCAGCCACCACCAAAATCATGGCCGAGAGATATTCTCAGGGTGAGTCTATGAGAGTAGAGGGAATAGAATATCGGCTATGTACTACTGCTAACACTCTGCAGAACGGAAAGACGGCAAGAAGAGCTACGATCCGGCGCCGCACTCACAGGAGATGCTAGCTCTCAACAGGAAGTTTGGCAAGCTGCACGGCATCTCGTCGCTTTTGAACCTGACGTCGTTCATCATGGCCCTCGTCTACGGCGTGGCCCTATCTGGTCGCATCATATAGGTGAATAAAGTGTTTTTAATGGGGCCGGGGGTTAAGTGTTGGTCGCTTCGAGAGAATATTGACAGGCGTCGGAAGAGGGAGATTCATCAGTCATTTTGTATCAGCATTGATTTTTGCACATTTTCAGTCACATTCTGCACGTCATTTGCTTATTTCGTTTCTCGGTATATCAGATTTATTATATTTTTATTTTATTTTATCTTCTTGTTTATTGTTTATCGGGCAAATAGCCTTGGCTCTCAGTGGGTATATTAAACAGTTGTTCGTGTAATCGTTGTTGGATGTCAAAGGCGGCGGCTTAATGCTCAGCACACCTCGACGTGAATTATGTATTATGGTGTTGGCCACTAAGGCCGAGATGCATACTGTTCGCTGCACAGCGTGTTCCAACTGTGCCTGCATCTGGTCTTCCATACCATCCAGTGATGTGCGGGTTGTGCAGAGTATGGAGAAAAGATGGCGAAATGCTATATCATCCACCTCTTGATGGAGAATGGAGGATGGACAATTGTTGGCAGAGATGAATCTAAAGAGAAGCTGTCTACCTGTCGGTGAACGTCTCTTTCTATATTCTTGTTCCGCCCTTTCAACGAGTTGTCTTGGCCATGTCTAGCTGGGCACGGCGAAGCTCGTCCTTGATGGCGTCGAAGCGCTTCTTGGAGGCGGCTGCATCAGTGGTCGGCTGGGCAATATCCCGGGCGTTCTTCTTCCAATGGCCCAGAGACCACTTGAGGGGGTCACAGGCCAGGGCAGCGCCAACGTCGATGTCGCCCTCAGGCTTAGGGAAGCTGCGCTCGAGAGGGTCGGTGTTGTGCTTCAGCTTCCGGATGGGTGCCGGGGTCTGTTTTGTCCCGGTCTGGGTCAGGTTCTGCTTCGGAGCGTGGCCACCCTCCGAGGCGGAAACAGCCATGGGGACGCCGCCAACAGCCAGAGATGACTTAAACTTCTCAGCGGACACGCCAGAGGAAAGGTCCGTGGTGCTCATAGAAGTAGCGCTTGAGGCATCTGAGCCACGGCGAGACGGGTCAGCCGACCACATGTCGTCGAGGTTCGACGCTCTTGACGAGGAGACAGACATGGAGGGCGCCGTCAAGTTATTGTTGTTGGTGATGGTGTTGTCGGTGGTCATCGTGGCCGCGCCGGTCGGCGAAGTAGACAATGTCGTGCTCATGATAGGTGGGATAGTCGGGGGAGACTGATAAAGTATGTGCCTGGTGTTTTGCTCTTGATTCTGTCGAGGGAGGGCGATGGCGGCGGCCGTGGGTGCAGAGGAATAATGCTGGGAGGCAGAAAGAAGATGTTGAAGAATGAAATGAAAAGAAGAAGGAAAGAGAGTGAAGGGAAAGAAAAGGAGCAGAGATATGTCGTGGGATACGTCGTAAAATTAAATTCGCCAACACGTCTTACAAATACACAAAATTTGTATACGAAGAGAATGAGATTTCGAGTCAGTTTGAACAGAAGAGAAAAGAATCTAAAATGTGGAAATGAAAAGTCGAAATGCGGTTCACAAAGGACACTCGATGCCCCCCAAGATGAACGAAATTTCACATTTTGTGGAGAATGGAGATAATATGCCACGAGCGAGCGAGCGAAGCCAGGCGGGCACCAGGCGGCTGTTCCTGGCGGGTGCTGTTGTGTAATGAGGTGGTAGTGTAGGAAAGACGGCAAAACGGGGGAGTTGGGCGTCTCAGGGTATTCATCACGGGCATAGAGTTCGAGTCACAAAGAGCTTGTGACGACAAAGGGGGTCAATAGGGTCAATAGGGTCAAAAGATCGATAAGGGGGCAAATAAAAATAAGGGTCCGGCGCGCGACTGCCTCGGCCACAAACAAGTCCGGGCCGCTCTTTCCTCCTCAGTCGGCATGCAGTTCGCAGGGTTCGAGTCGCGAGGTCGCACTTTCTCAGCTTAGTTCTTCTCTTTCCGTCGCTCCTTCTTTCCCTGAATTTCGTTCATTCTTTGCCATTGCCCTTATTTCCATTCTCTTCGTTTTCGGACACGGTCCATGAACTTAGACTAGACTTCTCACGCAGGCAAAAAATGCACACAATTTTCCAATGGCGCGTGGCGACACCTTGAAGTTGGTGAGGAAAAACTGCCGCTAGGGCGGAGGACCGGCGCCAAAAGTCATCGGCGGGACACTACTCCGTGCGAATGCACAAAGTCCGTGGCAGGCGCGAAGCAGCAAAAGGCAGGCACAACTTAGCGGCGTACTGTACTCGGAAACTAGCTCGGAAACTATCTCGGCCTTGTTCTTTCGTCTCATCCGTCTTTCTGTTCTTCCATTTTCAACTCTCGACGGTCGCGGAGTACTTTGTTTGCTGGCTACGGCTCCGAGATACACTCGTGTTGTACCCATCTTCCGCTCGCCGCCCTGGAAAAAGCATGGTCCGCTGGCCCGTTGAGCCGCCGTTGCCACTGAAGTTTCCACGTTTTCTTCCCCGCAAAATCGAGGCCGTATTCCGTAATTATGACGGTGGTCGGTGGAGATCGGGTACAGACCGGCAATGAAGTATCAGGACGAGAAAGCGTTTATCGGATCGTCACCCAGTTCGAAGTGTGCAAAATAACTACCAATTATACCAAAGATTAACTAACTCCAGACGCCCTGCCAAATATTACTTATGTTTCCGTTTCCCCCGCTCGCCCCGTACCCAGGCACAGGTGTGTGTGCCAGGCAATATTATCAAGTCAAACCGGAAGTTCAACACAGGCACATGCCTCTCACATGCGCCATTGGCCATCCATATTTCCGCCCCCGGATTTTCACGAGCACTACGACATAACTATGTCGGTGTCCGAACACGTTTCCACACAGCCACGAGATTTAACACAAGGTACAACCAACGGACACCACGTGATGGTTGTTGGTTTGCTTCAGTTCAGTGTGTAGATCATCTCTTGGCGGCAGAGCGAGTATTGTGGCTCTGGTTGCCAGTCGCCTTGGCCTCCTTCTCGGCCTGCTTCTTGGCCAGGTCGCTGGTCCGGATCACCTTGGGGGAAGGCGTCTTGAAGCCCTCAAAACTCGTGGGCACAAACATGCTGACCTGCTTCTGATACTCCTTGTAGCCAGGGTACTTACCGCTTGTGATGCGCTCCGTGAGGCCCGTCGAGCCCTGGAACAACAGCACCAGAACCAAAGCGCCAATGCCTGCCCAGCTGTAAAGCGTGCCCGTCGCGTAGCAGCTCCATTGGTAGAGCACGATCCACACAGATTGCTCGGCCGCAAAATTGGGATGACGGCTGTAGGCCCACAGGCCCTCAGCGAGGAAGCCACGGTCGAGCCTAGCCTTGTCGAAGCCTGCAGTGATCTTGCCAGTGTCGCGGTACTTGTACTTGGCGGTCTGGTAGTCCCACTGCTGTTGGTCGGCAAAGTACTCGAAAACAATGAGGCCAATCTCGGTAGCGGCGAAGACGATATCACCAAAGGTCAGGCCGCGCTCAATAGTACCCGTCAGAAGCAGTGTGTAGGCCGGGGCGGCAATAGCATAGAGCAGAACGCTCTGGAAGAAGGCAATGAACGTCAGGTTGAAGATGTGGAACAGCCACTTCGGGATCGCAGCCTTGACAATTTCCCTGTGCGTGTTAGTGGTGGTCATGAATGTGTGCTGCTTGGCGTGAAAGATCTTACCAGCGGTAGTCCTCCGAGCCGACATCATATCCTCCCTTACGCGCATAGTTGTATGTGAGGCGAATCTTAGATAGTTAGCAAAAGTGCGTGAGAGAGACAACAGACCGTGTGTCAACTTACACTCCAGATCACGCTGTAGAGCAGCGCAGCATCCAACCGAGCGCTGTGCACACCAGCCAGGCGCGACCACAGATTAAAGTGCGCAATGTAGAACGTCGGCAGCAAGCTCCAGCAGCGGTCGACTTGCGAGTAGTTGCGGTTGATCTCGGAGACCACAAGGAACACAAAGCCCAGGGCCAGAGAGATTGCAAAGCCTGATACCAACGGGTTTGTATCAACGTAAAGCTGCCCAATCTTGCCTGAAGTCAAGGCGGCCACAAAGTCGCCGGGCAAGCTGTAGAGCTGGTCGAGAAACGGCTCGACGGTGTTGGCGTAGTCGGCACACGCTGCAAGCGAGCGCACGGGAGGAAGGGCCATGCTAGAGATGGCTTGGGAGATAACAGGCATCGTAGTAGTAGCAATTGAGTCGTCTGTGTTGTTTGTTAAGCTGCTGAACGACGTAAATTGTCCAAAATGAAGTTTATGATGATCCCAGCCTTCGATGACGTTTCAAAAAGGAAGGCACGCGCACCTGCCCGCGCTTTAATACCTACCCCGTATTTTGGAGCTCTAGCACGAAGTTCACAGAAAAGTGGGTCCATGAGGAATCCACACAGCTGTTCTGGTCGATTTTGGCGCCCGTTGACGAATACAGCGATCGTGCAGTGCGCTGTCCGTCGCAATTACAGTGACAGCTTGCCCCTATAGCGCGCCCAACGGCCCGCCGAACGGTGTTTTCTCAGATGCCATTTACTCCGTTCAGCGCTGCGTATCGACCCGCCTTTCAGGCATCTGGGAGTGGCCATATTCCAAATGGCCCAAATCTACTCCATCCCCACGCGCAAAACGAGATATCAAACGGCGAAAACCGGCGAGAATCCCACCACCAACGCCCCGGCCGGGACTTTGAAGCACATTTTCACGCGTCATAGCCACTCAGCTACGGTATGGTCTACCGCTAATTGAATACACATTGTTGGCGGTGCCGCCGTGGCCCGGGATTTATACCCCATTGAATCGCGTCTGGATGACGAGGAAGAAGATTTGAAGGCTTCATTGGTTCGCTATACTCGGCTGGCCCCTTTGGCACGATGACCAAGATCCTCTGTGTCGCCGAGAAGCCGTCCATCTCAAAGGCCGTGGCCGGCCATCTCTCCGGAGGACAGTACCAAACGGTGGGTGCCTTTGTTGTCCTACCCCTGAAAAGATGTCACAATGTGCCAAAAGTCTCACAATTCCAAATCACAGCACAACACCCAGTCCAAGTACATTAAGAACTATGTCTTTTCCTTCAACTTTGGCCCGCCGTATGGCGACTGCGATGTCACCATGACCTGCGTGTCGGGCCACATGACGACTCTTGAATTTGGTCCTGAGGTCAAAGACTGGAAGTATCCGCCGCCAGATCACCTCTTTTCGGCGCCCGTGCACACTGTGGTCCCCGATGACAAGAAGGTCCTAGCCGACAACATTGCAAATCAGGCCCGCTACTGCCGGGCCTTGATTATCTGGACTGATTGTGATCTCGAGGGCGAGCATATTGGCAGCGAAATCCGTGATGCCGCCCGCAAAGGCAAGCCGTCGATCGAGGTCAAGCGAGCACATTTCAGCAACATCGAGAGAGCGTATGTTTACACGGGGAACGGGTGTTATTTCATACTAGTATCATGTACTGACCTCATAGACACATTCTGCGTGCAGCACACAATCTTGTTGGACTAGACGAACGGCAAGTCAATGCCGTTTCAGCACGGTCAGAACTGGATTTGCGCATCGGCTTTGCCTTTACGCGATATCTCACCAACAATCTACGGCCCCTCGGCGGGCCTTTAGCGTCACTAACGCTCAGCTATGGTATATTCGATTTATATATATCATCTGTGCTATAAGACGAGAACTGACCATCATCCAGGCTCTTGCCAGTTCCCGACTCTGGGTTTCGTTGTGGACAACTACTTCCGCGTCAAGAATTTTGTGCCTGAGCCCTTTTGGAGCATCAATGTCAAGCAAGCCAAGGGCAAGCTCACGGCAAACTTCTCGTGGGTCCGTGGCCATCTGTTTGACCGTGCCTGTGTCATCATCCTGTACGAACGCTGCCTCGCCGCTAAGAAAGCTGAGGTCGTCAAGGTCCAGGAGAAGCCGACAAAACGATGGCGCCCGCTGCCTCTTACCACCGTCACTCTCCAGAGCATGGCCACCCGCTTCTTGCGCATGACCGGTCAACAAGTCATGACTATCGCTGAGGGCCTTTACAACAAGGGCTTCATCAGCTACCCACGTACCGAGACCGACCGCTTCGACAAGGGCATGAACCTACAAGCACTCGTCCAGAAGCAGACCCAAGACTCAACAGGGCGCTGGGGACCTTTTGCGCAGGACCTCCTCCAGAACAACAAGTTTGTCTGGCCTCGTGCGGGTACACACGACGACAAAGCCCATCCGCCTATCCATCCCATCACCTACGCGGCGCCCAGCGTACTGAACAACGAAGAGGGCCGACTCTACGAGCTCGTTGTACGGCGCTTCCTGGCCTGCTGCGCCGACGACGCCAAGGGCATGGCCACGGACGTCGAGATCGCCTATGGATCTGAGCGGTTTCGGGCCAAGGGTGTGCGCGTCCTAGAACGCAACTTCTTGGATGTCTACCCCTACGAGAACTGGACCGACACGGCCCAGCTGCCAGCCTTTTCCATGGGCGAGCGGTTCGAGCCGACAGAGGCGTTGATGACACAAGGCAAGACTTCGGCGCCAGGCTACCTAACAGAAGCCGACCTGATCGGTCTCATGGACGCCAATGGCATCGGCACCGACGCGACCATGGCCGAACATATTCAAAAGATCCAGGACCGAGAGTACGCACGAGCTGTAGAGCAGTCTGGAGGTTCAAATAACAGTGCAGCCACTGGCGATGACGATGACGACGGCTTTGGTGGTGGTGGTCGAGGGGGGCGAGGCGGCGGGCGCGGCGGGCGCGGTGGCCGGGGTGGTGGCAGTGCCCGTGGCGGCCGTGGCGGCGGACGCGGCGGCCAACGTGTGTTTGTGCCGACACAGTTGGGCGTCGCACTCATTCAAGGGTTCGACCGTATGAACTTTGAAACAAGTCTAGGCAAGCCCTTCTTACGCAAAGAGATGGAGTTGAAGATGAAGGCCATTTGCGAAGGTCGCACAACGCGAAACGCTGTGCTGCAAGAGAGCCTGAATCAGTATCGCCAGGTGTACGATCAGTCGACGGAACGACTTGATGTGATGCGAGCTGTAAGTGCACAAGCCAATCCCTTCCTTCCCAACATTTTTTTATCAAGACAAACATTGACTGACAACTGTGTTCAACGTAAACAGTCCTGCAGGCAGTACATATTCAACAACGGCGGTACTGGTACAACTGCCAGATAGAGCAGTACGAACACCGGTTTGACAGCATACGCGCGTGCAAGCATCTTTCTCACAATAAGAAAGAAACGACTTTCCCCTCGAAATGGTCTCTCGGAAGTAAAGACCAGACTCATCCATAAGACATGCACGAACTGTGACTCGATCACATATGCGACCACCATGGAGATTGTCACCAAAACTAGCTTTCTGGAGAAACCAATACGGACCATCTGATTTGCGTCTTTTTTTGTGTCAGTCGGCTTTTCATGGATACCACAAATGGTCAACATTGGGCATGTCCTCCCGTTGCTACCGATCGTTCTGTCTTTGCGGCAATTCTGCTATTTGTTGCAAGCAAGTGGGTTTTTGTCTATCGTCAGCTCCATCGACGATGCGGGTGTGGCTCCCTCCGAGGACCGGCATCGTATCAGCAAGAGAGCGAGTGCCATATTTTGTATTGAGTACAGGAGTAACACATTTACTATGGCACGTCTGTTTACATGAGGTACGAGCGAAGTAGGGCAAGGGAAATGTAGCCCAAAGGGAAGAATATATCCCCGGATAGTGAAAGACCGCAAGAATAACCCTCAAACCCAACGACGATATCTCTTGTGTCAAAGTTCAAAGACAGACGACTGACAACGTGCAGCCGATAAAGTGCCACACAACGGAACGCGATGGACAAGTCATGTTGCGAAAGAGGGGCTGGCTGGAGGGATGCAAGTGGGACTGCGTGGGAGGAGACAAGAAGAGGAGGCAGAGAGGGGAACTCAACATGGAGAGGGGAGGCTTGAGGAGGGGGTTGGTCGGCCACAAGGCGGGAGGGTTACGTTCGGGCTGCAATGGGGCGTGTAATTTACAAAAACGTGCAGAAAAAGAAGGCTTTTGGAGTTGACGAACAATAAACCAGGGAATGGAAAGAAAAATGACAAGAGCGACAAACTTGACGAGAAAGAAGACGCATGGAAAAAAGGAAGAGGCTGCTGGGAGCAATGGAAGACAACACGGCTCAGCCCTTGTGGTTCGTTGGTTCGTCGGCACGGGCGGGTCCAGCGCCTCACAGGAAATCACAGGAAATCATAAATAAGAAACCGAAAATCAAAAATCAAAAATCAAAAATAAGAAATCAAAATCGCCATTTCCGTCACCCCGTGTTAGTCAAGACAACTCGCCAAGATTTCGGCTTGAGTGGAAAATCAAACGAAAATTATTGAGGAGTGAAAAAATATCGTGGATATTTTGTGAGATTTTCGTTTTGTGCGTTGACAATTTTCATATATTTTCTAGTTTTCCTTTAAAAATGGCGCCCACGGGATGAGGGCAGTGGCAGTTGGCAACTGTCGTTTCTCGTAACTAGACTAAGACCCATCCCGAACTTACATGTCCATGCGTGCAGCCGGCGAGGATCCCAGAAGACGAAAAGGAAGGAAAGGAAGCCATGACATAATGACACTGAACAGCGGGTGGGCTCTCGTCGCCGCATCGCACAACGTGGGAAAAGCAGACTGGATGAAAGGGATCCCACGAAAAAGCCAAAAGAAGGCCAAAGAGAGCTAAAGAGAGCCAAAAAGGCCAAGCCTTTAGGTCTCTCTAGCCTCCAGGGCGCGCGGCATGCTGCGGGTGGAAGAGGGGAGGAGGGGCGTGTCGCTAGAGCACGTCGCGCCGTGAGATGGTGACGAAATAGAAGCTCTTTGTTCAGAAACCTGAAACGGTAGAAAGAGGCCCAGGGCTACAATAGTTGCAATTGTCTACGGTTTTGCATGCGGGCTGGTTGCAGTTGTAAGTTGGTGCCGTTTGGGTCAGCTGGCCCACGATAGGCAAGTGTCAAGTGGCTGGCGATCGGGAAGGAGCCAATGAGGGCCAGGTGCGAGCCCAACGTGATTGGCCCGAGATAGTGGATAATGGTGAGGGCGTGAGGGCGCAAAGGCGAATTCGGAAAGGGACAAAGGAAGGGACGACGGCGAGGACGGTTACGGTTGGAAACAAGAAAGAATAACCCGAGGCCGTTGTGGAAAGAAACTCGCGAAAATAGTTAGGAAAGGAAAGACTGAATGGCAAAAAAAGACGAAAAGAGCAAGAGGCACAGAAATAACACATTATGTGTATCTGCGACTGCCGTACTCAGTATACATCCAATTCGTGAATACACTCGCCACGGACAGAGCGATCAAGCCGACCAATCCCTACAACACCAACACGGAAGGCGCAGTCCCACACATCTGACATCGCCCCTCACTGATTTATTTTGGACGCGTCCATAGCTGTGGCCCCTCGTGTTGGAAGATAAGGGCACACCATTTGCGCCGTATTATCAGGGCTTCCTGGTTATTTCGTACCAGGTCTTTTTTCAAGCTTCTCTCAGACAGCGCAAGTCCACTTAAAAAATGCGAGCTGACGACATCGTGCTAGACAGGTTTGTGCCCTGGATGAATCCAAACTGTCCATTCTTCGCTAGACCGTGAGCACGTATAATCGAATCGCCTGCCCAATCCCGCTTATTGTGAGTCAGTTGAATACAGGCGATGTCCGTACTATGTGCCGCATGTATCCCATTTCGGAGCACGTCGGACTACGTCGCAAGTCACAATATGCACAAGCCTGGAGCCTGTCTAAGATGGACGTCTGAAAGTGCATACATGAGCGATAGTGAATTTGTGGAGCAGTGCGGTCTCGGGTCGAATATAGAAAGTACAGCAGTATTAATAGCCAAAAGAGGAAGTTTGCGCAAAGCTTTGGCTAGGCAAAGGGGAAGGACACAACAGCCAGGGCAAGGCCAGAGCAAAAGCACTTTGCTCTTTCCATTGGCTTCCATTACTGTTGCCCCCAGCACCTCCATACTCCCTTCCCTCTTTTTGCGACAAGCGAGATGATGGCTGCCCCTATTTCCCCTATTTGTGTTTACGAATGGCAGGAGCGACCGTTGCGTGCCCTGTCAACGGCCAAGTCTTTCCATTCCAGGATAAAATTCCCCTTTCTCCGTGCCCTGTCCTTTTTGCTCCTGCCCTATTTCTCTTCATTTTGTGCGATCAGTAGCTCATCGAAAATACTGTATGTATGGTCCTCCGTCGCATTCTAGTAAGTCACTAAAAACGCGTCGAGATAACAAGTTACTCCTAATTAAACAGGCCTTGCCCTGGCACGATGATGACAACCAACCCACGCGTTTGAAAATGGCGTGTGGCCTGCGCACAAAAATAAAAACAAACGAGAAATATAAAATAAGATAAAAAATAAGATACACAAGGTACGTATCGATCGATCAAGACGCAAAAAGAGGAGTCCGCCCAAGAAACTAGGGAATAACGATCCCCGTGTCGTCGCGAAGTCTTATCAGGTGCACACTTTAGGCTCCTTTAATGGCCTCCTCTTGCCTCGCTTCACTCTGGGGAAGAGGGGGCGCGTGGAGAACTGGAGCCTTGCAAAGAAGGCAAGGGCGACGGACAGCCGGTGCTGTTTATCCAAGGTGTTGCGCTAGAAAATAGAGAGGAGAACAACTGTAAGGAAAGGGCAGTCGGATCGTATTAGCAGTGACAAAAAAGCGCGAACCGTTTGTTTGAGTGGCCACAGTTGGTACGGTTCGCCTTTTCTGTCGTTAGGCAGCCAGGGTACTTACAGCAGGTGACCAGCGAGCGACTGCTACAAAGATAGCGGAAAAGGCGCGTCGCCATACAAGATACCCGCAAGATGGAGACGTCGTGCTAACAGGAAATAGTACCACGCCAGGTAGCCTCGCTCCTGCCTTTCGCTGCCTTGTGCGCAGGGCAGCCATTTCCGCTTCCGGTTTCACCCCCCTCTCGTCATGGTTTCTTTACTTTCAGCGCCTCCCTCTCCCTATCCACACGCCCCCTGCACCTTCCTTGCTTTTCGCCAGGCCCCTTCCCCCTTTGTGAGGACTGAGGACTTTGTCACTGGAACGAGCGCCGTCAACCCCAATCTGGGATGTGTGTTGCTGGCGCAAGACAAAGCCAGCCAAACAACGCACGCACCACACACACACTTTCCTCCCTCGCTCCTTCTCCCAGCTCTCACACGCTCACAGCAGACGCAAACATTCGCAAAGGGAAAGCGCGGGCCACGCCCCCCAGTCACAGGCGAAGGGTTGGCTGTCCCCTTCATAACTGGTGATGTCCGCACCCTCTTCCTGGGCTTTTGCCCTCTCCTTTTTCTTTTCTTTCCTCTCCCCAAAGCAATCAACAACAACACAAACAACATCGAACGTTTTATCCATCGAGAGTCATCTCCTTGTCACAGTCCGATAGTCGCTTATCGGTTCTCCTGCCCTTTCGCTACGCCTTTTTCTCTACCTTTGCCTCTGCAAGCTCCTTGTCTGCCGCCGTGTTATTCGCCCCCGGCTTCGGATTTTATCGTTTCCTGTGAGTGACTCAACACTGCGACTACGCGCACCGCGTCAAAGGCGCACACTTCCATCACCATCGTCATTTGCCCCCGTTTGTCGTAAGGTTGCCTTGTCGTAGCCTTGTGGCAGTTGCAGTATATCATATACTGCAACTGTCGTCATTTTTTGTTTCTTTTTTTCTCCCTTTTTTTTCTTTTTCACACGTCCCTGTCTTATCAGCTGGACGTGCATCAACTATCTTACATCAGTGACTAACACGCTTCCCGCGTCGCAGTCCAGAAACGGTTCTCTACACACGACAATCCCACACACATACACGGCCTAAGACACAGTCGTCGCTATCGACCGACACACACAAGCAGAGCTTCTTGCATCAACCCTTTACCTACCAAAAGAAAGAGAAAGCGCAAAGCAACTCGCAATCATGGCAGCTGCAACCGAACGCGGTATCCAAGCGACCTCCCCCCGAGACACCTTCACTGGTGTAGCGGCCCGGAGTGTCCCTGTGACTCGAACCCATCCCCACCCCCTTCCTACTCCTCCTAACTCCATATCACCAGCGCTGCCGCCGCACGGGCTCAAGGCCCAGTTGCAGAAGGCGGCCAAGCTGGAGCCGATCGATTCCGACCTAGACTTGCACGATCTCAGTGACGACTACGGCGCAGCCACTACCGCCAACCGTGGAGGCGTTGCCGCCCTTGCTGCCGCAGCAGCAGCGGCGCAGGCCTCGAGCGGCATCGGCTCGCCGCCTCTCGACTCGTCCGATGCAATCTCGCCAGCCATGCTGGCCAAGTTTCACCTGCCTGAGATTTTGCTCAACCATGGCCCGCTGGCTATCCGGTATATCATCGGACACCTTACGGCTTCAGTGCCCGGGTTCTCCTTCATACCACCAGCAAAGTCTCGGAGATTGGTCGTCGCGGCGTTGGAAGGACGAGGAAACGGGGCAGACGGCGGGATGGGTGGACTGGAGGGCGACGTGGAGTTCCAGAAGGTGAGCTGGGGAGTCTGGGGAGCCAGACGCGTTGGTGGTGGTGCCCGGCAACTGGCACCACCACCAACAGCACACGGCTCGCTCGGTATTCCCATCGCCGGTGGAAATGGAGGTGGAAGCGGAGGAGGCCTCGGTGTGGACCGGCTTCGGCAACACACCGAAGGGTCTGGCGCTCTTTACCGGACCGCGGACCTTAAAAACAACAACAACTCTCGGAACATGAACGTGGCTGAGGACGAGGCCGACAGAATGTCCATGGACGACGACGAGGACGGCCCGGCCTCGGCTTCGTGTTCCGAAGCCCCGGATGAAGACATGATGATGGACGACGACCCGGATGACCTCACAGACGACGAGGATTGGGGTGCCGTGGGAGCTGCTGCGCTCCGTGCGGAATCCTACTCCAACTCTGCCGCCGCGGGTCGGTTTGGCAGCCCCATGTTTATGTCATCACGTCCATACGGCTCTTTTAGCATGGGCAAATTCGCTGGTACCGCAGGCAGCAGGACGCACTTCTCGTTTAGCGCCAGTGCGCGGGACACCAGCCCTCAACAACAAACTACCCTGGCAGCGACGGGCTTCAGTGCCTTCCAGGGTGCCTCGGACGAGCAAGAACGGGAGGCCATTGAAGGCCTTCTTCGTCTTGGGTCTGTATAATATACCATTGCATACGACGGCGTTTTCTTTTTTTGATATTTTTTTTAATGGCGGCAGCACTTTGTTGGGCGAGTTTATCTTCTTTTTTTCTTTTCTTTCTATCTCACTCTCTCCCCTTTTCATCATATTCAATTCCCCCACACTTCATCACCTCGTCACTTACTCATTATTTACACTCCTCACTCCTCTCTTCTTTTACCCACACGTTTACTTTTCACCTACTCGGTTTTTATTATGGGCCTCGGAGCCTTCTTCTCTTTGGTTTCGGGATATTTAATGGACTCTCATTTTGAGAAAAGGAAAGGAACATCAGGTTATGGAAAAAGGAGGCATGGGACTCGCCATAGAATTTGGCAATTAGGACTCAGACAATCACGACAACACCAAGACAAGACACTACTAGAATCAGCTAAGGATTGGGACTCTTCAAGAATAAGCAACTTCAAGGCCGTCCTTTTGGTTTCCTATTTGAGCAACCAATATAGGAGCCAAATCGCGGGCCCCTGGATACGGCAGGTCGGCCACTCACCCGAGACGGCAGGAGCGATCCAGCTCCTTCCTATATCGGCTTGCGTCACTTGGAAAGCACGCCCAGCCTGCTTATTATCTCTTGGATACATCGTGGCCTTCATCCTTTCGGATTCTCTTCTCTTCATCGGATTTGCTCGCTTCCTGTATTTATTTGGATGCACATTCACGACACATTTTACACGACACAACACAGTATATACCCCTTTTTACAAAATCAACATATCTATATATCAACTCATCACCGCATCGCGGATTTCGGGCATCTCTTCGACGACTTCAACACTCGGGGAGACATGATGCCGGGCTCTATTGGATTGGATTGAACCGCCACACGGAGTGACGGTGAGTCTTGCGAGCAGATTGCCAGCGACTGCTTGTACTCTAGTCATCGATTTGTTGCAGACCCTTATATATCGCGCCTTCTTTTCTGCAACGACTGTTCTCGTGGCTGGCATCTGGTCGTCCACAAGGGCATAAGGGTTTTAGTTTATTTTTTCTTTTTTTTTGGGAAGGCGTCGTCAAAACGACTATGGTTTGGAAATTTGAAAAATCATGGACTTTCTGTATTCCTGGATATCTTTTCTCTTTTGAAACCAGACTGCCAATTGCTGGAGGGTATCAGATTAGGCGTGGGTTTTTGTTTCTCTTCTCTCCCTTATGGAGGAAGACCTTGCTACAAAAAGACAAATCAAACTGCCGTTTCGACCCAAAAATTTATTTCACTTGGCCATGCTATGATCCAATCTGTAATTTACTTTTTTGTTCTGCCATCGTACACAAGTGCCTTTCTACTGTGTACAGAGCACTTGTTAAGTCATGAATCAGATACGTAGTCCAGCGTAACGAGTAAGAGACAGCCACAGATACTTTCGCTATACAGGAAAACCAAATGCCGGGGTGGCGGTCTCACGACTCACGAGTCAAGACCCAAGACCAAGACGCGCCTGGTCTAGGTAAGGTGAGAAGGTGAGAAGGTGAGATACACGTGCCATGCTAAAATAAAAATAAAATAAAATAATTCCTCTCAGTGCCAAAGTATCAGACAAGAAGGCTGTGCAGATTGGGCGCCCAGCCGATCGCAACATAGTTTTAGTTGTCTGTTGCGCAATGGGGCCCAGCTCGCCCAGCTTGCCCAGACTTTGTCTACTTGGCATCAAGCCACAAGACCTGAGTAAATGAATACCAGAGCAAAAAAAAAGGCACACAAAGTACCGTCCGCATGGCTAAAATAAAAGATATCGCCCCCAGATTACGGAAGACGTGTAGATAAAACTGAGCAGAGATCGAGCACCGCAGAACGCGTCAAGGCACTCTCGGACAGGGTCGAGATAAAACAAAGGCGCAAAGGAAGCCGTGACGGGAAGGTTGCAACCCGACGGTACCTCACAGGCGGAGAGAGACAGACAGACTCAAAGAGAAAGTCGACGAAAGGGCCACAAGGGGTACTATGGGACAACGTGTGAGATTTGTGGAAAATGCCAAGGCGCCCAGAGGAGCCCAAGAGACAGGGAAGCGCATGTCATCTACGGAGCACTGTACGGACAAGAAAGTCTTAAAAGTCTGGGCACGGGAAGGCGTGTGAGCGTGTGCCCAGACGAGCCAAACGTCGTGCCCAGGACGAAAGGAGGCGAGTTATGTCCAAAGGGGTCTAAAGGTTGTCCGGGGGTGGGCTGTGAAGTCTTGGTATTGCGATTCCAGCGGAGAGAGGGGCGCTTGTCCTCCTTGTTGAGGAGCGACAAGAGTTGCAGAGCTGCAGAAGCAGACGCTGCCCAGCCTTTTTGAACATTCTTCCGTTGGCACGTTTTTTATTGCGTTGAGGCTCGGCAGGGCGATGGGCGAATAAGACAGCCATACATAAATGACAGAGTATGAGTAAACGCGACAAGCAAAGATCCAAGTACAAAGTACAATGTATCTTTTGAGTTGGAGAAGGAAGTGCCAACATCCTCTTGCCCTGATAAACGGCTGTCGACTTGCCACTGTTGGCAGCGAAGATTCAACGGCGGCAACGAAAGGCGAAAAGCACAAAAGGGAAAGAACGAATTACGTACATATCGTCGTACTATTTACCCCCTTCGCCGAGACCGCATCTCTCAATCCACAGCCATTAAAAGACTGAAATAAAAAACAGCAGACCACGCGACATCCACCGTAGAAAGGTGTCCCGCCCCGGCCTAGCCTACATATACCGCGATATCACCTCCTTTGCTCGTCCGACACACTCAACTCATTCGTAATCAATTCCGACACGCAAAGCTTCCGACGCAAGCTGTAGATGCAGGGTGCAGTCGTAAGTCGTCACGGGCGCGGAGGATTTTCATGGAGCACGCATTGTGTGAGAGTCTGGAACACACGGAAGGAGGACCAGCACTGGACCATGGAATACAAAAAGGGAAGGGACGCCCACGAAAAGTTCCCAGACAATCACGACACAAAGGCCAGGCCGACTGAAAAGAGGGAAAGCCCCCTCGGTGGAGAAATGCCAAGACTTTTCATCGTGACGCCAAGCCTTAGCCAAGGCTTGGCGTTTCTTGGCATTGATGTTGCGAGGCTAAAAGGTACTTTTGCTGAAGGCAAAATTTAGAAATCCAAGACGTACCTTTCAACTCGTGTACTTGCCGACGCAGTCGCTCGATAAACCAGCCAATGAAAGGCGCTCTCAGGAATCCGAGCCCCCCGACTTGCCAAGACCGCCAAGACCGCCAAGACCAAATAACGAACACAGGGAAAAAATAACACTGGCGAAAAGAGGGAAAGGAGATAGAAACACAAGGGAAATGCGCACCGCGCAGGCGCAGAAGAGGGCCTGGAAGCCGTACGAAGAAAGGACAAAAAGAACATCGTCTGCATTTCCCCAGGTAAAAAGAATAGAAAAGAAACATACGGCGCCCTCTTCCGCTTTTTCTCGTTTTCTCTGTTTCCTCTTTTCTCTCCTTCCTTCATCAAACGTAACGTTATTTTCGCAGAACGACAAAATATCACGAATCGGAAAGTGCAAGTGTGCTGCACATTTGTGCCTTCTCTGTTTTCCACCTATTACACCCACCTGCACCTGCCTGGTCTAGTACCGCCACGCTTTTTTATCGCCGCCCTCGGTTCACTTACTGTGCAGCCACGGCCGTTTATCGATCAGTCCTACAAGCCTCAGTGACAAACACCTGTGGCAAATACACATATATCAAAGAGGACTCGAGGCATACTCTTTTTTATTGTGTCTTTATATCTTCTTTCCCTTTTTCTTTCCTTCATATAATCTCATTCTCACGTTTGAAATTCGGCCGTTTTCTTTTTGTTATATTTTCACAGTCGCTCTTTCCTCAGCTCGTTTTTTATTTTAACGTCTCTCGCAACACCACCGTTCGATCACCAAACGGGAAAGTGCATCCCAACAACACATCTTAGTCAGGCCTAAAACGTGCCTGCATCTGTCTGTCCCTGACAAACATTCAGGGGAAATTGTCAACGGTTCCCCAATCAGTCGAAATCGACACATTTTTTTCTCTCCGCATCCTTTCAGCCCCATACCAACCATGTCCATGTCATCTGCAACGGATAACCGCTCGTCGGTCTCGAGCGGCAACACCCCGGTCCCGGCTGCCTCCACGACCACCACCACTCCACAGTCTTCGTCTTCGGTGCCCGCCGCCAGCAGCAGCAGCAGCAATGAAGACAACCTTGTCTGCCGCTGGAGCCAGTGCAGCGAACGCTTCACCACGCCAGAGATTCTTTACGTATGTATTCACTGCAGGCATATGTTGCTTTTTTTAAAAAAATACAAAAATCATGTTTTTTACCCCAAGAACTTTCACTAACAAAATCAGGACCACATCTGCGAGCGTCATGTTGGCCGCAAGAGCACCAACAACCTCAACCTGACGTGCCAGTGGAACCAGTGCCGCACGACGACTGTCAAGCGTGACCACATCACGTCGCACATCCGTGTTCATGTGCCTCTGAAGCCTCACAAGTGCGATTTCTGCGGCAAGACGTTCAAGCGGCCACAGGATCTCAAGAAGCACGTCAAGACACATGCCGATGACTCGGTTCTGGCCCCCAGACCAGGCCAGGATCCCACTGGCGGCATGGGCTCTTCGTACCGCACACATACGAGTAAGTTGGACAGAGCAACTCGTTTGTTTCCTGATTTTGTTTGATTTTTTTATTGTATTTTCTCCTTTTAGTAAAAGAAACACTCGACTGACAGGCCATAGCATCCAGCAGCTACTACGACCACAATGGCCACATTCGCACAAATCCTTCCGCCTTTAACCAGCCGCACCAGGGCGGCGGACATGCCGGCTACTACGCCCAGCAGCCGGCCTATGGCAACGGACTTTACTTCCCTCCGGCCCTGAACCCCCGCAGCGACGGCTTCATGGGCGGCCACCACCACAGCCACCAGCAGCAGCAACACCACCACCAGGCACAGCACCATCAGCAGCACCACGCACCGCAGCACCACATGGCCAGCGGTCCCGCTGATGTTGGCCACGGTGGCTACCCCCAGCGCCGCAACCTTGACGTGCTCAACGACTTCTTTGGCTCTCTCAAGCGCGGCAACGTCGACCCGTCTTCGTACGCCCAGGTCGGCCGTTCGCTGATGCCTCTGCAGACTGGCGGTGCCGCTGGTGGTGGCGGCGGTGTTGCAACTGAGTTCATGCCGCAGCCGCCCCATCTGCTCGCTTCGGCTGCCCAGCAGCAGCAGCACAACCCCATGGCTCAGCATTACTTCCTGCCGCCCATCCCTAACCTGAGGACCAAGAACGACCTTGAGGAGATGGATGTGCTGCTTGAGCAGATGCAGACCACCATCTACGACAACTCGGGCGCCTCGCCGACGCCCAACACACACGCATTTGACTTGCGCAACAACCCGTCGCCCCTGGCACGGCCCACGCTCGTCAACGACCACTACGCCAACGCGGCCGTGTCGGCTGCCCACATGCCCTCGCCCCTGACTGCCCTCTCTCACTCGCAGAGCGGCGGCTCGCCGGCTGTGACCCCTCCGTCCAGCGGTGCCTCGTACACGTCGGGCCACTCGCCTAGCGCTTCCAGCACTGGCATGTCTCCCTCGTCGCGCCAGGCACCGGCTGTCATGGCCACCTCGGCTGCTGGCAACATTGCGTACCCGCACCTGCCCACGTCGAGCGGCGTTGCCTACCCCGGCTCGGCTGCACCGACCACTCTGGGCTCGAGCTTCAGCTATGAGGACCGCCCTCACCGTGGCGGCATGCTGCAGAGCGCTAGCCGCAAGGTCCGCCCTGAGGAGGAGGACCGTCGGCAGCAGAGACAGGGCTCCGGCTCCAAGGAGGGCGCGAGCTCGCCGTCGGCTGCCTCGGACGCCAGCAGCGAGCCCGAGTCGTACGACCAGTGGCTCAACAACGTGCGCATGATCGAGTCGCTGCGTGAGTACATCAAGACGCGTCTGACGCGCCAGGAGTACGACCCGTCCCGCGATGCTCGCGACTCCCGTGACATGCCTGCCTACGGCCGTGGCCGGGATCTGCCTGAGCCTCCCACATCGACGCGTCTGCCGTCGCTGAAGTCGGTCAGCGAGGCGCCTCCGCCGCCTCTGTACCCGACTCTGCGTCTGTCGGAGTAAAAACGGTGTCGTCGGGAGTGTGATGTCTACGTCGTGATGTGAACCACGTTTTTGTATTTTGTCTCATTTCGGTGTTCTGGTATTTCTCGGTCCTATCTCTACAATTTTCTCTTTTGATGTTTATAAGGACACTTCTTCATAGGTTGCTTTTGTTTTTTCAATCATGCTTTTTCTTTTTTTTTTCTTTCCTTCATCCTCTACTCTTCTTATATCCCCCCATTTTGGTTGTTGATTTTTGGTTGGGGTTTATTCCGGTACAAAGGTGTTTATCTCAACAGGGGGACAAAGTGACATTTCAATCTACTTTCTGAGAAAAATCTGCATGAAAGCAAACTTCATATATCCCATAGCATTCATAAAAAAATCTATTTGTTGAAAAATATCACTCTCTCTTTTCTTCATGCTTTTAAGTGACATATATCTACCATTCTTATGATTTTATGTCTACTCCTTTGCCTTATTTGCCTCTGCTGCCGCCTCGTCTCGGCACCGCTGGCACATGCAGGCACCACCCAGACTGCCACTTGCCCACTCCCTCCGCAGCTGCACAGGCAAGTCTACATCACAGTAGTGGTTCAGGATCTCGTGACCAGCCTCGATGCCGCCGGGATGCTTCTCGGTGCTGTTGGGATCCAACTTGACACGCTCTTCCCGTGCCCACAGCACCATGCGTCCGCCCCATTCCCAAGTCACATTGGGATCACAGTCGTGGTTTGCCAGGCACCACAGCGGGTGCACAGCGGCCACATCGGGTCGTCCATCACGCCGGCTCTTGCGTGCCGAGGCCGTGCCGCGGAACTTGCTGTAGCACGAGTTGAGCACCCACACGTCGTAGTGAGCAAGGTCGGCAAAGACGTCCAGGTCCATCTTCTCGAGAATGTGCAGCGGCGTGGCAATGTTGGCCTCGAAGCTAAAGGGCAGCGACCAGGCAGCTGGAGGGATACCACCACCACCAGCCATGGCGACCACATGTGGTGAAGATGGCGATACAGAGGTGTCGTCGTCAACATTGGCGTCGGAGCCAGCTCCAGCGTTCACCTGAGGGGGCACAAAGTCACCCCAGATGTACTTGATCTCGTCCACCTCGAGCGGGTGAGCTTCCTGGTGCGTAGCCATGGCCAAGAGGCGCGCCAGCAGCAGCACGTAGAGAGCATCGTCGGCGTCGCGGGCGTCTTCCGGGTCCTTGGCGATGGAGTCGACGTCGGTCTCGCACACAGCCGGGTGGTATTTCTCCTGTGCCTGCTCAAAGCAGAACTCGTCACAAAAGACGGTATCATAGCAGTCGGGGCAGGCGACAGGTGCAGCAACAAGCTCGCCTCCATCATTGTTGGCGTCGCCTCTTGCCGATCTGCCGCTTTTCTTCTTCTTCTTGCCAACCTCGGCCAGAGTAGGCAGTTCTGTACCGCAAGCATCGCATGCTGACTCCTTGAGGCGGTTGTTGGCCGTCAGCAGCGAGTACTCTTTCAGCACGGCCTCGCCGGCCGCAATGGCTTCCTTGGCAAAGACGCCCAGCTGCCAGCATGTCGGAATCTCGCCACTCGCAGCATTCTTGTCCTCGTCGTCCTTCTCGGTCAGGATTGGCAGCTCTGTCGCTCGTACTTCGCACTTGGGCGCCGCCCGCGAGAGCTCGTCGTTGAGGAAAGCAAGCGACTCCGCCGAGAAGCGGTCTGGCTCATAAGTGTTCCAGGGATACACTTCACGGCGCACCAGGCCGCGGTCAGGTAGGTCCGTCGGGTTGTACTCGAACGAGGCATCATCGGCTTTGCCATACCGTTTGCGGGCGGCTGTGTCGATGAGGGCCTTGGTCTGCTGCAAGTCTTTATCCTCAGGACCTGCTGCCAGACCACGCTCACAGAAAGTGTATGCACTGCGCAGACAGCCGCAAAGCAACAGGTTGAGAGACAGGATTTGGTAGCAGCGAATGGCCGCCGTAGACGCCAGCTTCCGACAGGCTTCCAGCTCTGCTGTTTCGTCCAAGTCCGATGAGATGGACAGCTCTGCCACTCCAGACGCCAGGTCTTTTGCTGCTCCTTTTTGGAGAAAATCGGGCAAAGCCTTCTCGCCCGACACATATGGCGACATAGCCTCATGCGTTTGATCGTGGTACTCGAAGCTCTCATCGCTGATCTCATCGGTCAAGAGAAGCGCACGGTATGCATCACCTGCTGCCAGGTCTGGGTAAGCCAAGTCGGCATAGATAGCGGCACGGTGCAGGTAGAGGAGGATATCATAAGAGCTCTCGGCCAGCTTGTCGGCCAATTCCTGACGCTTTTCCAGCAGGCTGGCAGCTCGAGAGCCAGCAGGTGGCCAACTGGCAGCAGTCGAGTTGGCCATAGCTGTGAAGGCAGTGAATAAAAGATATCAAAGAGGGGTTGTTGTGATGTCAAGAGAGTGGCCAACACTACAGGCGGTATGTCGTTAGCTCCTCGGGTTCTCTATTCGTCGCAAAAGATTGTGTATGAATTAAACTGAACAGTTTCCTGAAGGGCAAGAAGTGCGTGCTTGATCTTTCACTGTTAGTCGTTCGTAAGGGGTAATTCTGAGGATGTTCAGATTTTGCGCCTAAATTTTTTGACAGGCAGAAATATTTTTAAGCTGCATCAACGCCTTAGCCGGCCACGCCTGCCACTACACAGCTAGAACATCGCCCCTTCCATTGTCACCACATTTTACTGTCTACCTTTTTATTCTTTGTTATATTATTGATTGACAATATAAGCAATATATATCTCGAGAGTTGTACTGTATTGTTTGTGTAAATTTCATGTCTTTTATTTTCTTTTCTTTAAAAAACAATAATACTAAAGCAAAATGACTCCCAACTTGTAGCTACATTCCAAATGTTTAATGTATCTTGTTTTAATATCTATTCAGAAACACGCTCTGTACGCGCTTTTACGAAAACCATGACAAAAACCTGTAAACTCAACTGAAGGCAGGTTCTAATATTTTACCTGATTCCTCCCTTTGACTCACTATTAACGGTGTACCTAATTGCTCGACGGACCGCGCAGGTCACTGAGACCGTTGACATAGTACGCCGGCACGGCCACAGCATCGGCCTTCTCCCAGTCCTCCTTCTTGTTCACACCCGTCAGCACGGCCAGCGTGCCGCCCAGGTGGCCCTCAATACCAAACTGAATGTCCGTGTTGAGGCGGTCGCCAATCATGCAGGTTCGCGAGCGGTCGAGCTGGAACTTGCCCTCGACGGCGTCCATCATGGCCTGGCTGGGCTTGCCGAGAGCTAACGGTTGCTCACCAGTCATGTTGGACAGAGCGACGACAGATGCAGAGCCTGCACCGGGGAAGAAGCTGTGGTACATGGGCAGCGTGCTGTCGAGGTTCGTGGCCAGGAACACGGCCTTGCCCTCCTTCTTCTGTGCGTCATCGCCCTTGACGTGGTTGCCCCTCAGATAGCCGTGGGCGTGGGCGAGCTTGTAGTAGTTGACGTGGAAGTCGAGGCCGGCGAGGACGACGCCAACGTCAGAGTCGAGAGCGGAGCCGTCAGCGATGCCGACAAAGTCCTCAGGGTCCATGCCGAGCTTGCGGTAGGCCGGGTCGGTGCCGCCAATGTAAGGAATGCCTTCGCTCTCGAGCTCAGCCTCGATGCCGGCCTCGCCCAGGACAAAGACCTTATTGCGGGGTGCCTGGAGCTTGAGAATACGCGAGATGTAAATGGCGGCCGAGTACGAGGAGCCAAAGATGTCCTCAATCTGGCACGGGATGCCCTTGGAGGACAGCTTGGCGTGGTACTCCTTGCGCGACTTTGTCGAATTGTTTGTCACAAAGACTGTGCGCTTGCCTGCAGGGAGAACACATGTCAACACGACGAGGCCATATATCAACATAAACCCTCGGTGAAGTACGTACCCTTATTGTGGAGCAGCTGGATCGTTTCTGGGATGCCATCAAAGACATGATCGCCAGACCATAATACACCTGTATGTTTGGTAAGTATGCACCCTTCACGGAAGATATGACATATGCTCGAGGTCCGTACCATCACAGTCAATAAGGAATGTCTATGCATGTTAGTTCTGATCAAGAAGGGCTGTATTTCGTGTATGTACGGCCGCTTACGTCAAACTTGTCGAGGAACTCGTTGATGGCGGACGAGTCGCCGCTCAGGAACTTGGGACCAGCCATGCTGTGAGTGAGTGGACGCAAACGAAGGTGTTTGCGTGAAGGAGAGTGTGGTCAATGTGGAAAAGGAATGTGAGGTGTAAGGTGTGACTCGTATTGTTTGACAGGTTTGACAAGTTTGACGTTGTCTGCCAAGTCGCAAATGTGTGAGAAAGATCGCAAATGGCTCATAGCGACTACGGAGTCCAGTGCGCCGCAAATGCTGCCCCTCCACTGCATAGTTTCGCGAGTCGCAACTTCCCCAAACCGCCCCAAACCGCCCTAGACGTCCCGGCATTTGCGCCTTTGTCCCCACTAGAGGCGGCCGCGCTTTAACACTGTGGGCACTCTGATCCTCATTCTCATGACCCCCATCCGTCATCGTCATGTCCGGTAAATAAAAGAATGCAATGGAGAATTGAAAAGAAGACTCCTAAATGTTTTGCAGTAGAAGAAGAGTCTGGTTGGGTAAAAATGCGTGTTGGGTGGTTTGCTGGTCCCAAAAAGGCCCTTATCGGGGCGCTAGTTCAGCATACTGTATAAGCACTGTTAATGGGCCCTCTGGAAAAAACGTGATAGGTCCATTAGTCTAGTGGTTAGGACACTGGATTTTGATTTCTTCACGGCTTTCATTCCAGGAACGCCGGTTCGAGTCCGGCATGGACCTTTTATTTATGAACCTGTCGATTTCCTTTTTGTTATTTTTTTTTTTTACTAACTGGTTATCATCTAGATCACTTTGATTCCTTTTGTTCGTCTCATCTTTTTATTGTCCACGTTTTCTGCTTGCGCCCCACTTGCCACGGTGAAGTCAGGTTGATTTTGACACGCAAACACACTGGACAAGAGCGTGCCTGCCTTTTTACTTAAAAGAGACAACCACGGCATCTGCGCCTATCTTCATCCCAATTACTGTCACAACCACAGGGATGAGCGAGTTTCTGTGGATTTATGAGATTATTCAAATCGATCAGATCTCGTCCCGAGGCCCTGGCCTGCTAAATGTAAAAAGACCAGTAAACTTCCCAAACCAAGTCTCTGGGCCGTCTCGCTCGCCACTCTTGAGCTTTGTCAAAAACGCGGAAGCCAATGTCTAAGCAAATTCATTGGGAGAAGCCGCCAAGGTTACTCCCAGGGCTGTCTCACATAATACAGGGAGAGACTGGTTTGACAATGACATATCTGACGTCGATGGGCCGTGGCGACGGTGGGCAAAAGAGAAGAGAGAGAAAAAAAACCGCCTTCCGGGGCGGCTCTGCCGGCGCCTGGCGGATTTGCGAGGAGTCGGCGGTCGCTATCGCAATTGCCGCAGCGTTCCGCGTTATCAGAGAAGGGGCAAACGAAATGGGCATTTTTGCAGGGCCTCTTCCTACTGCCCTAAGACCTTGAAGAGAATTGAAGGATAAGCGATGACGCAATGGACCGAGCGCTGGGGCGGTGTTTTGCACAAAACAAAGAAAAAAGGTCGACCCTGAGAGGCTGAAGCTGAGCATGCAAACGGTCTTTGACCCTGCTGTTTTCAACAAAGGAATTGTTCTGGCCATAAGATTTGGATATTCATTTTTGGTTCCGTCTCACGGCTCTTACATCACAGTTGCAACGGCCTGCATCGTTGCTTCCTCATCTGCGCTCTGCACCTCAGGGATTGTTTGACCTGCCAGGCAGGAGCGACTGGCCCTGACCGAGGAAACGTGTAACTGCCTGACAGACAGGGACGGCGACTACGAGCCAACCGCTATTGCTGATTGAGAACTAGCCAGCCGGATCCCTCCTGGACAGACAGACGTCAGTCACGATTGATCTTGTCCGTAGATAAACCCGTCTGCCCTGTTGGCTCTTTGGCTTGTACACGGTACGGCGAGGTTTACGTACCTGCAAGTAGAATTCCCGCGTACAGATACGCATAATGGATCTCACTATCTCGGTGAAGCTAATCTGCGGAAGGAGGGAAAGAGCGAGTCGCGCTCTTTCCTATTCAATGTCCATTTCTATGTACCTTCCAGCTTCGTCCGTTCTTGCCCCGTTTTCGTCGCCTTTGGCACCGTCCGGTACTCGCTCCTTCCCCCTTCGCCGCACCGCGAGCACTGTTCGTACCGGGCAGGAAAGAGCAAAGAGGCCGGATTACCTCTCATCGAGATTGACGTAAAAACAGTCCATTGAGGCTCAGCATGATGGGGATTATCTTCTGCATCGCCTCTTGCAGCCCTTTCAAGATCCTACAGACCCCAGAAACCAGTTTTCAGGTGCTATCGGGCGCAAGTCCGTCGTAGAGGTGTGAAAGAAGCCGTTTGTTAGCTCCCACGGCACAGGCGCACCACCAACAGTTAAAAAAGCAGCAACGGTCGCAATGGTCCTTCGCTCCTTCCCCTCCACGAAAAACCACCCTGAACCACCCCTCCTTCCCCATCCACGTTTTCCATACCGCCTTTCACAGACGGTTTAGGTCCCCTCTTTTTATGGTTCTGGCACTTTCCTTGATCAGTTTTTCCTCTCCTTTTCTCCTTCTCTCCTTCTCCCCCTTCCCTTTGTCAACTATCAACAACTCCAATTTGAACAGCTTCACGCAAAAATACAATCCCACGATTTTTCTCTAATTTTATTGCACCCCTTCGCGCCTCTGGCCTTCCTAGAACCTTCCAGGTGCCAATCACTGTCCAGCGCAAGCTCCACCGCCACCTCTTATCTCCTCTCTTCTTTTAGCGGGCGCCCGTTGCCTCATAAAATTCAACACCCTTGATTGATCGGCCTTACGCTGGCTGGCTGGCTGCTGTTTCTGCCAAGTAGACGATCAACCTTCTTTTTTAGCTGGCCTTGCCCCCTCGTTCCTTGTCACAGAAAAAAAGGCGAGCCAGCACAACTCTTCCGCAATCCGAGACAATCGACCGATCTTGATATCAGGCGTACGAGTTCCATTCTCAGTTGTCTACGACCCTTTACGTTTGACCGGTCCTTTCATTGCTATTAACACCTTTTCTCCCGCTCGCCTATCGCCCTCACGTCACTCTCGCCATATATTCTCTCGTTTCGTCACCCGCCCGTCATCTCTCTCGCATACCAAACGCACCGCATACCGCATACCCCCTCTCTTCTTGATCTCCCGAGTGCAGAGACGCCGAGCGCCATTCTTTTGACAGCAAATCTCGCCCACAAATTTGCTACATTGCACGGAGTACGTTTTGCGAACGAGCAAAGGAAAGGGGTCATTCACATTGGGAGGGGTCCTGCATAACAACTTGCTGCCCACCCAATTCCCTCCTGTCCCTTCCTTCGCCCGTATTGTTCCCAGTTTCTTTTCCAGAAAACAACAGGAACCCAATTCAATACTAACAAACGAAACAGACGTGGTAGTCTCAACTGAACAGGACGAGATCAAACGAACCTACAAGAACACAACACAAACCTTGGGACGAAGAGAGCTGCGCAAAGAAAACCCGCATTTCCTCAACATACCGAACAACCCCCGCTAAACCCCCACAAAACACAACACACAAAACATAAAACACAAAACAAAAGCAACCATGGGGAAACAAACCAACCTCTACTCGTTCCCTGACGTGGCCAGTCTGGCCCCTGCCCTGCGGTCGTACGTGATCCAGTGCCAGAACGCCGGCATTGCGCGCCACGGCGTCTTCAAGGTGGCCGTGTCCGGTGGTAGCCTGCCCGCCACACTCGCCAAGGCGCTGCTGCTCTCCGCCGGCGCATCACAAGAAGCCCAGTCCGCATCATCACCAGCGGGTGGTGACGACGATGTCGTCCGTTTTGACAAGTGGGAGATCTTCTTCGCCGACGAGCGCGCCGTGCCCCTCGACCACGCCGACTCCAACTACGGCCTGCTCAAGACTGAGCTGCTCGACAAGATCCCTGAGGGCCAGGGCCAACCGACCGTGCACCCCATCGACACCTCCGTCCTCGAGGACACCCAAGAGCTTGCCGACAAGTACGAGCAGGTCCTCGTCGCCTCGTTTGCCAGCCGCGACAGCGTGCGCCTCCCCATTTTCGACCTGCTGCTGCTCGGCTGCGGTCCCGACGGCCACACGTGCAGTCTATTCCCGGGCCACGAGCTGCTGCGCGAGACCAGCGCATGGGTTAGTCCCATTGAGGACAGCCCCAAGCCGCCGCCGCGTCGCATCACGCTGACGTTGCCCGTGGTGACGCACAGCGTGCGCGTGGCCTTTGTGGCGACGGGCGGTGGCAAGAAGGGCATCATGAAGCAGATCTTTGACGAAGACAGCGGTCTGCCGTGTGCGCTGGTCAACGAGGGTGCCGGCGACCGGTGCAGCTGGTTTGTGGACAACGCGGCCGTCGAGGGTGTGAGCTTCCCCAAGCGGGGATACAACCTGTAGATGCTGCAGGTCTGGGAATTTTCATGCTGAAGGAAAGTGGGAGAGAGCTAAGAGAGCAGGATTGGAACGCAGTGGTGGCGGTAAAGGAAAGAAGGGTTGCGGAAGGAGGAAGGAATGAAAAGGAGAGGGTGGCTGCTTTTTGTTTTTCTTCGTTGCATTATCTCGCTGTCATATCTCGTGTGTTTTCTCGGTTTGCTTTTTTCTTCACTTCTACTACTCCTATTTTTCTTCTTACCATTTCTTCTTCTTTTTCATTTGTCAATTCTTCGCTTCTACCTGATGGCATGATGGCGGCGCCCAGCATCAAATCGCTTTTTCATATTTTTTTTCATTTAAACCATTTTACTCTATTCATGTCCTCCCTCGCAAATAGAATTCACTTTTTTCTCATTGCCTCCCTCTCGATCCCCCTTTCATTTAGCCATTCCCCTTTTCACAAAAACAAAAACGCCTCTTGTCCTTCGTTCTCCCTGAACGATATCCCTTTCCATATCATGTGGCTTTCTGACTTTTGCGTTCCATAGACTTTATCTCAAAAATTCAACACACGTTGACTGAAGAAGTATGCCTTTATGAGTATGTGTATATCACTGAATTGGATATCGTGCCTGTGCTACGATCTATCCCATTTCTGGCAAAAGCAATGTCGCCAGGAGCGCGTCCGTGCTGTGTTCGATCTGGGGGGACGCCTTCCAGTGGATATCTGTCACTTGCCGTTGGAACGATACGACGTCCGCCCATAAGAAGAAAGAGGCAAAGAAGAAAATACGACGCAGCCCACAGTGCCTTTTTCATTCTTCTCTAGGCTTCTCCAGCCCATCCGGCACTGTCTGTCCACTCCTGCGCTTGGGCCATACTAACAGCCTGGAGGTGGGTGACGATAATATGATCGTCAAAGTGGCGATTCTCACGACCAGTGACGAGGTCAAGAAGCTCTCACCTCAACAATCCATCCACCAAGTTCACCTCATTTAATTTTTATTTGATATCCTCTTATCTCCCCTGTTCCGTCACTGGTTGTACAAAGCGGCTTCTTGGCCCTTTCTGCATACAAAGATGCATGGGAAAGGCGAATTGCACCATGCCTGCATATCTGCGGGATGCTGTGCAACGGGGAACAGGTTTTTTTGTTGATTGTTGAGCTGCAGAACTGAGCTTTTGCAGGTTGAGCTTCCTGCAGTTAATATAGAACGAGATGAGGCAGATACTATCAAACTGATGAATGCATGTGAAAATCCAGGCAAGCTGCCAGCCCACCTGCCAGTATTGTTTGTACATGTGCAGTATCATGTCCTTGATGTCTCCAAATATAGCTCTTGAAAAGGCAGATCTTCAGCCATCCTGGCCTAGTAGCCGTTCGATCGCTGTGAGTGTCTCCAAGAAGACCCTCTTTCACCTCAGCACCTCAAACCCCTTTCTCGACCCTCCACAGTCTTATCATGGCAGGCGTGTGTCACTGTCGAGACTGTCAGATTTCTCTCATTGTCTTACAGCGAGACCTGCTTGACTTTTTTGCCTCCGGTTGGGGCTCGAAGCTTGCGTGTTGTGCACAGAGATTTATGTGACCCCCAACACAACCCCCAAAATACGCCCGCGATCGCCATCTTCTCCGACGTCATGCAGCCACTGAAGCGCCTGCTTTTCCCTCCAAAGCAAGTCTCAAACGCCCACACTCAAACACTTACTCGACGTCCCCAAGCCCAAGGGAAAGGCGTGGCGCTCGGGTCCAAGCATACCGTAGTATCGACGTCTGCACAATCCGGCGCAATGCACAGATGTGTATCTTCTCATCTTTTACGACGCACATTCCGGGTCTAGGTTAGCCTTTTCGCATCAAGCGGCCAGTCGGTGATCTATCGTTCGTGGACACTCCTCTCCGGGTTGCCTTCCAGTCCTTTCTTTTGATACGCTGCCGGGTTTGTGTGGCAAAAAGATCAAGGAGCAACGAGGAGTGAGGATCGGGTCCTGTTCAGAAGGGTGTTCTCGACGCAAGAACCAGGTTTTTTCGTCTTCTTCTCCAACAATCCAAGAGGCCCAAAACACTCCAAAAGGTTGTTGACACCCTTCGGCACCCTCATTTGTTGGGTCGCGATGCACTTTGCTACACTTTACTTTCCGACGCGATGGCGGCGCGTCTGTGTGGCACTAATGCGCCACGCAAAGCGAGACGCGCTAAAGTGGTCTGCTGGTGAATGTTGCTGAAAGCTTCAAAGGACCTTTCCCAGCAAGGAGGATCGTTGTCTTGGATTGCGTAGATTCAGTTGCTTACTTGTAGAGTGTCTTTGAAATCTTGAGACCGCCCTATTTCGGAAGAACCGACTGAAGTAAGGCACAGTCGTACATTTAGGGTCCGTTCATTTCTTTTGACTCAGTTGTTTGCTCTCTATGTTGATGGTTTCAACTGATCTTGAAATGTTACCTGACGATGGAGAAAGTACAAAATACTTCCAAGTCTTTTCTTATTTTGTGACTTTCTTACGCGGCTGTCAACGCGACAAGGCCCCTCTTTAAACACACTTTTCCCCTGGCCCTAAAATCGTTCGGCGGTTTTGCATTGTGGCCGACCCGCGCGATGTGAAGAAATGGGACGAAAATGAGAATGAGAAAAATCAAGATCGAAAGAGAAAAACAAGAAGAAGAAGGAAAGAAGGAAAGAAGGAAAGATATCTGCTGAAGACCCTTAGGCCCGTCGGCCACTCGGCGCCCGTCGCTTGTCTGCATCTTCTTCTTGTCCACTTACACAGCATTACCGTCCTCGGACTCGTTCTGTGGGCACTGACCCGATGCTGTGATCTGTTGGTCTGTAGATATCTCGAAATGTCTAGCTTTGTTGCCTCATTTTGGATATCAAAGTTGTCTCTTATCTCGCCTCGCGCCGCGTTTATCGAGATTGAATTCAATCAAACCCTCCAACCCATGCCGTTCAAACCATGGGCCTGCTTCGGCCTACATCCGCCATCTCCGTGCAATATCTCTCGATCACATTTTTTTCCCTTCTTGAATTCTCAAAAACCCTCTTTCCCCCCTGGTCTTTTCGCCTTTAACCAGTGGCTGTTTCAGCCGCCCGTTCTGACAAGGAAGGAGGGGGTGTGGGTTGGGGACTTTGGAGACCAGGGTGTGTGTGAAGTGGGCAAGTGGGCGTCTTGGCTCCTGCCCGAGCTGCCCTGGGAGGGCTCTCCTCGGGGCGTGCTGGGGGGCCTCCACGTCTTCGGTATCTCGTCCCTTTGCTCCTGCCCTGGCTCGCCTGGCTCGTCTCGTCACCAATCGATGCTGGCTGACCGCGCGTGGGCCAAACCATGAGAAAGAAGCGACAGGGGTTCCTGCCCCAGGCCGATCCCGTCTAATTTTGATCGCACTTGTATTCTTGGTTTTTTGGAGGTTTGAGAGGGATTCCGCAAAGAAAAAGGAAGGCACGACTGGTAAAAAACAAGTAGCGCAGAACTACACAGAACTACGTATGTCGTAGCGCCTTCAGCTGGCTCCGGGACGCAAGAGAGGCAAGAACGAGACAGGCGCGCGCACGGGAGGCCGCGGAAGGTTCGACCTGGCCTGACCTGATGTCGACAGGAACAAAAGAGAAAAGAGACAAATAGGGCAGGGACGATGGGACGAATTGCAAAAGAAGGGGGAAAGAACACAAAAGTACCACGACGCCGAAAAAGGGCTGCCTTTTAAACTTCATTTCTGACTCTTGAACATATCTCCATTCCTCGTGGCTTTCCCCTTCCACGAGACCACGAGACGATCCCCTTGCGTTTTGTCTTTTGTCTTGCCATCATCTCTCCGTCAGCGCCGCACTCGTCTCCCCAAAAGACTGCTGCCTGTCTTTCTTCCACATCTTTCAGCCCTTCCACAAGTTTTTTTTCTTTTTCTTGTTCTTTTTATTTTGTTCTTTCTTCATTCTCCTCCCCTGCATCGCGCGGCCCGTCTAGTGGAGAGGAACCCGATACTTTCTTTCTTTGTTTCTTTTCTTTTTCTCGGGCTTTCTGGACTCTCTTTCCACCTTTCTGCCTCTTATATTTGTCGCATCTTCCTTTTTCTTCTCCGTCTTACCGCCCGGCCGCCTTCTACCATTCGCCTTTCTCGCTTCCTCTTTCTGGCTGATGCACTCCATCGCCTGTCCACTCGCTCGTTTCACCTTCCCTGCGTTTTTCATGGACTTCGGCCTCCCACGCTCGTTTCTGCCCGTCCTGCCCGTTCAGCACACTCCGCACACCTCGCTACTGTCGTCAGCTTCATCAAATCGATAAAAAGAAAAGCATCAAGGAACACAGCATAGAGGACCCGGACCACCACATCCACAACATCCCGCGTTGCCTTACACCTCTTTATCGCCAGGCCCGGTGTGACTGTATCTGCGTGGCTTGCGTCGCCTGTGTTCCTGCCCACCTGTAACACGAAAAGTGCAGGGTCTACCACTTCTTTGTTTTATTCACACACTCTGTTTTCTTCACGGCCGAGCAACCAACACTTGCCTTATTCTCTCGAATAATACCGAGCTTTTTGCCAGTTACCAGCACTCAAATTTCGGGTCTCCGGAAAACGGCCGCTTTAACATTCAAACTGTGTCTCTGCCTGGAAACGGAGGCAAACCACTGGCTCTTGTTTCTCTTGTCACTCTTTTTTCTATTAAGACCAGGGTCTCGATCGAAGGAGCCATAGCATCGACAAGGTGCCGTTTCTGACACAGAACCCAGCACGGAACCCAGCTATTAGTCCAAACAGGGCCCGTCCTTGATTCAGCCGGGGGCTTGTTGGCAAAAAAAGGAAAGAAGAAAGAAGTGGCTGCAGTACGGAATCTTGCACGTCGTACTCATATCCCACGAAAAGGGTCGAGAAGGACGACAGGAAACAAAACAAGGCCACCGAGAGCAGCCGGGATAGGCTCGAGAAACGAACAGGTACCTGATCCTGTTCATCCGCGCCTCATTTCCACTCTCGCCATCCGCGCCAACATCTTTCCTCGTCTATCTTCGTCGTATCCCGGCATCTACCGCCTGCCATGGCTCTTGACTCGTCCTATGCTGGCTCTGGCAGCATCAACAACAGCAACTTTCCCAAGACACCAAAGTCTCCTGCTCGCTCGCGTTTCTCCAAAGCTCTGCCTGCGCCACCCCCCGTCTTGGAGAAGCTTCTTCCTTCACGTTCTGCGTCACGGCCCTCCACGTCTGTGGACGAAACACCCTCTCTGCCTCCACTACCTCCGGCGTCTTCCACCGTCCTTTCCACATCCAACTTCTCTTATATCCCCACGACCGCCACTCCCACCGCGGTGGCACCATCATCACCCTCCGTCCCTGTCTCTAATACATCTGCTCCTCTTCCGCCGCCACCACCCAAGTCGTCCGCTCGGACAGTACCAGGAACCATTTCGTCTGCACGGTCACCCTCACTTTCTCTCTTCCCACATCAGCCTCCACCACCACCGGCAAAGAAGCCTGCACCGCTGCCCATCACAGGCCCAGCTGCAGCTCAACCTCAACCTCAAATTCCAGCACCGGCCGTTCCTAGCCGTGCCATCCGCAGGAGACCCGTAGGCAGCTCGGTATCTGTTGCCAGCTCAGACTCAAATCGCTCGGTACTGCCGTCGACCTCACCACCACCACAGGAACCGACGCCAGCTGCCGCTCCAGTACTCTCCTCTTTGTCTACACTACCCCAACTGCCTGATCTACCGAGCTTCAACAGCTTCTCAAGCCTCAGCGAGCTTCCAGCTGCTCCCGTTGCCCGTAGTTCATTGCCGGATCTTCCAGAGCTTCCATCGGCGCCAGTCGACGCAGACGCCAGCTCAAACTCTGAGACACAGTCCCAGACAAAGACGGTGCGGGCACCATCGCCCCCTGCCGCCGCCCAGGACGCTTCTCAAAAAGAGCAAGAACAAGAACAGGAGCAGGAGCCTTCGTCGTCTCGGGTAGCCTCGATTTCGAGCATCTTATCGGCATATTCAGAAGACTCGTCGGCACTTGCCGGTCTCTCGTCGTCTAACTCGGAAGTCACAATCAGCACCAACACCTCGTCCGTGATGGCTGCTGCAACTTCTTCCCCGCTGCGGCCTCTGCCCAGTGAAAAGGGCCAGGTGTTTCTCGATGTTCGCCAGCCGGGCTCTGCCTCGAAGTTGGATGAGGATGTACACACACCTCTCTCATATTTGTTAGATGGCGATTATGCGGACGAAGAAGACGACGCTACACCGCCCGCAGTAGAGGAAAAGGTTGCGGTGACAAACGGAATCACGCAGAGCAGCAGCACAAACACAAGCAGCACAAACTACCCAAACAACAGTGACGAGTACGACCCTTATTCGGACGCATACTACAGCTACAAGCCGCCCCAGCCCACGGTGCCGAAGAAGAATGACACAAGCACAGGCAACGTCATCTCCAGTGTTCAGGTGAATGAACCCGAGTCGCCTGTGGCGCCTGCCCCCATCAGCAAAACTGAGGCGGTTCGGCCGCCACGCTCCACGTCTTTGCGCCACCCGCCACCGGATGTCATGTCAAAGACGGTCACGACAGGCGCCGCAGGATCTGGACTTGGATCAGAGTCAGGATCAGGATTGAAAGCAAATGATACACTGCCTCCACTGCCGTCGCTTCCCCAGCATTCGTCGACACCCTCGACGGAAATTTGGAGGCGCCGCTCGGAAAAGGCTGAGAGCAACTTATCAGTGACTGAGCTGAATCTGAAGGCCACGCCAGCCTTGCAGAACGCGATTGCAGTCGCGGTAGCGGCCGATGCCAAAGATAAACCTAACATCCCCGACACCTTGCATCAAAATCAGAAGCAGCAACAGCAACAGCAACAGCATCAGCTGCAGAAGGAACTGCCCCCCGTCGCACCGGCCAAAGATGGTGGTTACCTTGCTTACAGACAACCGCTGCCCCCTCCTCAGTCTCCTCTACCACCACCACCTCGCTCTGCCCTCAACAACCAGCTCCAGCCCCCCAGATCGCCACTTGTCGGTGGCACTAATGCAAACGGTGTCTCGCCTTCTTCGGTAGCGCCGTCGCCTCGACTTGGGCTACCGGGCCGTGATATCCGGCCCTCTCGCCAGGCCAGCCCGGCTGTGACGCCGACGACTGCGCCTCAACTGCAAGCCGATGCAGCGCCCAGCATGGGTTCTTCTCTAACGAAACTCGAGAACAAGGTGGAGTCGACCTTTAAGCGCAAACCTGCACCGGTTCCTTCGATTTCGACAGCTTCGCCCGCACCGCCCGCCAAAGAGCTTCCGCAGCCCACAACAACAACCCCGACGACGACGACTCGCTCGCCTCTCACATCCAAGCCGCAACCGCCACCCCCGCCTCCATCGTTCCAGGGCCCGCCCACACCCGAATACCACGACGAAGAGGATAAGGCTAAGGACAACAGCCACGGCAGACAGCTCAAGGATGGCGCGTCGATCGTGCCGTCCACGATGGGCACCGTGGGTACCTCGAGTAGCTCCACGACCGTTGTGAACGTGCCCGTGTCACCGGCTACGTCACCAGCCGCGTCACCCGCGGCCTCGACGTCGTCTGCCTTTGCCTCGGCTCAGCAGCAGCAGCAGTCACCGGCTCTGAACAGGGGCCTTGTAGGCCGCGAGATTCGGCCCGTGAAAAGCGCTGCCCGGCTCGCGGGTCAAAACCAGCCTCAACAACCCCAGCAGCAACAGTTTGCGCCCCGTACATCGTCGCGCAATGTATCGATTTCGACTATTCCCGGTGCGCTCAATGGACCGGTGCCACCGTCCAAGCAAGTGCCTGCGACTGTACCTGAGCAGCAGCACGCCGATTCGGCCGTGTCGTTTGTCAGTGAGACGGGCAGCCAGGTGACCATCAAGCCGGTTGCACAGAAGCAGCTTCCCTCTCAAGGCCCTCAAGGTGGTCTGCCAGCCTCCAACAAAGAGCAGAACACCGTCGCCTCACCCCGTCCCGACTCGTCGTCGACGGATATTGACAGCCTGCCCCTTGCACCGGGTATGCCACCCTTGTTCCCCTCGGGCTACATGACCGACGTCATCACCCCAGACACTGTCTTTGCCGCGCCGCCGCCGTCCAAGATCCAGTTCAACTGCCTGCAGCGCCACCACGACATGTTCCGCGACCGCAACGTCAACTACCCGCTGAGCTGCCAGACATGCCAGACCTTTGAGCGCTCGATGCGCTGGCGGTGCAAGTGGTGCTACCTGCGCATCTGCTCGGGATGCCGGGATGTGCTGCACACGTACGCCAAGCACGACCTTTCACAGCTTCTGACCTACCTGACCGAGGGCGGTCACGATGCTGAGGGGGCTGCTGGTGAAGGCGTGCAGGATGTGGATGGCAAGGCCAACATGCAGTCCCTCCCGTCTGGTGCCGAGCTTCCTGTCATCCAAGAGGCATGAGCACTGCGTCTGCTTTTCTTTCTTTGATGATCTTGTTCTTTTGGAAAGAACAGATTTACTTTGATTCTATCGCCCCATTTACATAACTTTTATCTTCACTTCTTCCACCTTTTTTGATACACATCACCATCTTCTTTTCCATTTCCTTTGTCATTTTTGCAATGTTTTTTTTCTTGGTTTATTGGTTTACAACGGAACTCAGAGGAGGATCATAATCGCATATATATACGTGACGAGATACACCTTAAACAGGGTAGACTTTGGATACGAAGAAACGTTTCTTTTACCGCAAGGCAACTATGCATCAGCCGAGCATTATATATAGACAGAATATCGATTATGTTTTTGAACACCAACATAATCCATAAAGCTACTAAAGAAAAGTCAAGCTCAAAGTGAAACTCTCCGAAAGACAATCTCAGCCTTGTTTACTCTATTTTCTCGCGGGGCATCAGTTCCGTCACATATCTGCCTGAAAAGTCTCACACGTGATCAAATAGCAGCTAAATAGACGAGATAGACAACCACAAAAAAGTGAGGCGGCAGGTTTGTGCATGATATTTGTGATTTGCATGATCCCGCATGAAAGTACTTTTGTCCTTGTGCTTCGATGTTCACGTTGACCTGTGATTGGCCGGCCCTTTGAGGCTGTCCACAACTGCCCGGGAAGGCGCGCTAGCGGATGATCGCTAACAACACACCATAGCGCGTGCGCGACCCCTTAACGACGTAATGCCTGTCACTGTTGACTTTCCCCCAATTGACCGCTATTAGGGCGCCTTAGCGGCAGGGCCAACCGACGACAAACCAACAAACAAAAAACATCGCCAAATTGCTACTCACGACGACGCCTCTAAAAAGGCGTCAACACGCACCCCTTTCAGACAACAAACACTCTTCCCACAACACATCCGCCATGCCTATACCACCGCTATCGTCAATACCCATGCAACCGCCGCCGGCGGGCGGTGCCGGCCTTTCGCGGACCCGGTCTTTGCGACGACCTCAAGCTGGGCCGTCTGCTTCGGCGGCGGCAGCAGCTCAGGCAGGTCAGACCACAGAGGTGCGCAGCTCATCACCAAGCCGTCTACCAGTCAAGCCGACAGCCGGGTCGACGACGACATTGATCGACCAGAAGCCGCGGCCACCATCAGCAACAGGCGGTCTGTCGTCGGCTAGATTACGACGACCAGATGCTGTAACTACGTCTTCTTCTTCGTCATCCATGGCGCCACGACCAGCAACGAAACCACCCTCATCATCACGGTCGCACCTGATATCATCTGGCCCCGGAGCGGCTGCAGGACGACGGCCGCCATCCAGCAGTGGAAGACCGACTTCATCGAGCGGGCGGTCGACATCGTCAGGCGGGCCTTCATCTGCAACGGCACCTACATTTAGTCAAATGTCACGAACACGGTCGGCAGCAGGTGCATCAACGGCTTCATCGACTACAGCAGCCCCTGTGCGAGGCCATACACGGAACAAGTCGGCATCAATCGTGTCCAGCTCGTCGTCGGCTACAACAGCAACAAGACCAGCAACAAAGCCGCCTTCAAGGCCACCGTCGGCCACAAGACCCCCATCCGCCACAACTCTATCTTCTGCAACCGTTCTGCGTCCTCCGTCGGTACAGTCTTCCTCAACCACCAGCAGTGGCGCCGCCAGCCGTCCGCCAACACGGGATGCCACGAGTGCATCATCTACAACTGCAACTGCCACATCTACTGCACATCGCCGGAACGCTTTGGCTGCGACGACAACAACGACGCGCAGTGTCGAGGAAAGAAGGGCTGCTGCCGCTGCAGCCACAGCAGCCGCCCACCGCCCAGCCTTTTCTACCCACCAGCAGCACTACTCCCCAGCCAAAAACCTTGCCCCCAAACCACGCATCGCCGCTATCCTCGCACCGCCCGCGTCTCCCTCCAAGAAACCGGCCAATGTCGCCTTGTCTGCTGAGACGGGCCGGCTTCAGACAACACTACTTCAGCTCCACTTGTTGCACCGAGACGCAGCGGCCGTCACAGCAGAATGGCACGCTTCAGCCCGGCAGGCGCTTGCTGGTGAACGCTTATCAGCCCTAGCTACTGACCACGCCGAGCTTGTACAGATGGCCGGCCAGCGTGCCGAGTCGGTCAACGCGGCCGCTTTACAAGAATGGGGTAGCCAGTACAGCGAAGACGGGTCGTTTGACCTCACTCTGGAAGAAAAGATCCAAACACTCGATGCTGTACTGTCAGGAGTATGGTCACTGGCCGGCCAGGACCACCATTCTGACCAGGGCCATGGTCACGGCCACGGACAAGCATCCACCAGTCGCTACGTCCAGGTTGTGCGCCGGTTTGAGCGATGGGCACAACAAACAGCGGATCTTGTGGCGGCACGGCAGGGTATTGATACACTGGAGGACCTCATGGACGAGGATGAGAGCAGTGGTGATGAGGGTCACCACTCGAGCAGCAAGGGTGTTGCGGCAGCCTTTCTATCTAACGAAGAAGCGCCCCTTCTTGACGCAGCATGGCACGAAGAGTGCGCACATCTAGTCCACAGACTCGAGGGCTGGCAACGTCAATTGGAACGCCTCGGCCGTGGTGGTAGCACCCAAGAATCCAAGGAAGGCGAAGAGGGCAGCAGTGCACAACAGCAATCCAGCCTGCACCGCATGTTGACCGGCTGTCGCAGCCTGGTCAATGGTATGCTGGACGAGCTGCACATGATGCAGCAGCTAGAGCGTAATGCCGCTGAGCAGGAACTGGCCTGGATCCGGCAGATGAACGCAACGGCCGGTGTCAACAATGGTGGCGGCAGTGGCGGTATTGATATGCAAAGTCACGTTCAACAACCTGCAAGAGCTGGTGCCATCTGGAGAGTGATGTAGAGTTGGTCAAGATACACATAAATTATATAATATCACACGAAATGACAAAAACCAAACAGTCCACAAAAAAAGACAAAGATGTAGGATAGTAAAGACTGTCACTAACCGCTATGACCGTCGAAAATATCAATCATAAGTCGTAAATACGGGACACCGAATACAAACACAACAAGTCTTTCTCACAACAAGTCAAGCTGTTCCCCGCATGTCCTGATTGAAGTACTGCAATACGCTCTGCGCAATCTTCTCACGTGCCGCCTTCTTGGTGAACACATCGTAAACTTCGCCGACACCCGCAGGCAGGTTGGGCACTTTGCCAGGACCGCCTCCCTTGGCATTTGGCGGCGAGAACACAATGCGTCCGTCAAAGATGCCTTCCGCACCTACCCGGCTGGGCCTGAGCTCGTATGTCGGCGATCCAAGCTTCATTGCTCGGCAAAGCTGGTCGAGCATGTGAATGTTGGACACTTCGTAGTCGTTGCCGTGACTCCGGAAGTGCGACGGCCGTTCGTTGACACTCGGCGGGTTGCCTCTTCCGTTGGTGGCATTGGTGCCGTTATCCGCCGCCGCCATGACGAGGTTCCACTGGCCAGACCGACCCGTGTTGGTCTCTCCTCCGTTTCCACCACCACCTGCTGCATAAGAAGCCATTGACTGCACTCTGGGTGTTGCTTCAGCCAGCTGCTGCCACTCCTGCTGTTGCCGAATTACTGCTTCAATGGAGCCGCCACCATACTGGCTATCTCCCACTGTAATCAGGTCGTGGCTTTCCGTAATTAGGCTTGCCTCTGCGGTTTGAATGACGGTCTGCTGTTGCGGTGGAACTTGTTTTAGCGGCCGTGGCAGACTTTGCTTCACGGGGATGCTAGCCACAGTGTTGTTGACCACCGGTTTGCCGACCACGGCAGCGCTGGCGACGGGCTTGTTGACGACTGGTTTGCTGGCAACAACAATTTTCTTGGTGGCGTTGGCGATGCCCTTGGCGGGACTCTTGGACAGCGGTTCAATGTACTCGCCATCTGCAGACATCCGGCCCTGGGCGACGAGCCACTCTATGGCACATCGTGCCGCAAACTGTCTAGACGCCTTCTTGGTCGTAAAAATGCAGTCGCTGGGACGGGGGTGGTTCAAAGGCGGGAACAAATGGCCATATGCTTCCACCGAAAGGCGGCAACGGGTTCGCCAATGAACCGTGCCAGCCGGGCCCGGTACATCCTCGGAAAAGAATTCGGGGTAGTTGATCTCGCCTTTGCTTGACTTGCGCGCTTGGAGGTAGCCTATTGTATTTTTATGAGCTTGTGTTCGTTATATGAGTTTGTCCAGGTGGCCGCCAGGATTTTACTTACGCATCAACAAGCTAATCGTGTCTACATCGTCCCAGTTAGTAACCACGGCTGGTGGAGGCGGCGGCGGAGGGGCCAAGACGGCAATGGCACGGCGCTGCTCATCCGTCAGTGGCACAGGCTTGCCAGTACGTCGCTCGTACTCTTCTTGGTCAAAGACCCAAGCCTTGAGGCCATCAAAAGAGACAAATTCGAGCGACTGGGGCTGAGACTGCTTTTCCTTGCTCATCGTGACGGTTTGGTGTGAGATTGTGTTGTCGGACATCAAAATATCAATACTGCCACAAAAAGCGTTCCCAGGAAAGGGGATGGGTGTTGTCACCACACGCAGTGAAAGTTTGAGGTTGAGGTGCGTGAGAAAAGAGTGAAATTTTTGTGTGCCCCGTGAAGATTTTGATATGTTAGTACCCGAAGCCTTAAATAGAAAGAGCGATGGAGTTGGAAACACAACCGCGAAAAAGGAAGGCGCGGGCCTCCGATACTTTGCCTGAGTGGAAGGAGGCTGTAGCTGACCCGGCCGTCGGTCCCCCCCCCCCAGGCTGGCCTTTGTTTGCCTTGCAGTCTGCCCCCGAACGGAGGAGTATCAGATGGCAGATATGGTGACAAGGCTGGCGAGGCTGTGTGCTATGATGCGAGTACCACTGCACCTTTCATGCGGCCCAACGAGGCGAAGTGGCTACACAAAAAACAAGTGTAGCCTGTCAGGGAGACCCTTCTCCGATCTACAAATACACTCGAAACTGGCGCCTTTTTTCTCTGTAAGTGGGATGATGAAAAATGAAGATAAGGCTGCACACTTGGATAATATCACAAGCTGTCTGGAAAGCCTCATTCAAAGGAGAGGAGCACACGACACGGCCAGATGTCTCAGAGCTGCTGTGATAAGAGCTCTCAGATTTGCTGACGGTTTCAAACAGGCGTCTCCCAGGCACAGCCGGCGGCTCTGGCTTTACCAATAAGACGCGATTTTGATGATAAAGAGCTCGAAGGGCAGCTCGCATGCGTCAAAAGGCCAGGCACGGCTGCACACTTTAGCAACTGGACAATTATTACGTAGTGAGGGACCAGCCGAGGAGGGGAAAGTGAAGAGGGGCCTCGGAGGCCCTGGTCGCTTTTTTTCTTTTCTTTTTTCCAGAGGGCAGGGCAGCGCCGACCGACCCAGCACCATAAAAATCCCTAAATAAAGCAACACCTCCAACACAAAAGGCACAAGAACCCCTCGGGCGCTACAGGAAACCAAGAGGCCACGCGCGATTGGCTGGTTGTCAACGGCGTTGCGCGAAGGTGCAGCGAGCTTGTGAGGGCAGTCGAGCCAAAACGAGCCAGAAAAAGAGACTGGTCGTCTTTTCCAACAGTGCCCTCACTCATCACGGCCCACCAGTGGGTGCCTGGTGTTGGCTTGGCTAGGCCAGGCCCAGGTCCAGGTCCCCAAAGACGTTGGAAGCTGTTGGAGTTTGTGACTGTCGCCCATGGCACAGAGAGGCAGACAGGCAGACCGGGCGCAAGTTGTCCCTTGCTCTCTCGTTTTACCTTTCCTTTTCTCTTTCTTAAATGGACGATATTCAGCCCCGCGAGAAACCAAAGGCGAGGGAATGTGGACGGGGAAAAGGCTGTTGGGCGCAGATTGTCACGAGAGCCTCATGATGGATGAACGACGACAGGCAGGAAATGCATGTTTGACCGCCTTTTCAACCTCGTCTGTGCCCTCCTCTTGTGCCGTCTTTTTGCTGCTGATGCACTGATGCACGATCCTGTTTCCTCTTTCCTCTTTCCCTTTTCCCCCCTCGCTCCTCTGACGCGCTGACACCCTCAGTTCGCGTTCCTGCCCTTTGCCGCCAACCAACCGGAAGTCGCCGCCCAGCTCTCCTTCCTTTTTTCTTGACTGTGGTGTCTGCTAATTATCCCCGCGCCTTCCATTCGTTCTGGCCTTCCGCCTTGTCCCATCGTACCTGCCGTGTTGTCGTTGTGGACTTGGTGTTTTGTTATGTTCCCTTTTAAGGCTCCATATGGCTTCTTATAACTTCCATTTGTCCTCGCAATTTGCGCCTCGTTGCTGTGGCACTCTTGGCCTCGCTTGTGTCGCCGTCATCACGTTATGCCCTCTGTGTCTAACGTATTTTACGTATTTGCGTATTTTGCCAATGCCGTCAACCATCCATCCGACAAATAGTAAGATGCTTCGCATGCTCATCAAGTCAGTGGCGCTGTCCTTTTTCAGCGTCGCAATGCTACACGCCGCGCTGCACCACTTACTGGGTCGCTCCTGCCCCGGCGGCTCGTTCTCAAGCAGAAAAAGGCATGACCTGGTGGAACAGGCTCCTCAAACGCGGCTGTGCGGGTCTTGTGTTAGGTCTAGAGGTTGCTTGGGAAGGGTCCACCACCGACCCGACCGCTGCGCTCCAGGTGCACTGTTCTTGCTGCTGTGCGGTCCCTCTGGCGTGTTGCGTAACGGCTTCGTGTCCCTCCACTGCGTTGATGACGGCGTCAGACAAGAAGACAGCCCTGAAGGCCCGTCGTTACAGGGCATCTATGCTTATCAGCTCGCCTGTACAACGCTTATAGAAACTTGGAGAGCAGTGCAGCAGTGGACACTGGTCGTCCCTTCCCAACGCGTTTTACTGGGCCAGGACCGGTCTGGACGCCCCCCTTCCCTCCTTCCCCTCCTTGCCCCCCCTTCGTTCTCCTTCGAAACAGCGAGCATTCAGTGCACGCCTTTTTTTAGTTCCAAGGAATTTTTTCACCCCTTTCCTCCCCCTCCCCTCGTTCCCCCCTTCCTTTCCGTTCCCTTGCCTGCTCTCCTGCTCCTTCCTCACCTTCTTTTCGCACCTTCCCCCAACGACGACCAAAAAAATTTCAAAGCGAAAAAAGGGGAACCGCCCAAAAAGAACCGAACAAAGACATCGCGCTTTTTCCTTCCACTTTCCACCTACACAAACACTCACGAAAAGAACTCATCTTCCAACAGGCGACGATTTTCTGCAAAACCACCCTCCGAAAAAAGAAACCCAAACACGAAACGGGTCGAAAAAGAGAACAACAAAAACAAACGCATTCCGTGCCCTCCCCAGCTCGCGACGCCCGGCTGTTCCTGGCCTATCCGCCCTTTCAACTCATTTTTTTTGTTGTCCTTCACCGCGCACGCGCTGCAGGCTTCCTCATCCACTGCCGTCTCTTCCCGACTTGCATCGAATCCACGACGCAAAAGCATCACGACGACGTCGAGTTTAGGTAAAATTGCATTTCGCTCTTGTCGTTCTTGTCGTTCTTCGTCCTTTTTCGAGCTCGCCTGCTAGTATCTTTTCTCGTTCCTCGGCGACATCCACTTTTTCCTGCACCTTTTCCAAGTCGTACGCGATCGCTTTTGCCCTCGCTCGATTTGCAACCTTCTTCGCCCCCTGTCCCTATCGAGCATCTTGGTTTCGAGATTTGCAAACTCGAGAATCACTTTCCATCTCTCTTTACCTTGGCTCTCTGATTTCCCTATCGCTATCCTTTCGCTCTCATCCCTTGCCCACGGCCCATCGCTTTGCATCGACGATACTCGACAGAACCTTCAGCCCCGTTGGAGGCGAAACTGTCGGCAGTCCGAGGATTCACTGATACACATTGACAAGGTGCACACCTTATCCCATCTCCCTTTGTTTACCCTGACGATATCGAGACGGCGACGGCATTCCCCTTTGGGTTATCATCGGGCAGGCTTAGTGCATTACTTGTTTCTGCTTTCTTAAAGAGTCTCTTCTTCGAGCCACTCTGCGTCATCCCTTCTTTCTGTTGCTCCTGCAGGCGTTGGCTATCTTTCGACACCGACTTTTCGCTCTCACTCTACTCTCACCCGCGCCACCTCCTATCTCGCCTCCCATTTCGCGATTTCACGACTGCACTCGCCACAGAAGAGTAATTGCTAATGCCAAAATAGACTTCACAGTACCGTGATCTTGAATTTTGACCCACGATAACGACGGAAAATTTTTGACGAACTTCCTCCCAAAAACCCACGACGACCAGACTCTGCAGTCTAACCCCCCCAAAAAGCGACGCAATCACCAAAGCGAACCTGGTGATTAACCCTTAATCGACGAACTCCAGCTGTACACTTGTCCAGTAGAGTAGCCTTACCGACGAACGACGAGTTACAAAAGCCTCAAAACTTGACGCTCGCTGCTTCCTAGCTGCGAACCTCTAGAAGATCCGGAAAACGACACCTTGGTACGTCAGCTTCACTCAGTTTGCGATTTTGCTATTTCTGTTGCATCCCGACACTGGCGTCTGCCTTCCTCTGTTGTCGTGGTGCCTTTGGTCCCTGGCCCAACTGTATCTAACACGACATGTCTTTTTCAGGAAACAACGGTGCAATTCCACTCGATATAACAGGAGATCCACGTCGCCGAGAGTTTAAACGCTCCCCTTCCTCCTTTCCCCCCTTTGACGCCCACAGATCTTCTGAGCCTGTCGAACAGAGCGCTCAAGGGTTTGCGGAGATCTAGACACGCAGAGGCATCATCGCATCGTCGACACTCGCCTCCCTAAAAATACAAAAGGAAGAAAAAAACACGGAAAAGAGAGAAATAGCAACTACATAAAATGGCCGACCAGCAACACGAGGTCGACCTCGACTCCATCATCGACCGACTCCTCGAGGTCCGCGGCAGCCGTCCCGGCAAGCAGGTCCAGCTTCTGGAGGGCGAGATCCGTTTCCTGTGCACCAAGGCTCGTGAGATCTTCATCTCGCAGCCCATCCTCCTGGAGCTGGAGGCACCGATCAAGATCTGCGGTGATATCCACGGCCAGTACTACGACCTTCTGCGTCTGTTCGAATATGGCGGTTTTCCGCCCGAGGCGAACTACCTCTTCCTTGGTGACTACGTCGATCGTGGCAAGCAGTCCCTGGAGACCATCTGCCTGCTGCTCGCGTACAAGATCAAGTACCCTGAGAACTTTTTCATCCTCCGCGGTAACCACGAGTGCGCATCCATTAACCGTATCTACGGTTTCTACGACGAGTGCAAGCGCCGCTACAACATCAAGCTGTGGAAGACGTTCACCGACTGCTTCAACTGCCTCCCCATTGCTGCTATCATCGACGAGAAGATCTTCACCATGCACGGTGGCCTGAGCCCCGACCTCAACTCCATGGAGCAGATCCGGCGTGTTATGCGCCCCACGGATGTAAGCCCACCTACAACAACAGAAATCGAGGCATTACTTAAGAGAGAACACCTGCTAACTTCGTTTGTTATAGATCCCGGATTGCGGTCTGCTGTGTGACCTTCTGTGGTCCGACCCCGACAAGGATATCACGGGATGGAGCGAAAACGATCGCGGTGTCTCGTTCACCTTTGGACCTGACGTCGTGTCCAGGTTTTTGCAGAAGCACGATATGGACCTGATTTGCCGTGCTCACCAGGTCGTTGAGGACGGCTACGAGTTCTTCTCGAAGCGCCAGCTCGTCACGCTGTTCAGTGCCCCCAACTACTGTGGTGAATTCGACAACGCTGGTGCCATGATGAGCGTAGACGAGAGCCTTCTCTGCTCGTTCCAGATCCTCAAGCCCGCCGAGAAGAAGCAGAAGTACGTCACACAACCCCATAACCCCCCTTCTTTTTGATTCGAGGAAACAGCCGCATTATTCAAACAACACGTGCTAACACTGATTTCCTTACAGGTTTGGTCGCCGCTAAGCAACCCGCTCCCTCTCGACTGCTTCCTCCCGCCGCAAAGGCTGATTTGCCAACCGTAATAATTGTGAACAGTCATATTTTGAGCATGCCGTAACCTTACTCTTTCTTGCTCGGGGACTGTCACGATCAGCCTTTTACTGGCCATTCCGACCCATCGAACGCAGCTTGTCCCTTGGGCTAGGCTGTGAACGGACCGACCGCTTCACTGTTTGCTTAGGTTTTTTTTTTCTTATTTTCTTTTCACTGTTGTTGTATTTGCATTTTGCCCATTTCATTTTTTGCCTGCTTTTCTATTTTTCATTCAATACTGTTGTCTGTGTGTACGAACGCGCGCAGCAGTGTGGGTCGGCACGGGTAAGAAAACAAAGGGGGGAGGATGCCATGTCTTTGTTGATTTTCGTCACTTTCTTGCTTTCTGCTTTTTTTCACCTTCTCTCTATCTCTCTTCCTCCATCTTCTTTTGTCTTCTTCTTCTCTTATGTCTTTTTTTAAATTTTGGAGTGGCCATTCTTCAAAAGTCGGGCTGTTGAATCTGTCTCTGCCTCGATTCGACAGATTTGTCCCGTCCACGAAAACAAGCAACCCCATTAATTCAGAGAGGGTCACCAGTAACCAAACATACGAATGATCATTGCAATCACAAACATATCCAGCTCATGCTTTTGTGCGTATTCCGTGCTGCTCGTGATAAGTCGTATACTATAAACATAGACGATGCGCCCATCGATGAGGTTTGAGTTTTATATGTACACGTACACATATATATGGGGCACTTCCTATAGTATAGATCTTTGTTTCCCACGATATCTACACCAATGCGTAACCAGCTCTGGCTATCATACAATTTGTTTTATGCCCAATTATAGATGTTTTCGTCTCCCTCACTGGCAGTCTTCACAGACAGGCACAACCGTGTTCCCGCTGTCAGCACCACTGGCAGCTGTTGGCGCTGCTGTTGGTGGTGTTGCAGCCAGCGTTGCTTCGGCTTTGGGGGTGGGGGTGGCTTTTGCATCAGCAGCAGCAGCCGCCGTAGCTGCCTTCCCGTAGTTGCGGTCCACATGTCCAAGATCACGACCAGGCTCAACGACGTCCCGTACACGCCGCTTCAGTTCCTTGGTCTCGGGGAAGCCGCCCTCTGTCTTGCGGTCCCAAAGCAGTTTCGGCGCGCCTGTGCCTGTGCTCGATGCTGTATCGGCCGTCTCAATCGTGACGGTAAAGACGCCACCGGTGGCTGGCTGCAGGGCGACTTCTCCTAAGTCCCCGCCGAAGGTCGACAGGAGTTCCTGGGCGAACTGTTGTTGTGTTAGCGGGTGAAGAAGGCTATATGTTCAAGAGAATGGCGGCGAAACATACATATGCTGCCCGGAGCATCCATTTGCACTGCGTTGTAGCGGTCAGCAGGAGGAACCTTCAAGTCTTGTCGTATCCCATTTGATCTCACCTGTGTGCAAAACTGGATCGCAACGCGGGGTAGTCTAACTGGCGCGCTCGTCGGAGCCGTTGTTGACTGCTGCTCCGATACAGAGCTGCTTGTGTTTGTGGTGGCCATCTTCTTCAAGTTTGGCGATGTGAACTTGAGTGCGTTCGTGGTACGTTGTAGATAGAAAAAATATGCAAGCCAATGGAGTGACGTTGAGTCGCAATTCGTAGTGTATGTCAGCAGTTGTCGATTTGTGTGGGGTTTGATAGTCAAACTCCGGCAACAAAGACGTGCTACGGGATTTGCCCTTCACCTTTTTCGCCTCTAATTAACAAAGGCGGCTCATCAGCATCGATGGCAGAACAGTGTGCTCTGTGTTTTTTTTTTGGTAAATATAACTGATTGTACCTGATTGTAATAATTCTTAAATTGATTCATGTGAAATTACATTTTTATAATATACTATATAGACTTATTTTACAAAGAATGTAATAAGATTTTCATATTTAGAGACAGATATCTTAATAGTAAAAACATTATTTTTCCGTTTATTTTCATCTATGCTAAGATGTATATTTTTTAAAAGCAATAGTCACACTTCGTGGTAAACAAAAACCAGTCTCCTATTAAGCACCGACATGCTAACAGTCCGCTCTCTTACAACAGTTGCCAACCAAGACGACAATCATATCACACATCTCTTCACATTTTAATTACTTGACATAATAGGCCATGAAGGATAATTTTGATAAGTGTGTTTTCTCCAGGTTTTTCCTTTAAAAATAAGTCGCGGAACTAACTACTACATGAGATCCCAGGGAGGTATATATGGCAAGCGTGGAAAACGCATAGGAGGATACTTGGAAAATATGAAATGAGAAATAAAATGAGAAAAGGTGACGTAAAGAGACAAAAAAATAACAGACATAAGAGAACCATGGTAAGTGACAAACCCCAGACAAAATAAGAGAAAAAGGGAGTAGAGCAAAATCGGTGAGTATGACAAGAGGCTGAGAGAATTAAGAGAGTAGTGGTGAGGGCGTGTGGGAGGATAGGAGGCAGGCCGAAAGAGCAAATAGAATACACTTGAAGAAAGATGGTCAAGCAGCTGACCGGCGAGACGAAAGAAGGAGGGAAAAATAAAGAAGAACACATCGGGACTAGTAAAAACAGTTGAACGAAGAACGAATAAAGGTTGGGTCGCCGGTCGCCGCTTGCCGTTGAAAACACATCTGTGTCTAACACATCCAATGACGCCTATTTTGCACGTTTCTTTCGGGAGGTCTGGATCCGTTGGCTCTTGAGGAAAGCTCGCCGGTCGGTCGTTGGTCGCCCAGATATCGCTGGGCGAAGTGGGAGGAAATCGTGGGTTTGTGCTGTATTTTGAGGGTTTGTTGTAGTTTTTGGTGTTTGTTGGGTCATCATCATCGCCTTCTTAACCCATACACTTCGTCTTCCGGATCTTCGATGGAGGCGGACGGGTGTGCATGCAAATGTGCTTGTCGTGGTACTCTTCGCTGTGAGGTGCCTATTGCGTATCGAGTGTCGGTCGTGTAGGCGGCTGCAGGCGCATGTATGTCTTCCGTTCGCCGGGATCGAGTCGACGGAACCACCTTACATCACAACACAGCACCCGCCGCTCTGCTGCGGTGCGTACGGGTCTTCGCTCTTCGGCACGACACCCCACACGGAGGGCACCATGTAGTCGCGCGTACTGTTGCAGTATGCGATGATGCTGCGAGAATGTTAGTGGGAGGTCGAGGGCAGTGATGGACTTGGAGGGAAACGAATGTACGAACCTCTTCGACGCCTGGCTGACAGGGATCCGCTCACGGTCCAGGTCTTCCCGCAACCGGCTGTTGAGCTCTGTTAACCGCCGCAGCTTCAGATCGGCCATACTCTGCTTCGTTCTCCGGACCTGCGACGGGTCGCCGACATCACGGGAGGTGTACGGAGCCATCTTGGAAAGATGTGGTTGGTTGTGAGATGGGGGTGGGGAAGAAAGTCGTGAGAAGTCGTGATTCGTGATAAGAAAGATCACGAATCGTCAATTAATGGCAATGCTCTCGCTGGTTCTGTAGATGATACGAAATAAAAACGTTGTCAGTCGCGATTGGTCCAAGAAGAAAGTCATGTGGAGAAGGCTGCGAGTCTGGAAGGAATGTGATGCAGGTGTGTGCTGGAGCTTTCATCGCGTGTCGCTGGTGGTATTTTGAGTTGCTTCCTCAATAAGTCGCAAGGCAATTGTTGATCTGAATGGAAATGTCGAGATTCGGAAATTGGGATAGGACGACAGCTGCAGGCGAGTTCTGGCGTGCGTCTCGGCGTGCTGCATCGAGCCATTTGTCCCCCTCTTGTCGTGATTTTGAGGCTTTCCGTCATTTTCCAGGCCAAGTTGTCGTGTCGTTCGATGACCTGAAAAGAGGCGCTGCGCACCGTTTGAAACGCGACCAGTATGTTGATTGAAGATAGTCGTTGATATAGGCCGAATACGAAGAGCGCAAGCGAGATCATGTCGTCAAAAGTCGAGAGGTTGTCGATTGATGCTGTGGGCTGTTTTTCCAAGTTTTCGCGTTGTCGTTCGTCTTTGCCCCCTTTTTGTCGCACATGCAGCTGACCGCGAGAAGATTCCAGGCGACCGAGGATAGGGGGTAATGGAAGAGATGGGAGCGTCAAGACTTACGAATCTGATCAGTAAAGACAGATGCAAATGTCGTCGTGTTTGGGAGATGGTGATTGAGATACACCCAAAATATCGCGATCGTGACAATTGTAGAGTTCGGAAAGATGGTGAGAGAGAAGGGGAGGAAGAAAAAGCAAGAAAAAGCCCCGAAGGAAGCAGGTCAAATTAGACAGGAAATAACGGCAGGAACAAACGGGAGCGTGGGACTAAAAGGGGAAGGCCAGAAATGCATGAGAGCAAAGAAAGAGCGAGCGAACGAAAACCGAAGGGTGCCACCCACCAAGTAGCCTGGTCTGAAGGGTAGGGGGGAGAACTGGTGCCCCGTACGGAGTAATAAGGTAAGGTACTCGTAGGGGAGAGAGGGCGGAAGGTGCGTTGAGCGTTACGGTGGTGCGGGTCGCTCTTCCCCCAAAGGCCCGACCTATGCAACGACAAGCACTAAATGAAACTTTTTAGCGGCCGCGCTGACCTATTTCCCCCTCTTTCCCTCGCTGGGGGCCGAGAAAATACTTGCGCTGCCCATGGTATGATATGGTCGCCCGAAGTACCCGCCGTTGAGCAGCTAGGCAAGTGCGCTGCGCTGCACAGGGAAGGAGAGCAGTGGCTCCCTTGGCCGCCGACTGACCCAGCAAAATAGGGAAAGAGGGAAACTCTACAAGCGAAGTGGAGGTTGTTCCGCGAAATGACGGGTTTCCATTGGCTGGATGGACTTTGAGAGTGGATCCCATCCCAAATTGGCTGTGCCCCTTTTCACTCCTGGTCGTTATTGCAAGTGAGGAATCCATAGAAACGGAGCAAGCTGCAGTTTGTTTCCGTTGCGACTCTTCTTTTCAACTCGACGAACGCCTGTGGCGGCGAATTGCAACGGGAAGACAGACCTGCGAGCCTCTCGCGACCTTCTCTTCTTGAAGAACACCATTGTGCCCGGGGGTATTGGGGAAATCTGCAATAGGAGGGAAATGGCAGAGCGAGCTAGAGGCCCGCAAATAATGCTCACGTTCCTCTCGCTTTTCTGGCCCTTCTGGTCACTGGTTTCTGGTCACTCTGGGACCTGGTTGCTTTCTGGCCTTGCACCGGCGTTGTTTGGGCGTGTTGTTGTCTGTCCAATCTCCTCTCGTCTGGCTCCTGGCCCTTGGGTGCAGCTTCCCTTTCCCGTGTCCTTTCGTGTCATCGGCTTGTCGATGCTTTCTTTTTTCTGAGTTTTCTCTTTCTCCTTTTCAGTTCTTAGCCTCATATCCTCTTCCTACCGTCTTTGCTGCACGCTGCAATACGGTACGGCTTCCTTCGTGCAACAGGACAGAAAGGGAGGGCAAGACACGCAGGAAAAGTGAAAAACAGCCTGGCGGCCAAGCCAAATCAAGTCAAGCCCCTCTTGAATACCATCATTTTTTCTCTCGAGGTCCTCCATCTATCAAAGTGGTCTGTGTGCCAACAACGCCCCGGGAACAGTGGATGGGGCGGCGTATCACAACGAAAATCCTCTGGGGGAGCACAGGAGCAAGAGGAACGAAGAGGAATGAACTGCGTGCGCACTGGACAGACGGCGCTCATGATCTGCTCAGGGCAAGGGGCGTGCTGTGCAGGAGACAAGCTGGACGAGGCACAGCACAGGGCAACTGTCTTTGATCCTTTTGCCAGGGCGTCGGTTGACTTGCAGTGCAAAACTGCTGGGCTATTCCGTGCTGAATTTGAAATCCCACCTCATCATCGTTCTGCATCCTCTGCACGACACGGCTGAATTACCAGCTCTTTTGCTGACCTCCAGCCGATCTGCCGGAATGCGTCTCAAGAGTTGGAGGATCGTTTCTGAAGGAGCAACCCGAGACAGGGAAGCAGCCATTTGCCATTTGCAAGCTGGGATATACAGACTGCCAACGGTGGCAACCGAACGACACGGAGGAATCAGCCGGAAAATACCAAGACTTGCAATCAAAGTGCCAGGCCACATCAGGATATGGCACCCGTAAATATATTTGAAGAGTCGCCAACAGTCTATTTGACCTCACAACCCAAGATACCCAAACTCAGCTCCAGGTCCATGGGGTCTCACACCCGTCTACAGCTGTCGAGGAGGAAGCACAAAAAGGGGGAAAGGGGTTTGCATGTCATATGCTTGTCGCGGTTGTTGTCGTTGCCATCCGCCATAGGGCTTTTACGACGTGAGAGTCTTGAGAGTCAAGGAGCCTCCCTTGCAGCCAGCTGCACGCCAGACCCGCTTCTTTTGTCTCGCTTTCTTGTCCATCGTTAATCGTAAGATACGTCGGACGGTTGTTTTGAGATCGCTCTTTCCCAAGACGTCTTTCCCAGATCATTGATACAGGATTGATACATTGTTGTGTTCCTTCTCAATTGGGACTTGAATCTGCTCCCCCTTAGCTCTGTGCCATTTGTGCCCTTTGTACTCATTGGCGGCAGGCGCTGGCGGCCAACATGCTTCGAGAACAATGCTAGTTGGGAAGGAGCAATGCATTTGTCGCACCGAGACTTGCTATTGTCTTTGCGCTGCCTTCGTCATCGCCATTATCCGCCCTTTGCGCTTCTGTTGTTCTTCGATCAGGTTACCCAGCTTCATTCGGCTTCATTCTGTGCAATGACTGCACTTCCACAGCGCCTTCTTATGCACGCAGTGGAAGTCAGTCCGATACATTGTTGTGTACTCTGTACATACCTAGTACAAGTACGGCCGCGAAGGCGCCCGTGGATCATCTCACAGGGCTCTTTCCCTCTCGAGTCCAGGCGCTAGCCCACTAGCACGCCGCCGCACCTTCCCCGTAACCCCCCGTAAGGCGCACCGTGTAGCACCAGGTATTACTCCGTACTTCACACTTTTTGGAACAATATCTGATGACTAAGAATCCTAAAGCGGGAGTCACGTGGATGGAACGAGCCCCGCCCTCCGCCCACAGACTTCGTTCAGGCAACAAAAAATCTTTTCGCGACACTCCACCGTCCTCCTGCGAAAAATAACAAGATTATCACCACTTAGCTGGCTTTCTTCACCTGTCTTTTCCCGCCCACCACACACATCACCGGGATCTGGCACGAAGAACATTGCACCCTTCACAACATCTGTACCACAGAGAAGGTTGCCCATCATGGTATGTTTTATTATCGACGCCCAAACGATCCATCACGCGAGAATTCATCGAAACCCCTTCGTTTTCCTCTTTCCTTTTTTAGCCCCCTTTCCCACCATATCCCCCTCCCCGTCGGCTGCACATCCCACTATGCCCCCTCGTTTCGCGTCAGATGGACGTCGAATTGCTGCCCGGCCGTCGGGCTGGCCTTTGGATATCCTTTGGATGTTCTTTGGTTGTTTGTTGATTGGCCTATCGCTAACCTTGTCTTCTTCTTCTCTTTCGACGAATACAGCCTCCCCCGCCACACCAAAAACCCGAAAATGTGCTGAAGCGGGCCAACGAGCTCATCGGCGTCAACCAGGCGCCGGCGGCTCTGACCCTGCTGCACGAGCACATCACCTCAAAGCGTTCCCGCAATGTCCCTATCGCCTCGCTTGAGCCTGTGATGCTCCTTCTCGTCAACCTCTCCGTCGAACAGAAGAAGGGCAAGCTGGCCAAGGACGCCCTGTACCAGTACAAGAACATCGCCCAGAACACCAACGTCGCCACCATCGAGCTTGTCCTCAAGGACTTCATCGAGCAGGCCGCCGAGAAGGTCAACGCGGCCCAGAAGAAGGCCGACGAGGTCCAGACCAGCCTCGAGGCCACCACCCAGGCCGATGGCACGACAAGCATCGACGATCTCGAGGCGTCCGAGACCCCAGAGTCGATCCTGCTGGCCACCGTCTCTGGCGAGCAGTCCCGCGACCGTACCGACCGTGCCATTGTTACTCCCTGGCTCAAGTTCCTCTGGGAGGCCTATCGCACGGTCCTTGATATCCTCCGGAACAATGCCCGTCTCGAGCTCATGTACCAGAGCACCGCAATGCAGGCCTTCGACTTCTGCCTTAAGTACACCCGCAAGACCGAGTTCCGCCGTCTCTGCGAGCTGCTCCGCAACCATGTCCAGACCGCCGCCAAGTACTCGACCCAGATGCACGCCATCAATCTGAGCGATCCGGACACCCTGCAGCGCCACCTCGAGACCCGTTTCCAGCAGCTCAACGTCGCCGTCGAGCTTGAGCTGTGGCAGGAGGCCTTCCGCAGTGTTGAGGACATCCACACCCTGCTGAGCCTTAGCAAGCGCCCGCCCAAGAACATCATGATGGCCAACTACTACGAGAAGCTCACTCGTATCTTCCTCGTTGGCGAGAACTACCTGTTCCACGCTGCCGCCTGGTCGCGGTACTACCACCTGCTGCGCCAGTCCTCCATCCTGGTTGCCAACGGCCAGGGCAAGAAGTCAGACAACCCGCCTGCCACGGATGCCGACCTCGAGCGCGCTGCTTCGTTTGTTCTGCTGTCTGCTCTGTCCATCCCCGTCATCAGCACCACCCGCTCGCGCGGTGCCATGGTCGACTTTGACGAGGCCCGCAAGAACAAGAACTCGCGCCTGACGCACCTCCTGAGCATGAACTCTGCTCCTACCCGTGCTGGCCTCTTCCGCGACGCTCTCTCCAAGTCTCTGCTGCGCCGCGCCCGTCCCGAGATCCGCGACCTGTACAACATCCTTGAGGTTGACTTCCACCCGCTGTCGATCTGCAAGAAGATCTCGCCCATCCTGACCCAGATCGGTGAGGACGCAGAGATGCAGAAGTACATCCTGCCCCTGCAGCAGGTCATCCTGACCCGTCTGTTCCAGCAGCTGTCGCAGGTGTACGAGACTGTCGACCTGGAGTTCGTTGAGAGCCTGGCCCAGTTTCCCGAGGCCTACCAGGTCACCCGCGCCACCGTCGAGAAGTTCATCATGAACGGCAACAAGAAGGGCGATCTCGCCATCCGGATGAACCACGCTACTGGTGTCCTGAGCTTCGACTCTGACATCTTCTCGTCCGCCAAAGCTGTCCACGCAGGCTCTGCCGCTGGCTCTTCCGAGGCTGAGGCCAAGTCTGTCCAGCGTCTGCAGAGCACGCCGTCTGAGATTGTGCGCTCGCAGCTGAGCCGCCTGGCCAAGTCCCTGTACACTACCTGCTACTACATCGACCCCTCCTTCAACCAGACCCGCATCGATGCCCGCAACGAGGCGCTGGCTCGCGCCAAGGCTGGCGCCGAGCAGGAGCACGTGGACACCCTTGCCCGCAAGGACATTATCCAGAAGCGCAAGGAGGAGGCTTCTGAGCTGCAGGCCAAGCGCGAGAAGGAGAACGCCAAGATCAAGAAGATGCGCGAGCTGGCCATCCTTGAGGCTGAGCAGCAGCGCCAGCAGCAGGAGCAGAAGGAGCGTGAGCAAAAGCGTATGGAGCGCGAGCGCGAGCAGATTCGCCAGACGGAGGTCGAGAACATGATCAAGGAGCTCAAGATTGGACCGAAGGCTCTGGACATCAACGGCGAGGACCTTACCACCCTGGACCCCCAGAGACTGCGTGCCATCAAGCTGCAGCAGCTCGAGCGTGAGAAGAACGACGTCAACGAGCGCCTGCGTGTGACGGGCAAGCGTATCGACCACCTGGAGCGTGCCTACCGTAAGGAGGAGGTCAAGAAGCTGGCCGACGACTACGCCGAGCAGCAGAAGCACGATCTGGCCAACTACGAGACTGTCAAGGCCGAGACCCTCAAAGAGTCGAAGCGCAAGCACGAGGCCAACGTTGAGCTCAAGAATCGTCTGAGCCGCCTGGTGTCCAACTTTGAGCAGTTCCGCGACGAGATTATTGACCGTCGCCGCGACGAGTTCGACCGCCGCCGCCGCGAGGCAGAGCGCGAGCTGGAGAAGCAGATTACCCAGCGCAAGAAGGAGTATCGCGAGCGCAAGCTGCGCGAGAAGCGCGAGCGCGAGGAGGAGGAGCGCCAGCTGCGCGAGGCCGAGGAGAAGGCCGCCCAGGAGAAGGAGGAACAGAAGAAGCGCGACGAGGCCCGAAGAGAGGAGATGATCCGCCTCAAGGCCCAGCGCGAGCAGGAGCACCAGGAGGCTCTCGAGAAGGCCGCTCTCCAGGCCCGCCGCGAGGAGGAGGCCCTGGCAAGACGCAAGGCCGAGAAGCTCAATGCCGCTGCCGGTCCATCACGGCGCGAGCCCACTGGCGACGCCCCGTCCTCGGAGCGCCGGCCAGTGCTTAACCTGCCTGGTGCCGGCAACTGGCGCGGCCGGGAAGCGTCCAAGAACGCTTCTGGCGAGGCTGCTGCTGCCCCGGCTGCCGCTGCTCCCTCTGCGCGCCCCGAGCGGACCAGCACCCCGATGGAGCGCACCGACTCCAACGACCGCCCTTCAGGCCCGCCGCGCCTGAACCTGGCCGGTGGAAAGCCGTCGTGGCGTGAGCGTGAGGCCGCCAAGGCCTCTTCTTCGGACGCCCCCAGCGCCGTTGGTGCCAGCTCCAGAGACGACCCGGCACCGCGGACATTCTCTGGCCGCGGCCCCCCTCCGGCCCGGACAGGCACCCCCCGTGGTGACGGCCCGAGCCGTGATGTCAGTCGTGACATCAGCCGTGAGAACGGCCGTGGCGACAAGGCCTCCCGCGAGGAGTCGCCTGCTCCTCCCAAGGAGGCCTTGACCGCGTCGGGTGCCCCTGGCAAGTACGTGCCTAAGTTCCGTCGTGGGGCTTAATTATGGGGACGATTTTTGGGATGTTAGCAGCAATCACTCGACGTGCACATTGCCTGGGGAAGGAATTGAAGCGATAGGGATGGGGCAAGCGTGTGTTTGATGCTTTCTTCTAGAGGAAGGGTTTTAAAAAGAAAAATGCATGCTCGGTAGCGCGGGAACGAAAGGGAAAGCAAAGCGGCCGTTTTTTCCGTCTTTTCTTTGCACAAAAAACGGGCTGGGACGAAGAGAACCTCCAAAAGTATTTTGCGCCGCCTCTTTTGTCAGCGCGTCTTCTTTGATGTTTCATCTTTGTTTTTGCATGTGTGTCTTTTTTAAAAAGGGAGTTTGGCTTTCTTCCTGTTTTTTTATCTGTTATTTTTTACCGATCAGTACCATTGAATTCTTATGTCGACTATTTCAAGTCTTCTGTCTTTCTTTCCTTTGTGTCTCTCCATGTCTTTTTGTCGTTCTCTTTCTTTCCTATGTCTACACATGTTTTATGAGGTATGACATGACGATGCTTTTCTATCAAGAGGTAGATGAGCATTGGGAAAAGGAAAAGACGATGGATCTACAAGTAATACAGCGCAGCATTCAAGTAAATAAATCTAAATTGAAACACTCACTATTCTCTATAAAATGATGTGATCTCAAAAGTGAAACAAAATGATCTATTTGTATTTGATATTGAATAAAATGCGTGACGTATTGGTTAGTGTATATATGTGTATATGTGTATATGATTTTTTGATATCACAGCAGGCTTGGAATGGTAAACAACAATGAAGAAAATACGACAGGATTATGCACTCTACTCGCCCTTGGAGGCTGACCCTGAATCCGAGTTCAGTGTCAGACCTTCCACCTTGTGCAAGGGCGACTCAACGGCCACTGTGGCAGCCTTTTGGTTTGGCGAGACACGGTGGTGGTCTCTCTCCTTGTCCCGGAGACTGGGCGATGCTGGACGGCTGTCCTTGCGCCGGAAAAGGCTAATGTACTCGCGCTGCGCGACATACTCGCTCGTCTGGTAGCCCAGGATGCCTTGGATATCGCGACTGCGGTGGCCCATGATACGGGCAATCTCAGTCGACGAGTACTTGACGAGAGCGCGGCCAACCTCCGTACCGGATGCCACCAGGCTCGGGGTCGCGATTGCCGGAGTAGCACGGTCTGTAGCTGGCTTGCGGTCGACGACGACAATCCGGACAGCATCGTTCTCGGTAAAGGGGCCCTCGACATCGACAACGCCGACTGGAAGGAGACCTGCATGCTCGATCAGTGCCTGGTATGCGCCCTGGTCGACAAAGATGGTTCCGTGGGGGGCGAGGCCGTGCAGAATCCAGAAGGAGCGGTCGCGAACTGGCTCAGGCCATGGGAGGAAGCGAGTGTGGAGTGGGGGCTTGGTGAGGGTGGTGCTGTTGGAGAGAGAGGGAGCTGCAGCAGGGAATGCAGAAGGGGCATATGCGGCTGGTAATGAAGCAAAGGACGAGGACTTTTGCAGGAGGGAGCTGCCCTGGGTGGCTTGGATGTGGGCCAGGATCTGGACGAGGTTGTCCGGAGTCGATGACCGCGTTATGACAGTCGTGACGCCAGCAGACGTGGCCAACCGAGCAGCCACGATCTTGGTAGACATGCCACCAGTTCCCAATGCAGAGCCAGGGGTAGAGACTATGGGTGTTAGTATATAAAATATGTGCTGTGTCTAGAGACTGTGGAATGCTACGTACTGTCTGCTTCCAATGCGTTGATGTCCTCGACAACCTCAATGGGCTCGGCATCTGGGTGTTGACGAGGGTTTTTGGTGTACAAGCAGTCAACATCGGTCATGAGGAAGAGCAGATCGGCGTGGATCATGGCAGCAGTGATAGCCGAGAGTGTGTCGTTGTCGCCGAAGCGGATTTCCTCGACGGCCAACGTATCGTTTTCGTTGACAATGGGGATGACGCCCATATCAAAGAGCTCCGCAAAGGTGTTTTGAGCTCGGAGATATTGGGTGCGCTGGATGTGTTAGATATGTCGATATACTAAAGCAATAATCCTTCTTTCGAACGACGAAGTGACTTACATCTGCTATATCGTTCCGTGTCAAGAGGATCTGTGCAATGGGCTGCCGCAGATGGCTAAACAAGGAGTCCCAAAGGCCAATAAGCCGGCACTGACCAATGGCGGCGAGAGCCTGCAGTTTGGCCAAGTGCTTCGGACGGTGCTCGACATCCATCCGCCGCAGACCGACGCCAATGGCACCGGACGAGACGATGACGACGCGGTGGCCATCCTTACGAAGACGGACGGCCGTCTCGACAATTAGCGAGAGCGTAGCAATGAGCGGCTCATGGCTTGTCGCGTCGATGATGGAGCTCGTTCCTAAGGTTGTTAGAGGGGAGAAACAATCGAACACATATGGGTGAGTTTGACATACCGAGCTTGATGACGATGCCCAAAGGCCGTGGACCCTTCATGGCTGGAGGATTGGATGTTAGATGGAGGAATGAATGTGAGAGAATAAGGAAAAGTAAAGAGAAAGTTCAAGACAGCGGCCGAGGAGAACATGTGAATAGGATATCAGCTGCATATATATGTTGTTGCGGTGTGTGTGTACGTTGTATATATATTGCTCTCATGTGCTGATGCCGTTGGAACGTTCACAGCGCCGCATGACGTGCCGCTTTTCTCTCTTCCCTTTTTCTTTTTCTCCCCAGCGGTTGGGGTGTAAGGAGCAAAGGAAGATCGGGGCGGCCAGACGATCAAGACACGTGAAAAGCAAGACGAGAAACGAAACAAGACGAAGTGAAACGAAGGAGATAGAATAGAACGGAGGGCGTGGAAAACAACGAACAAGAAAAAAGCTCGGGGAGTTCTTACACGAGTGATGGACGCTTTGCTGCAAGAGACTGCTGTGTGGATCCATTGTCGGGATGCCTAACAGGGGGTGTGGTGGTCGTTGTGCTGCGTCTGACAAGGGATGGAGAAGAGGAGGGATAAAAAACTCTGAACGAAAGTGGCCCGTTCCCGCACACGCAGCAACGGCAGGGCTGCAAGAAGACTGGAGAAACAAGAGGCTTGGAAACTGGAGACTGGAGATGTGTCGTCGATTTTGAGTGGTGGGTTGCTCATTCAGGGTGGGCAGGTACGAACGACAAACGATGTACTGCTCCTTCTGCGAATGCGCCAAGACAGGCTTCAGGGCAGGGAAAAATTGGATTTTAGTTTCTGAGGAAGGGCGTGGCCAAGAACAGCAAAGGCGCGGTTGGTCAATTGGAGTCATCGGGGAAGGTACGAGGGGCTTGTCCATCGACTGTTCTTGCCGTGATTTTCGTTCGCTGCTAAACTTTTTTCTTTCTCTTTTAGTCTTTCCCCTCCATCACTAGCCCCGATGTCGGGTAGCAGCAGTATGGGGGAGAAACCAGAACACAAGGGGCACAGAAGCTGCTGTTACAGGGCGTCCCGTTATACGCTACGAAGTACGTGTGCTGGCACGCTACGGCAGATGGAGTTACAGCGGCCATAATGGCCTATGCCGGAGCTCTGTTTGGTGGAAAGCGGACAAGTTACAGGTGCAGATCAGCTTCGCGGGATGTCACGGGACCGGCTCCGCTCACCGCCCAAACCACGATTTTTTTCTGCTCTTGCTACAGTTTATCGATAGACGGCAGAATTCGGTGCTGCTGGAATTGGGAAGGAGGCAAGTGAGGAGAACATATTATCGTGAAAATCAACGACGACCTCTCTTTTCTGTGATCCTCCCGCACAACCCCCATTCCACTCACAACCACACAACATGTCGACGTCAATACCATCACAATCAACAGGCGCTGCTGCGTCACCAGTCGCCTATTCCACCGAATCCATATCAACCCCGCCTTCTAGCTCAACAACATCAACATCATCACTATCATCCAGCAACGGGCGCCTCCAAAAGTTCCTCGAGAACGACCCCTCCCGCACAGGCTTCGACCCGGCCACTAGCTGGTGGATGAACTACTTCCGCATCCTGAGCGGGCAGGTCACGCCGGAGGGCATCCACCACTACCGCGAGTGGCGGTACCGGGAAAACGAGGCGCGCGACTGCAAGCGCTGCGAAGACGCCCGCGACTACATGCTCAAGTACTCGCCGATTGTGCGGTTCATGGCAGAAAAGACGGAGCAGCTGGGCGGGCACAAGCTGGACGGCAGCAACATTGTGTGTGCGCGGTGCCCGGCGCGTGTAACAGAGACACCCGATGGCGAAATGCGGATTGTGCGGCAGGGCGGCGGTTTCCACCCGGGATTTGGCATCTTGCTGTGTGCCAACGAGATGCGCGACAAGAAGCATCTTGAAGACAACCTGGCACACGAGATGGTGCACGCCTACGACCACTTGCGGTGGAAGGTGGACTGGGACGACCTGAAGCACGCAGCATGCTCAGAGATCCGGGCGTCGATGCTGAGCGGCGAGTGCCGGTGGACGCGGGAGTCGCTTACACGCGGCAACTGGACGCTGACACAACAGTTCCAGCGGTGCGTACGGATGCGGGCGATACAGTCGCTGACGGCGCGGCCAAAGTGCAAGGACGACGTGCACGCCACCAAGGTGGTCAACGAGGTCTGGGACTCGTGCTTCAGCGATACACGGCCCTTTGACGATATCTACAAGTAGAGTAGACGAAGATGTGGAGAGAAGAGAGGAGAGTAGAGTGGGTGTAGAGAGACGGCTGTTGAGAAGAAGGGAGGCAGAGGACGGCATACTTGCATTGCACTTGCATAGAAACGCGATGAACACGATTTTGAAGGTCAATATCCCCATTCCCTGTATTAAGCCATGTACCAACAATATAAAGCATACCAATGATAAGAAAGATGAAAGAACCACTGTGAATAAAAAACACACACAAAAAGCAGAATAAAAACGCCGAGTATCAGATCCCTCATATGCATGGTTCCAGCTCATTGCACCTGCCATTTCGCCGAAATAAATAGATCTCATCATGTCTCTCTCGATCTTTCTCGATGTCTCTCGCCCCCTCTTCGACAATACCAGTCTACTCGCCACCCTTTGTCTTTTCCCGGTTGGTCGCTCGCTCGCCCTTGACGCAGTGCTTGATGATCCAAGGGTGCTGCTGGACGGCATCGAGCGGCAGTCTCTTTGCTGGGTCAAGAACGAGGAGCTATACAAAAGTCAGCATGATGAAAATGAGACACAATAATTACAATCGTTTTGCTAGGGACCTACCTTCTTGATGAGATCTCGTGCTTCGGGGCTGACAAACGAGGGAATGGTCATATCGGCGCGGGCAATGCGACGATGCGTCATGACCATGGTATCCTCAAAGGGTGCTTCGCCGACCAAGAACTCGTACGTCAACACACCCAGACTCCACAGGTCCACCTTTTCGTCGTACGAGTTGTCGTTGCCGCTACCGTGCGGGCGCACCATCTCTGGCGGCAGGTAGTCGAGGGTACCACACAGCGTCGTGCGGCGGTGGTTGGGTGCGTGCACACTCCAGCCAAAATCGGAAATCTTCAGCTCGCCGTGGATGCCGACCAGGATGTTCTCGGGCTTGATATCGCGGTGGATGACGTGCTTGCGGTGCAGGTAGCGCAGGGCCGAGGCCATCTGCGCCACGTACTGCGCCGCCTTCCACTCGGGGAAGCGGTTCTCCTTGCGCAAGTGCTTGTACAGCTCGCCACGGCCAGCAAACTCGAGAATCAAGAAGATGCGCTTGCTGTCGTGGAAGTGGCCGTACATCTTGAGGATGTTGGGGTGGCGCAGGTTGCTCTGGATCTCGACTTCACGGCGGACCTGCTTCTCGACACCCGAGCCGTGCTGCAGCTCGGCCTTGTAGAGCACCTTGAGGGCGCAGATGAAGCCACTGCTGCGCTCGCGGGCCAGGTAAACACGACCAAACTTGCCTTTGCCGAGGGGGCGGCCAATCTCGAACATGCCGAGGTGGAACTGGCGTGGCTGGTTGTAGAGTGGTGCTGACAGGTCAGTCGATGCTGCGTCGCCGCCAGCTGTCTTCTTGTCATGCTCGGGTGTTTCTACTGTTGATGCTGTTGTCTCGTCTGAAGACACAGCTACTGTTGTTGTGACGACACCGCGGCTCTTTCCGGTCGGCGAGGTCGGATGGTGGTCTCTGCTGCCGCTGGTTGTTGTTGTAGTGACTGTTGTTGCGGACGCGGCGGTGCCCTTCCAGTGTGATGTAGATTGTGATGAGGAGGAGGATGTTGTTGTGTTGGCACTCTGCGCTTGTAGGGCAACCTTGAAGAGATTGCGGTTTGTGCTTTGGCCGGACGGTGCCGCCATACCCTATGTTGTCTGTCAGTGATGTTCATGAGGGTGATGATGGTGAGGCAGAGATGCATTGGCCTCGCTCGTAGTATCGCCGTCGACTCACCTTTGCTTTGGGATACATGCGAGCGCCTTCGCCGTTCTCGTCGTTGACCGACATCCGCTCGAAGCGAGATTCCAGGACGCGGGTGGCCGCCATGATTTATGGAGATGGAGGAGGCAGGGAGGAGGAGGTTGAGGATGGGGAGAGGAGGAGGATGAAGAGAAAGGAAGAAGAGAGATGTTGCTCGAGGTAAAGCAACAAAACGAAGACGAGAAAAAAAAGTTGTCGACGGGGAGCTGGGCGATGAAGAAAGAGAGAAAGAAAGAAAGCGCTCGATTGTCGATCGGAGACAAAGCTATCCAGGCCTTGTTGTTCTCATTGCTTTCGGTTTCGATTACAAAAGCAGAACTGCACGCAAAGGGGACGCAAGGAGAAAAGCGCAAAAATACACAATACACAGCAATTCCACCTGGTCGCCATAGCGGCAGTGGTCGGGCGGTTTCGACGATGCGAGTGTCTCCACTTTGTGCTCTGTGTATTTTGGGAAGCCACTGACCGGCGTTGCCCCAGCGACAGTCGCACCTGCCGTCTGGCGGCGTTAACAGAACTGGGTGCGCACTCCCCGCACTTTCTGTTAGTGCACACAAATGCGACATACCTTGACTAGGCTGTGTTACTTCAGCTCAGGGTATTTCCCAAAAGGGTATCAATTCAACACTACAGTACAAGTACCAAAACTCAACCTCCTCTTCTCATGCACCGCCTTTGATCGCATCCACCTGCGCATCACCACCAACGATGCGACGACGATACACAGACGACTGTACCAGTCGGTGCGTGATCGAGAAAGGTATGCTAGTCGTCTAAGCTATTGACGACTGAATAAACAAAACAAGCAGGTTGCCCCAATCTTAAATCCAAACTCCAAACTCCAGTTGTCCGTCGCTATGCTATCCAAAAGAAAAAAGACAATTATCATCGATATCCCGCCCGGGTGCATCTAGATGACAAAGTAGTGATCCTCCTCGTCAGACTCGGCATCAGAAGGGTTGACCAGGATGGCCGACGAGCCAACCGAGCCAACCGAGCAAGCCGGGTCGGCCGACGGGAGCTGGGTCGGTCCATTCACACTGGCCTGCGAGCCAAGTTCGGTCGTCGCTTTCGAAAGCGTTTGGTTCATTCGTTGCCTTGATCGCCGAGATGGCATCGGCGGCCATGACTGCGCGTAATTTGGGTTGCGCGCCGGGTGACTATTTTCACCTGTTGGGGAGGCAACATTCTTAGCGACGTTGTTCTCGGAGGAGGGATCATAGTTGGTGGACGCATACTCGGACCGGCCGGCATTATTGTCTTTGCTGCTGCCATGGCTGGCAGCGTTTGCGGCGGCAGACGAAACCGCCTTGTCGCGGGCATCTTTCTCAGCAATGGCCGCCAGGAAGCAGCTCAAGTTCTCCTCGGTGAGCAAGGCAGTCTGGGCACCATCAAAATTGGACGGCTGGCTGCGAAGAAGGCTGTTATCGTTTCGCTCGTCATCGGCATCGTCATCGAAATTAATATTGGCGTTGCCCTCGTCATTGTCCTCGTCCACCCAGACGGGCAGCGAATCAAAAGCCGAATCGGACGACAGAAGCGAGAGCAGGTCAAGGTCGGTGAGGTTGCTACGGTTGACAGGAACGGGACCTTCCGGCTGCGGCTGGGCAGGCTGGGCAGGCTGGGCGAGTTGCGAGGGTGCATCGTTGTTGCAGTTACCAGCGCGCGCTGTGTTTCTCTCGGCGGTCGTCTCGTTGATCATCTCACTCAACCGAGTACCGACATTCTGGGCCCACGGCCAAACGGTCTCAACAATCGAGGTGCGAACTTGTGCAATGTGCCACTGAAGCCGGTTGGCTGCACGGCTTGGTGGGTTCACAAGGTTTTGGAAAGACCATCCAAGCATATCTGCGGCATCATAAAGGTAGACTTCCGCCTCGCCGACGAACCTCTCCAACCGGCCGAGCATCTCTTGGCGGCGGGTCCGCCGAAGGTCAGCCATCGTGAAAGGATATCGTCGTAAAAAACAATGAAATAAAATAAGATAAGATAAACGGAAGTAATTTTCAAGCTCGTATAGAAAAAAAAAGGAAAGAGAAAAGAGAGTGGGCAGGATAGAATATTCAGCAACAAAGAGATAAGAATGTCCCTTGAAGCCATTTTTTGCTGATCCCCCCCCGTATACTCTGCCACGCAGAATACAATATCTCTAAAAAGTGACTTTGATTTAAAAAAAAAAAAAATGTAGGGTTTGTGCGTCGAAGGCACAGTTTGTTAGTATTGACCAGTCCTAATATCAGGTTGAATGCTATGTATGAGTGTGCGCCCCTTGTGAATCATTCTTTTTGCCTTCTAGAAAGCTGTCACTTTTCTTCCATTTTTAACCTATCTAACTCAAAATTATTGAGTACGTATCAAGTACATATTAATTCTGCTTGTTGATTATCTGTCATGGGCGTGTGATTAATGACGTTGATATTGAATTCAATGTGTTACTGATTAAATAAGGCGCGAGGCTCTGGCGGGTCCTTCTTGCATACTGTGCACAGCTCCCGCCAAATCGCCCCGCACTTTTCTCCAAGCTCCCTTGGACCAACAAACTTTCCATCCCAAGCTGACGAGCTCTCCATTCAACAACCAACATCAGACGAGATAAAGCAACAACCACTCCGGAGTTTGGATCTATTTAAGATTAGGGCTACGACTGCCCTTCTCCTTTCCTTGCATACCGACCCTTACGAAGCCATCCTGCCTACACAGTGTCCCCTCTTCCTCCTTCACGAGTCGAGTCGCCATGGCTCGTCCAATGAACGACATCACCTCGGTCAACGAGCCCTTTCTGTCGCCCACCGACCTTGCTCAGGCTACGCGCACACATGTCCAGGGCCGATGGCAAATCAGCTCGCGTAAGTTGCCCATCTCGCGGGCCGGCGCCATCGACGACATGACAAATCGCATCTCCATTCCCGTCCCCGAAATGATATTTGGCGACAACCAGGTTGCCATTCGGCACGTGCCGTCCGGGTGGGCGATTTGGTTCGATGCCGGCGATGCACTAGACCAGGTGGACAAGACAGGCCAGGGCCGGTTGCAGGTGGCATACGCGAGCGACTGGGCGAGCAGTCGGGAGATGAGCTCTGTGGAGGGCATTCAGGACGTGCGAGCGTACGACTGGAGCTACACGACACCATACAAGGGCACGGAGAAGCCGGTGGCCGGACAGGGGGGAAGTGAGAGCACAGCATCGGCGGCGACGGCAGTATCCACATCCACAACAGAAGAACCAACTGTCAACGGTACGGCATCAGAAAGCACAAGCACAAACGCTATTGCCCCACCACCGCCGCCAACAACCTCTTCCTCGACCTCCCCCTCTTCTGCCCGCCTCACACCCACGACATCCGTCACATCTCTCCCTCTCGACCTCCTCCGCCGTCGCGACCCCATCGTCTTCCACGACGACGTCATTTTGTACGAAAGCGAGCTTGACGACAATGGCATTTCTGTCTTGCGCGTCAAGATCCGTGTCATGCCCCAGCGCCTGCTTCTGCTGAGCCGCTTCTACTTGCGCCTCGACAACGTGCTGGTCCGCGTTCGCGATACCCGCATCTACGTCGACTTTGAAACCGACGAGGTCCTGCGCGAGTACACTGCCCGCGAAGACTCGTTTGCCAACGTCCAGCGCACGCTGACATCTCGCGGCCTGCGCGCCGACGCCGTCATGGTGGCCCTGCGGGATGCGAACCAGGTGGCAGACCTGCTGCCGGTTGTCGAAAACACCATGGAGCGGTTGGATTTGAGCCGGAGTCGGGCGGCATGACAATGATACTAGAGGGATTATGGAGTGAATTTAGAACTAAGATAAAAAGGGCGTGGAAATGGGATTGATACTACGACGATATGCATTTGGATCAGCTTCATAGGTGGCACTCGAAGACGGGATATAATTCGAGGAATACGAAGATGGATAAATGACCGAGAACAAGACCCAAAAATTGATTTGCGTGAAACACATTGTTTTCAGCTTTCCCAAGTGTGGGTTTTCGTAAAATTGCCATTTCGCCCACCCCATATAAAAGATATGTGATAATACCTGGAGGAAGGAGCGACCGGCTGTCCCCGTCACATCTGAGGCAAAAGGAAGAATCCCCTATGCATTTCAACAACACCTTCACGCCTCTAATTCGCATCCTCTGCAATTAATACTGAGGCTTAATTTCAACACCAACAACACTTCGCAGTGCCCGCCATTTTTTTTTTCGCTCCAACCCAATCGACATCTCGACCACTCAATCATAATCACGACCTCACACAGCTGACGGCAACTATCGCGAACGTCAAACGGGCACCGAGTGAGTTCAAAGTGAAGGCAGACAGAAGCAGGATTTTGCGCCGGTGCGGCGACGTGTGACAATCTCCATTACCTCATCGATCTCATGAAAAGATGAGCGCCGGCAACAGCGTCGGCGTGAGCCGCCCCAACCCCAGTCTTGGGGCTGGTGGTGGTGGCAAAGTCAAAAGAAGTACCACATACGCTGCGTTTTTGTCTAACATGGCAGATTTCTCCAAGAAAGTGCCAAATCTCTCTCTCGGAGGAAGCTTTTCCAGCAAAAGCTCCAGCAAGCCTACCTCCTCAACGAACCTGGCTGTCAAACCTCTAGTGAAGCCCCCCAGTGAAACCTCCAGTGAGGCCAGGTACCCAAGTCCCAAACCGCACAGCACCCTTTCAGAGGAAGCCAAACATACCCAAAGCAACACCATCAAAGCCATTCGCAGCTGCCGGCACATCGAGTTGGTACAGCCGAGTGTCCCAAGCAGCGCCGTCCTCTCAAGTGAGAGCGACGACGACGACAAGGATGAGGATGAAGATGAGGAAGAGGAGGAGGACGACGACGACGGAGACGATGATGACGAAGAGGAAGAAGATATGCGCCAACAACTTCCTAGGAGATCGAACAGCTCGCTTGCTAGGCGGGTTGCCCGTCCAGCTGTGCGGATGCCAGTGAGAACATCACCATCGGTTGCGGCGTCCGTTTTGCCACAACTCCGGGGCCACAATCCCAATTATGTCAAATTGCTACGAGCTTTGGATGGCTGGAGGTCCAACATTCAAGAACTCCCAGAGTCAGCTGTGTCGCAGCTGGACTCGTCGCTTCCACCTCCTCAATCGGCAGTGGACCGACACGCAACGCGAACCACCCTCAACGACGATATCCGTCTATACGAGTCCCCCAAAGCGAGCTCTAGCAGCTCTGCGCCTAAACCAAGCAAAGTGTTCAAGTCTCGGCTACCCGAGCCATTCGAGATCCGTGCGGCTACAAAGATTTCCCGTGAAAAAGGGAGAAGCGGTTATCTCACAAACGCAAGGTATGGAGTGACCCAGTGGCTCCAGCTGCCAAAAGACAGAGTCGAGACGACATCCGCAAGGACAGCACGGTGTTTGAGCTGGAAAATACGGGACGAAGAGATGGCGAGGATGACAGGGCCGTGAGCCACACAAAGCAGCGCCGCGATCAAGACTCAAGATACGCCGACTGCCCATTCGCTCTCCCAGCTCCAGCCCGGCGGCCAGCATCGCCCCCTCCCATTGACGAAAACCGTGTCGTCATGCAGTTCACTGTTTTCAAAACACGAACTCCAGTCACCCAGGCCTTTGACGGCAATTGGACGGGAAACATTGTACGATATGGATCGTTCCTTGACAAGAACGCAGCCAACAAGCGGGCCGTGGCGCTATTGCTATCCCCTGGTCCAGCCGTGGCCCGAACGGAGCTCGACTACGGCGAAGAAGGCTCGTCCCGTAATGGGATGTTCTTTGGCCGAGTCGAGTTCAAAGACGACACGTTTGTTTACGTGTACGTGGATTGCGAGTATCAACAATTTGGCAAGATCGACTCATCCGAATATGACGGGAAGCACATGAGCTCCGTGTATAAGCAGATTTGCTTGTCGCCACGTTACGACGTCTTTGTCTTCTTGCGAAACCCTATGAGAAGCCAAGAAGCCACTGTGTACGAGTAACGCGGAGGAACCAAGGCCGGAACCAGTGGTCGAAGAGATCGACGATGACGAAAGTGTTGTTGAAGACAACCATGAGACCATCATCGAAGTTGATGTTATCGAGATTGACACCCCTGAGAATTGTGAATTTGTGGACCAGAAAAACGTGTGAAAGATCCAGTGAATGAGGAGAACGGCGACGGTGTTGGTGAATTTGCGACGGATGAGGGCCCGGTTGAGATCCACGAAATTCAGAAGAGCCATGATGATGAACTTGATGATGTTGCGGTAGAGAATGACAGAAACGACGCCATACCCGGGGCGGGCAATGCTGCAAATTGTGACTAAGACAGTTGTGTTGGAAGCCCGGACGAAGATGAAGAAGACGCTGAGGAAAGTGCACTTGACAGGAGGCTTGTTGCAGGTGGGGACGAAAACAAGGCACAACCAGCAGATCACCATGATACATTTGGGTCACATTTCCAACCCAAGTTTGAGGGCTCGTACACCACACTTGCCCACGCCAATGCAAAAGCTCTTGACGCTTTTGCTCGTTGAACACTACCGCAGCCGCCCGCGCGGATGGATGCTCTCATGTACTATCGCGACGTCTTGCTTCCGTCGATCAACCAGCTGCGGTGCCAGTTCCACGAGGACCAGGAGATACAGGAGGCTACCCGAGAGGCTGAGATCTCGTGGGAACCATGTCCACAATTTCAGTACGAGTACGAAGCAATCAACGTGGTTGTGGTCAAGAGCGAGATGTAAGGTCCGCTGGATCTTACGGGCGTATTCTCTTGAGAGAGGCGGTGGGACGTTTGGAGAGCGTGGGTGTGAAGTTAGACAAAAATGTAAGGAGATTTGATCATGTAAGGGCCCAGCACAGGTTATAGGCCAGATTGGGTTGTTTTATTCATTTTGAGCGACATTTCAGGTCAAGATTTTACCATTGCGTTGGGTTTATAAAATCATATTTTGACAGGCCTTGAAATCCTGCTTCTTGTTGAATATAACATTAGATAACAAATTAAAATGTCTAGAGAGATCAAAATCAACATGAGAATTGTAATAGATGTTTTTTTTGTCTATAAGAGTAGAAAGATAATATTTCGATAGCACATGTAGCACATAATTATCAAAAGTTCGTGGTTTTTGTACCCAGACTGCATGTTATTCCATCACCAAATGAGTTAATTACGGAAGCATCCGCCCCTCGTCCCTTGTGAGATCTACGCGTTTCCGCCGTTTGTGCGTCTTCCAACTGCCTGTCAATATCAATGGGAACCAAAACTCTAGAACCTGTGTGACATTAAACGCGCTTAATCTTGCTTTTCTCATTGTCACTCGAACTGGGGCGGCAAAGAAAAGAAAGCAGAAGGACAATATAAGTATCTCGAAGGAAGAAGGTTATCCCATGAGACAGAACGACAAAAACAAGACACGGAAATGATGACGGGAAGGAAGCAGAAAACAACAGAAACAAGGACGGCAAGCTAACTCTGAAGAGGAGTATCTGATATATAGACTAAATATGGACGTCCTAATTGATAGCCTCACTTCGTGCTTTAATCCTTTTTAACCAACGCCATAATAAATGGCCACTTTTTCACCAAAACTCATGCCCTGTGCGAATTTTCCAAAATGCACTCGATCTCTCTTTCTCCCCTCTTCAGCTTAATGCTATTTTGCACCATCGCTTTCTCATCTCCAACAGCACCGCCTTTTCCAGGACCGACATCTGCTTTCATTCCACCTATCGATGATGCTCAGTTCAACTTCTTACCCTACCAGCTGAGAGAGGCCTGCCTCGACTGCACTCGACCCAACACATCCACGTTATATTCCTGCAATGTTAATTGTTAGTAGGACGTTGCTTTTCATCCGCCTTCGAGATACAAATGTAAAAATGCTGACATACTCTGTCTCCCTAGTCAACTGGTTCGACCCCAACTCGGTCAAAGAAAACAACGTTACTTCATGCTATTGCTCCTACACATGGAAATGGGACGGTCAAACAACGACACAGGGCGAGAACAACACCTTTGATGGCGTGAATTTTCTCGTCTGCATCAACAAATACCCCTCTGTCTTTGAGATGCGCATCAACTCCTTCTCAGGACCGTCGAACCTGACTCTCTTCATGAGTCACTTCTACAAAGATAGCACGTATGTTACTGCCACCAGATTGCCAACTACTTTGAGTTAAATCTGACCACAACAGTCTCTGGGGAGCTCCCTATTTATATGCACAAACTTGGGCCCAGCCAGTTCTCAATCTATCGCTCCAAGACAGCAACGATCTGTCAATGAACTACTATGCGGCTGGTCCACTTCTGGCCAACATTACCGGTTTGCAAGGTTGAGGAATCGGTGGCACTGGAGGGACATTATGTTATTGCGGGAAGCTAACGAGATGTATCCGTTCAATGAATTTCAATGGGAGGGACGCAGTCCAGGGATAGAAAGGCCTTGACAAGGCTCACGGTGGCTCTTTATGAATAGAACAAAATTATTGCAAACAAATCACAGTTTGAAGGTCGTCTGAAATCCAATTGACAATGGACGTCTCGTTATTTTTAATGCATTTTGATTGTTTACTAAATGTTATGTACATATTCCACAACAGGTGGGGTGATATCCATCGTCGTCGCGGACGCCCAGAAACATGGTGAAAATGGAAAACAAGCGCATTCTTGTAGAGAATTATGCTGGCAGGTAAAAAGCAAGTCGAGTTCGTTGGTCGTTTATAGGGGGTACGACGTCTGGGGAAGGGACTCGAGGTGTTTCCGGTGGTGCTCGTTGGCCTAAAAGAGGAGGCGAGGTTAGCAAAACTGCCGTATACTGGGATTCGAAGGACGGGGAATAACGGGAACGTACAAAAGGCAGACCGCAGTAGCCGCAGACGCAGATCTGGGGCTTGTCGGTGTTGATAAACACCCGCGGATGGCCGGCCGCACCACCGCCACCGTCGCACGCCACAATGCGGTCGTGCGTCCACCGCACCGGCTCCTGGTGGATCAGCTCCATGGCCGAGTACGGCTGGGGCTGCAGGGAGAAATCGGTCTGCTCGAAACGCGGGCCCGTCATGGCCTTCTCACGTGGCTGCTGGTTCCGCGTCCACACCCCGCTCCGGTTGGGTGCCTGTTGCAGGTCGGTCGTTGTGGGGGCACCGGCATCGTTGGTCGACTGGGGAGTGAGGTCGGTCTGCGCGGAGGCCGCGGTGGAGGCATCCTGGCCAACACGAGCCGTCACGGCAAAGGACCGACGGGCGGCGACACGAGCGCCGCCGGCGATGCGCTGGGAAACCAGCCGGCTGCCGGCCCGTAATGACATCATTGTGCTATGGTTGTAGGTGTGGTGACTCTCTTTTGGGTGAGAAGAGATGCTGCGTTATTCAATTGAGTCGACGGAGCTCGAGAGGCGGGGAAAGCTGTCGTCGTCAGTCGTCGATATCGTGATGAGGTTCTTTTTCCGAATTGGCCGCTGCAGCGTAAAAGCGGACCTTTCCTCTGGTCCCTGCTCCTGCTGTTGCTCGTTCAGAGCGAAAAGCCCAATTCCCTGGCCTGCTGTTGGCCGGCCTTGCTCGAAAGGTGGGGCCACTGCTAGAGGCATTGCCGGATTAACGATAAGTCCATCTCCGGAGCTCTCCTTGGTTGCGACTTCCCTTTTGGTTAGGCGTCGCGGGACCCACTTAAAGTTTCTCGATCGAGTCTTATCGATAGAGCCCAAACGAGTCCCATCGCAGCTGTGGAATTTTTTTGGTATGTTTTCCTCGATACAAAACGATCACACACTCTTTGCACATTTCCCTCTTGCATAGTGATTGCATTCACCTTCTTGCATATTGAGGGACTATCCATACTCTCTACGATCGCCCGAACACCCAAATCACACAAAATGCCGCCTCAACAATCAACTAAGGCGACGCCGCCTCGAGCGGGAACGTCGCGTCTGTTGGCGATGAAGTTTATGAACCGTCTAGGTCCCTCTGATTCTACACCAACAACATCCTCCCCGTTAGCGTCAGCGCCATCAACACCAACATTCAACAAAACCGAGACCGGCTCCTCTTCAGACGACGACTATGACAACAACGGCGACCGGCCATCCGCTAAGCGCCGAAAGGTCTCAGGAGCAGGTGATGCCGCGGCAGCAGACTCTCCGATGGCTGCTGTTGCAGCCGCTGCAGGCGTATCAGTAGCGGAGATGGAGGCGACCATGCGCGCTTCCATGGATGAGGAGGAGCGGAGGCGCCAGGTGGCCATCAAGCGGCGTGCAGCCGAGCTGGGCGACGAGCACTGGACGTGGAACGCAACGCTGCCACCACATGTCGCGGCCAAGCTCGCAGCCAGCACAAACTCGGTAAAATCCAAACTACCGTACGCTGTTGTGCGCGTTGGATTCGCCGAGATCGACGACAGAGCAGACTCGGACAACACAGCCAGCAACAGTCCTACCACACCAACCACAACGAGCCTAGCAGTAGGCAGCACGAAGCCCAACATTATGCGCTTCAACATGAAGGTGAGTTCTCGACAATAAGACAAGGTTCGGTGACTCTGTACTGACTTCTTCTTTTCCAGGCTCCGGGCAAAGACGACGAATCCGGCGACGAGGACGACGACTCGACACAAGGCGGCAACAAGAAGTCACTGAAACGGTCACGATCCGACGCCGGCTCCAATAAAAAGAGGGAGACGACAAAGCTGAAAAACCTGACATCTCTCTCGTCCCAGGGTGGTCAGAGCTCCTCATCAACAATGAAGTGCCACAAGTGTGGACGGCCGGGCCACAAGGCTGCCAGTTGTCCAGCAGCACCGAGTAAGAATAGCCGCAAGAAGCGGTAGAGGAGACACGAAAGATTGCAAAGGATATGCATTTTTTTCTTGAAAGTGCTTGGCACTCATACCGCCGTTGCGTAGTTTGACCCAACTACTTGGAGTTGCCGTAAAGCTGTGTCACGGTGATGGCAGAGACTTGCGGATCTGTTGTATCGCAATCCCAGGCTGATACGATAACCTTTATTTCGACCCGTCATATGAGTATTGTGAGTTTTGGCAAAGGTCCGGCTTCACGTATCATCGAGAGTCCACGTACGGCATCTCTACGGCCGGGACTATGTTCACTTATAGCATACTCAAAAAAGATGTCACTGCTGTTACCACTCACAATGTGGCTCTCAAAGTACATGTTTCTTGCATGTCTTGCCTTGGGATATGGTGGCATTTTAGCAATCGAGATTTGAGCGTAACGACCGGTTGTGTTGTCCATATGCAGGTGTAAACTTTGCGGCCGAAACCCCGAGTCAACTACATGTTTTCAACTAGTTGTGCTACGTATATGTTAGATACAAACATTTTAATACCATTTCAAGCCATGCGGTATGAAGGCATAATTGTCTTTGACGCAACTTGCATCAACCAAAAGCTACTATGTCTACTGTGATAAAAAAATTGAATAGATTTCAATTTTCACAAAATAAATTCAATCAAATATCATCATAAATGAATACCCCAAAAAACAAATATAACGTCTATAATATACTACAAAGAATGTAAAATGAACAAAGTTACATGCAAGAATATAATGTTGATTAATAGGAACCCAAGAGGAAAGTAAACAAGGAACGCCTGAAAAATGCTACAATGGTCGGACTTTCTAGAAGCCCATAAACACTCGCTTTTCTTTTCATCACACTCTCCACCTATTTCTTTGATTTCCCCTTGAATGTCCGCAGCGGATTCCGGCCCTTGCTACCGCCGACCTTAAACGTCTTGCTGCCCTTGCTGTTCTTGTAGTACTTGGACTTGCGGCGATCCTTGCCGTCCGTCCGCCGCAACGGCACAAAGCCGACTTGTGCGGCCGTCAGCGCGTTCTTGCCGTCACGCGGCAGCAGGTACTCGGGAACGTGCTTTAGATGCGTCTGTGTGCGCATCGTCCGTAGCTCGGTATCGTGCCGTGTAAGATGGTGTAGCTCGTCGGGGTTCTCCTCGAAATGGCGCTTTAGCTTCTCACTCTTGAGCAGCTCCTGCCGAATTTCACGCATCCGCGCCTCGCGCACAGCAACCTTGGTGACCGACCGCAGAGCATCGTTCATACGGTACCGGAACGCCTCAACCTGCTTCATGTCAAAGTCGTACGGCTTCACCTCCTTGCCAACCTTGGCCTGCTGGCGGATGATGCGCGCCATCACCTTCTCGTCCTTCTCGGCGGTCTCGACCGTTGTCGGCATGTGCTTGCGGTACAGTTCGTGGGGAACCACAAACGACAGTGCCATGCCAGTCTGGCCAGCGCGGGCTGTGCGGCCGATACGGTGGGTGTAGGACTTGGACGAGGTGGGGAGATCAAAGTTGATGACGGCGCGGACATTCTTGAAGTCGATACCGCGGGAGACACCAAACTCCTTGTCGCGCTTTGTGGTCCGGCGCTTCTTCTTCTTGGGCGCAGCCTCATCGCCGCCAGCAGCGTTGACCTCATCTGCCGGTTGGTCCTCGTCGCCCAGCAGCTCGTGCTCGTCGGATGCGATGATAATGTCGTAGACGTTGCGGTTGAACTCCTCGATGCAGTGAATTCGCGAGTTGACGGGCAGCTCCGAGTTCAGAATACAGCTGCGGATGCCAAACTGCTCAAAGAACAGCTTTAGGCGGTAACAGCGGTCGACGTCTGAGACGAACACAAGGCACTTTCCGGTTACGAGCTTCAGCTTGAAGATAATGTAGGCAAGCAAAAACTTCTCATCCTCAGCACACTTGACAACGTATTGCGAAACACCCTCACCCTCGGCCTCCTTCTCCTCCAAGTTGAGAACGACAGGGTCTCTGCAGAGCATTCCCTTCAGTGTGTCAACCTCTGTCGAGAGAGTCGCGCTCATCAGGATGGTCTGGACGCCCTTGGGCAGCGATCCCGAGATCTGCTCTAGGTCCTCATTGTAGCCGTAGGAAAGAACAAGGTCGGCCTCATCGAGAACAAGGTGCGTAAGCTTTGAGAGGGAGAGGAAGTCGTTGCTGGCAGCGTGCCATGCTCTGGCGGGCGTCGAGACGACGATGTCGGGTGTGTTGGAGAGGAGGGAGCGTAGGACGGCATCGGACACCTTGTCGGTCAGCTTGACGGCGGCGATGTCCTTGGCGCAGAAGGACGAGAACTGGGCAATGCCCTTGGCGACCTGGTCGGCAAGCTCGCGGGTCGGGACGAGGATGAGAACGGATGTGAACGCAGACTGGTCGGACTGAGGGGGTGTTAGTACATGTAATCCTGTGTAGAGTATGGACAGGGGCTTGCAGAGGAGATGCCTACCTGTTTCCGCTTCAGAATGGCTTGCAGGATGGGCAGAAGGTAGGCGGCCGTCTTGCCCGAGCCAGTCTTTGCCTTGGCGAGAACATCCTGGCCGTTGAGGGCCAGAGGAATGGCTCTTTGTTGGACAAGAGTAGGCTTCTCGAACTTCTGCTGCGCAATGGCCTGGATGAGCCGTGGGTCGAGACCGAGCTCGGTGAAGGACAGAATCGGCTCCGGAGCAGAAGCGGCGGCGGCGGGAGCGGCAGGCTTCTCGGCAGCTGGTGCCTCAACGGCGACGTCTTCCTGATCGACAACTGCCGGAGTGTCGTTCTGGTCGAGCTTCCGCTTCATTTTGGATGCGATATGGTCTGTTGGATGTGTGGAAATGTTGTCACCGGTTTGGTTAAATCGCCGGTTTTCTGTTGGAGGCGGGTATGGATGTTGGCCTGGATGTACTTTTCTGCGGCCGCTTTGCCTCAAAGATTTTGCTTCATTTTGCCAGCCTCCGTCACTCTGGTTGCAAAAAAAAATCGTTATCAAATTTCTTATCGGCCTTACCGCTTTTTAGGACCAGTTTAAGTGCATGTCACGTGTCAAGCTCGATCAACTAAAATCGCGTTGGCTTGGGTGGGTCTTTCCTTTCACGCTAGCCCTGTTTCAGGACACAAACAAACACGCGCCGTTATGTACTTTCCTCGCTTCTCTTCGGTTCCCATCGTCGCTCGCCATACGATTTGGTTGTCCTCGAGCCGTCATTCACTTTCAGATGCAGGTCTTTTTTGGGTACTTATCAAGAAATTCTCGTTTTGTGAGCCGCATACTGTGCCACTGGACATGTGGACAGCCGTGTGTCCATATTGATCAATAGTATTGTTATCAATATTTCTGCGTATTTTCCTGACGGTCGCGACTTCCTCCCCTGTCTAGATCGCGGTTGCCGCGGTGTTTTGTGACTGAATATGCAGGAAGTTGCAGGGGCGAGGCTAGCTCTGCGCGAGATACTTGTTTTTCGTTTGGCAGGTGCCAGGCCGCTGCTGGCCGAGTTGCACCAGACTCGAAACTCAACACTCATACGGCCTTCTGTCGAGACGCATACAAAATCTGAAGTCTTTTGCCCAACTCTCAACAAATCGACGACGTAGCTGTATCGATAATGACCCTTCTCATAAAGAACTCTTCGAGATCTTACAATGAACCCCCAAACCGCAGTTGCGACAGTTTGGTCCAAAAGATCGTTTCCTTTCCGTGCTGCCGAATTGATATTAATTGCGTCGCACATATATCTCGCTATATCCCAGAGAAATACGACGCAGTCGTCATGAACGCCCTTTATCTGGCCTGTAGTCTCGATGAATCAATGAATCCTGCGCTTGATTTCTCCGACTGGCTGCGACCAGGCTGCAAACCACGGCAAACGACGTCCAATTGTGGTACAGCGTCACGGGACTTTTGTTGTCTTCATGTGGCAAGTGGGACCGTGCACCACACCTAAAGTGCCTGCTTGCGCTGTTGCCCCGACAACTCATGTAGACACTGCAGGGGGAGGGGCTGTGTTTGGCGACGCAGGACGGCTCCAGCGCTCTTGCTGTGTTTACATTTTTTAAGAGGCTCGCTCTTCCCCTCCACACCACCACTTCTCGTTCTGGCCAAAAGACGGCTCTCGCCAGACAACTCACATTCCTTTCTCTCTCGGCTGCAAAAGGTCGATATTTCTTCATGCTATAGCTGGGCTCATCTATCCTCTGGAATTTTGATCCCCTTCCTTCTTCATTCTTTGTCCAACGCCTTTTTGCATTCATCCAGTTCATCTTACAGCATTATTGCACACGCTTCGCTTTTTTGCCTTCCTTATACGCGGGCACGCAGAGCACATCGGGTGGAGAGAGAGAGAGGTCAACAAACCCGCCAAAATCGACGACGAGAAAAGCCTCGACACCGAAAGCAGCAAAAACCGTCGCCGATTGTCTTGAGCGGGTCGATTTTGTCTTTCGAGTGCCTGCTCTATTCGTTTCTTCTTTTCTTTTGACTTGCTCCCGTTTTCCTGCTTCTGCAACTTTCCCAGAAAAAGCTGCCATCTTGGGCGTCTGCAACTTGGCGCCCATTCCAGCATTCCAGCAACAGCCGTCTATTTCGGGACGACAAAGAGACCTGACCGCCGCGTCAACGGTGTGTCCGTCTCCTTTATTGACTCGGCCACTTCAGGGCATCTCTGTCTCTGACGTACTTTGCGTCGCCAGTTGCCACAATGGCGTCCTCAGAGCCTGTGAGTCTCACCTTTTAATCCTTTTTTTCGTTGTCCCGATGCGCTTGCGCAGAAGTACTTGTGATCACAAGACTAATCTTTGTTTAGGTGCATCCTTTGCGCATTTCCAAGAACAACACACCAATGTCCTCGCCTGCAAAAAAGGCCAGTGCCATCCCGCGTCCCCTTTCTGAAATATCCCCTTCGGAAAAACGCCGCAATTCCCCAAGCTGGAACCAAACAAACAAGGTAAGCCGGCTGTATTTGGTTGCTTCTTCAAAAAGTTGGGGAAAGTTGCCGTGACTGCAACTCGTTTTAGACCACAAACTGATTCTTCTTCCATCAACAGAAGCTGGGCTTGAATGCCGACTCGTCGCCTTTCCAATCCTCACCTCTTGACAGCACCACATCGCCCCGCCTGTTTTGGCAAAACCGCAACGGCTTCAACACCGAGAATCTCTATGGTGGTGGCATTGGCGGCTCCCCCTCGCCCACGCGCCGTTCTTCCATTGAGCGTCTGCAGAAGGCATCTCGCGTCAAGAACAGCAGTATCCTCGCCCAAGAGCAGAAGAACGAGTACGACCCGACGAAAATTCCCAGAGTTGAGCGCCCCCTGTCAAAGGTCCAGTCGAACTCCTTTGGCTCTTTGAGCTTCTCTGCCTCGCTTGAAGGCAACGAAGTGAAGGGCCACCAGCGCAGAGAGAGCAAGACAGACATCCCTCTGTACAACCCGGCAAAGACATCACCGTCTGTTGTCGACATTGACTCGCCACCACACATCCCGGGTCAGCTCTCCGCGAGCATCCAATCCGACAAATCAGACACACCGGCCGCCCCAGCTGCCGACAGCACACCTGTGATGGCTAGCAAGGAGCCCGGCTCTCCGATCAAGTCATCTCTCTCCAGCCGGTTCAAGAGCAGCTACGATGAACATGGCGACTTCTCTCTGGATGCCTCCGTGGGTGAGTATGAGCTCCCTCTTGGTCGCACTCTCCATCGCCATGCAAAGAGTGTTACTTTTGATGCGGCACCGCCGCAGGTCAACGAGTATGAGATGGCTACGCCTGATCTGTCATCTGTTGGCAGCAACTCGCGGGAGGGTAGCTACGACTCGCAAGACGATGAGGACGACTACGACGACTATCGGTACTCTGCAAATGATCACGGCAACCCAGACGACAGCTTTGATGCCTCTCTGGAAGACACCGACAAGACTCCTGTCGTTGGCCCCGATGACTGGCGCCAGGACAGCCCTGACGCCCGTCGTGGCCACAACATGTATGATAGCAGCCCTATGCCTGATGCAGTTCCTTCCTCCGTCGTTGGACACCAGGACGTTAAGTCCTCGCTGGGATCCAGCGGCGACCACCGTCCTCTTCCTCCTCTGCCTGGTATGGGTCATGCCCATACCAACTCCGCTACCTCTCCCAGTCTGTCTGCCACTGCCGAGCGGATGCTGGGTGGTAGCCCCCGTGGCCTGCCGTCCCCGCCCCCGCCCCCGGCTGCAGTTTCCAAGTCTGAGATGCAGAACATTGGTAACAGCAAAATGACACTCGAGGAGCGTCTCAAGCTTATGATGCTGTCCGACGATGGAAAGTCTGCAGCAGAGCTCCAGAGGGAGAGACGCATGCGCCGGGCAGGCCCCAAGGACCGCGCTAACAGCCAGACGCCTGAGCCTGAGTCGTCGCAGCGCGATGCAGCTTCCGAGCACGGTGAGGAGGAGGACACAATCGGCGATCTCTCTGGCCTTGAGGAGTACCGTCTGCCTCCTCGCATTTCCAGAGAATCTATCCTTCGTCGCGTTAACGGTGCCGTCAGCCACGAGCGCGAGTCTGACTATAACTTCTCGTCTCCTGCCCCGAGCTCCAGCCCCGAGCGCCGTCTTCCCCTGGATCCGGATGTCCCCATCCCCAGCACGGAGCGTGACGATGATGACAACATTTCTGTCGACGACGAGGCCTGTGAGAAACACAACGAGGCCTATGATATCCCCGACATGTATGATGATGACGACGACGAGGATGACGATGCGGAGGACTACGAGAGCAACTATAGCGAGGAGCAGGCTGGGGATGTTGCGCAACCCACACATGCCGATGGTGTCTCTACGCCTCGTCCTGCAACCCCAGTCCAAGAAATCTCCTCCCACACTGTCACTGTTGATGACATTCACCGTTCCGATCTCGCCGCTATCGCCCAAGAGGGCCGTATCTCTCTTGGCGAGACCCGCCTGCCTCTCATGCCCAAGTCGAATGATGGCAATGCCAACGCTAACCACATGCAACCACCAAACGCTGAGGTTGAGCTTGCTCGGCCACAGACTCCAGAGCGCAAGGTCATCCAGCACAAGCATCTGTCCAAGCCGGAGTACGATGGCTCTGGTTGGGGCGATGATGAGGAGTTCGACGATGAGCCCGGTACCCCTGATTCGGTTATTCACCACCCTGTCCAAGATGATGAAGACGATATCTTTGAGGACGAGCAAGACGAGGAGGATGCGGAGATGGAGGCCTACGAGCCTCCTGCCGTCCCTGACCAGATGGCTACCATCAAGGCGTCTGGCTCCAAGCTCAAGACGCGGCCATCTGCAACCCCTTCGGATCTCGTGGCAATGCGCGAAGCACGCCGTCAAGTCAGCCGCGAGGTGCCTGACGTCCCGCCTATTCCAGACCGGCACCGCAACCGCCTGTCTCGCGACATGGGCAGAGAGGACCTGGAGGGAACAGGGGATGATTTCCTCGAGCGCCATCCCAGCTTCAAGAAGCGTAGTTTGACTCTTGACTTGGATCTGGGTCTCAGTCTCGACAAGGATTTCGAACGCGTCATCGAAAACCAGAAGGTGATTAAAAGTCCCATTTCCTTTACTTTCTTTGCCTGACAACGACAAAATTGCAATCCTCGGTACTAACATCTCTTCCCATAAACAGCGCGGTTACCTCATGCGTCAGAACACTAAGCTTGTTGCGGCCAGCGACAAAGAGCATGGCGAGGACTTCCGTGGCGCCCGGTCTGCTGGCAACTCACCAGTCAAGAAGGAGCGCCCCCAGTCATGGACAGTCGAGCCGTGGAATGGCGAGCGGAGAAAGAGCATCCGGAAGCGCGGGGTGCCTTCATCAGGCCCTGTTCCTCCTATGCCCGGCCAGGAGAGCAATGCTACGGCACTGAACCCCCTCACTGAGGAGGAGTATGTCGCCGAGACTACCACTGACGAAGGTGCCGAGAGAGGCCGCCTGTTCGTGAAGGTCATGGGCGTCAAGGATCTTGACCTTCCTATCTCTAGAAGTATGTTTGCTGTCTTCTTTGTCTTTTTTTCTCCTTATTGTATTATGGACGGCTTGTGCTAACGACATTTAGCTGAGAGAACTTGGTTCAGCCTGACCTTGGACAACGGTGTCCACTGCGTTACGACCGCCTGGCTGGAGCTGGCCAGAAATGCCCCCATTGGCCAGGAGTTTGAGCTCCTTGTTCCGAACGACCTGGAGTTCCAGCTCACGCTGAATGTTAAGCTGGAGAAGCCGGTGCAGCGCAAGGTTGTCCAGGCCTCTCCTGCTAAGGTTGTTCGCCCTAAGGCGTCTACGTTTAGCCGGGTCTTCGCGTCCCCCAAGAAGCGCAAGGAGATGGAGCTGCGCATGAAGGAGGAGGATGAGCGCGCTGCTCGCGAGCAGCAGGAGGCACAAGCCAAGCTCAGAAACGCAGCACCGACGGCGTACGATCTTCTATCTCCCATTGTTGCCGAGGACGGCAGCTTTGCTCGTGCGTACGTGTGTCTGAAGGAGCACGAGTCGCACTGCTACGGCCGTCCTGGCATTGTTGAGATTGCGTGCTTCAATGAGTGGGCCACCGAAGAGGCCGGCTTTGCGTCGAGCGTCAAGAGCAAGCGCGGTAACATGGCGGTTGTGCGTCGTGCACCGTACAAGATTGGCAAGCTGGAGCTGCAGCTGCTGTTTGTTCCGCGTCCCAAGGGTATCTCGAACGACGATATGCCCAAGAGCATGAACTCGTGCATCCGCGAGATGAAGGCTGCAGAAGAGCGCCAGTCCCAGAACTGGGAGGGCCACCTCAGCCAACAGGGCGGTGATTGTCCAGTAAGTTATGCTCTGTTTGGTTCATTCATCAAGCTGTTTCTTGAGGACATTTTCACTAACACTTAAACAGTACTGGCGTCGTCGCTACTTCAAGCTTGTTGGCACGAAGCTGACTGCCTACCACGAGGCCACACGGCAGCCCCGTGCGACGATCAACCTGGCGAATGCCAAGCGTCTTATCGACGATCGTCGGGCATTGACCGAGAAGGAGACGACCGGCAAGAACGGTAGACGTCGCCGGTCTGCCTTTGCCGAGGAAGAGGAGGGCTACATGTTTGTGGAAGAGGGCTTCCGGATTCGCTTCAACAACGGTGAAGTGATTGACTTCTACGCAGACACAGCAGCCGACAAGGAGGGATGGATGAAGGTGCTGTCTGAGGTGACGGCACGGGACAGTTATGGCAGTGAAGACGACCTGACAGCATCGCGGGCCAAGACCAAGTGGTGCGAGCTGGTGCTTAAGCGGGAAGAAGCTCTCCGCCGCCGCGTCGAGGGTCGGTCAGAGGGCGGCCGTCGTGTCCATTCCCGGACGAAGAGCAGTTACGTCTAGGCATGTGTATGAGTGTGGATTGGTGACTGGCGATGGTTTGGCTCTGTCGCAAGACGGAGGTCGATTATGAGGATGCGGATTTCCTTTTTTGTTTTTGATGCGAAAGAAGACATGTCTGAACGGTTCAACGGTTCAACGGCTTTGGAGTTTTTGCTTTCATCTTTCTTTTTTCTTTTCCTATTTTCCCTTCTCTTCTTTTCTCTCTTTTATTTGTTCGTCTTGTCATTTTTTGCTTTTTTCAAAAAGTTCATGATGGACAAAGGCTTGCATGGAGGCGCCTGGAGATTAATGCCTATTAGGTCGAGTGCTGTGTGCACTGAAGCCTGGAGCTCGGGGCCTAGGTTGCTTTCGGCTGCCTCATGCAGCCACTCGTTTGGATTGTATTATTCGTTTTAGTTATTTTCAGGACAGGACAATGGACCGCATTTTTTGACTTATTTGGACTTCGCTGAGAGTGAGGGATGTGCAAACGATGCAATGGGTATATCTTTTTGTTCTATCTTTTTGGTTTCTATTTTTAATTCTTTTTGATAAAGTTCATGGTGCTTGAGTCGTACCTGCCGCCTCTTGGTCCTTCTTGGTATTCCAAGCAATGCAGTCGTCGAGCTTCGCACCAGAGCCACCAAAGCAGTCGAGAGCACTGCCAATCGTTAAGTCCACACGGCCACCGCTCAGCTTCTCGACCAGCGCCAGGTCATCCACATGCCGTGCGCCGCCAGCATAGGTCACCGGTGTGTTCACCGCACTGCACCAAGCGGCCAGCTGCTCGACCAGCTCGGCATCGATGCCTCTTTGCAATCCCTCAACATCGGCCGCGTGCACCAGGAATTCGCTGCAGTACGGCGCCAGCTGGGCAATCGTCTCGGCCGACAGGTACATGTCCGTCATAGTCTGCCACTTGTTGATGGCGACGGCCCAAGCAGGGCCCGACGGGGTGGCCACGCGGCGGCAGCTCAGATCAATCACGAGCCGTTCCTTGTCGCCGCCCAATGCTGCCAGCACGGCATCCAGCTTGGTCTGGCTAAACTTGTACTTGTCGCTGCCCTCGCTCTCTTTTTCGAAGAGGTACGACGTCACAATGACTTTTGATGCGCCCGCCTCGATCCATGCTTGTGCGTTGGTGTCCTTGATGCCGCCGCCCAGCTGCAGTCCGTTGGGCCATGCACCCACAGCTTCGCGTGCGGCCGCTTGGTTGTCCGGCCCGCTTCCCAGCATAATCACATGGGCGCCCGTCAGGTTGTTGTCGCGGTAGAGCTGGGCAAAGTGCGCGGGCGGCTGGCTGGCGACAAAGTTGGTCTGGAGGGCGGCCGAGGTCGAGTCAAGCGTGCCGCCGACAATCTGCTTGACCTGCCCCGCGTGGAGGTCAATGCATGGGCGGAAACGAGTCATTGTGAGGCGGGGTGGGGGGTTGGGGGGTGTTGCGAGAATGGAAGTGGTTGTCGTAGATGTGATTGTTGTCGAGGACGTCAAAGTTGAGACGTTCTTTCGTCCATTCGTCTCTTCTTTTAGCGGGGTTTGCATGGCCTAACAGCGGGCTGGGTAGCGGGCTGAATAGCGGGATCGGAGCCTTCTGTCAGAACGTGGCCGATTGCATTTGTGCAGCGCCTGCCAAGGGCAGGTACAGAGGGAGCTAGACCAGCCGGCCAATCAGAGCCCCGTTTTCTGCCGTGCCAAAAGCAAAGAAGGCTGGGTTTCTGTAACAAAAAAAAAAGTTTCACCGCCCGTCAAAATCAACGTCTTGCCCTTTGACATTGCGAGAATCTTCATTCTTTTCAACCAGCAACTTCGCCTACAGCACGCACCATGGCGACCGTTCTTGGCAAGCGGAAGAAGTCCTCGGGGACAAAAGAGCCCACCGGCGAGGACGCCATTCAGGACATTTTCCGGCGACACTTTGAGGCACAGTTCAAGCCTCTTGCACCAGTCGCAAAGAAGGCCGACAAGAAGACGAAGAAGGCCAAGACGACAGAGATAACAAGCAGCAACAGCGGCAAGAAACTGAAGAACAGTTCGACGGTCGTTATAAATGAGAACGAAAGCGACGAGGAGTCGGACGATGATGGCGACGAAGACAACGGCAGCGAAGACAGCAAAGATGACGAGTCAGAAACTTGGTCAGGATTGCACGAAGATGAGGACGATGAGGACGATGAAGTCGAGGACGATACACCAGCGATCGAGGTCGTCGACTACAGTACCGACCCGACAAAAGAAGCGCCCGAGGCGACCATGACCAAGCACGAGCGCAAGCTGTATTTGGTGAGCACCCTCTTCCTTTATATTATCTTTGTCTTCGATCCCAGCTAACAACTCCAGTCAAAACGTCCTCCCACGTCTTTCGACGAAGACGCCACCCGCGCCGCCAACAGCAAGAAGAACAAGAAGAAGGAAGAGGGCGAGAAACAGTACAAGGATGCGCCCGACCTGCTTGCCAACGATCTCGAGCTGCAGCGACTCATCTCCGAATCCCACCTCCTCGCGGGTGCTTTTGCCCTGCCCTCGACCTTTTCCACCTCGTCAGGCGCTGCCTCGACTTTCGGCGCCGCCGGTGGTGCCGGCACAGCCAACCTTGCCAACCATAAGAGCAGCCAGCCCTTTGCTGCAGGTCGTCTCCGTCAAAAGGCGACCGACCTGCGTATCCAGGCCGTGGCCAACAAGGCCAAGGGTGATGCTGTTGGTGGCGGCACGGTGACGGTCAGCCAGACCAGCGAGAGTATCTTCACGCAGGCCAAGATGCCCATGGCTATGCGCAAGGGCATTGCTGCGGCTGCAGCGTCCCGCGAGAAGAAGCGGCGACAGGAGGCCAAGGAGGCCGGTATTGTGCTGGAGCGCCCCGTGTTGAAACCGAGCAAATCGGCAGCGAAACGGATGCGTGCTGTGGATGCACCGGCTGTTGGTCGTTTACGGGGCTCGGAGCTGAAACTGCGCGACCGGGACGTCCGCGAGATTGAAGGTCCCAAGAAGAGCATGGGCAAGAAGAAGAAGAAGCGGAGGTGAACAATTCGCCTCATAAAAGCATCTATATATATATAGAGCTACACATATATATCCTTCCTAATGATACCAATGAATTTTGCATGTCAGTTTGTCAGTTTTACAAAGATTACATGATACTATCACAAGCCCGTTTTAGGCAACACGATGTAATTTCAATTTTTATATTCAAAACCGTTGCTTTTTTGTGGTCATTCACACCTATCCTGAAAAGAAAAAGAAAAAAAGTAGCTAGTAATATATATACAGATGCAAAGCCTGCCCTCCTCCGCCATCCCTTCCCACGTTCCCACGTACTCGGTCGTGTGTTCATACCCTACCCTTATGCACAAGAAATGCCTGCCAGACAGAACGGAGCAGGCAAGAGAGGAAAAAAAAATGTCAGTCCCTCCTCCCTTTGCCGCATTGTCGTCGTTCCCACCCTAGCCGTTGTTTCCAAAGTCTATAAGTTTTGGAGGAAACAAAAAGTAACAAAGAAAAACATGCGCCCGCAAAAGATGACTGGGGTCGCAAGAAAGAAATAGCAAAACGAGTCGGCAAATGCAGATAGTCGAAAGTGAAAAAAGATGGCTGCCAGATGGTAATCCAAAAAAGAGAAGTAGCTGGCGCAAACATGTGTGAGGCTAAACCAAAATGCTCACGAAGTTCAAAGCCCCGTGACGAAGGGCTTGAAGTTCCGGAGAGAGAAGCAGAAAAAACAAGAGAAAAAAAGAAAATGGGGGCAAAGTTAAAAAACATAAACATAAGCAGGTCGACAGAAACGGAAAAATGCAAAACAAGGTAGTGGTACAGTCGGCAGTCGTTATGCCTGGTTGTTGCTTCGTCAAAGCAGGCTTGCTCACATCATCGAACCGGTATTGATGGCGTGTGGTTGGCTGATGGTCATGGGCATGCTAAGAGTCTGCAGGCTGTTGAAAGCGTTCACAGCATGTGCGGATGACGTCGGAGTCATGCCGCTGTTGACGACGGAGTTGAGAGAGGTGGTGACGTAATCACCCTCAGACGTCGGCGAGGCCTCCTCGACGGAGCCCAGCTGGTCTTCACCAGAGTACTCCTCCTCCTCCTCGCCCGACAGAGGGAAGTTACCCTCACCACCATCACTGCGGTCATGTGTCCGCTTGTGCCTAGAAAAAGGAAACTAAGTTAGTCTTTGTTGTTCTGGAAATATGTCGACGGAAGTTCCCTTGATCGTGTTGTGTGTGTAGCAGGTCCCGACTGTGTTGTGTTCGTAGGCTTGACAAGACAAGCCCGCATAGAGTCACTCGTAATCCCTAGCGAAGCGTTGTTGAATGTCCGCGACCCTATGTTCTGCGTGGTGCTGTCTTTTGAAGACTTTGCGGATGCTGCGCCTGTTTAGATTGGAGTGTGGGTTGTGCTTTGGTTCTTCATTTTGGGTTGCGCGACGGTTGGTTCGGTGGTAATACAGTTCTCGGCCTTGTCGGTTCTTGCTTTTCGGAAACAATGCGTACACACAAACAACAATGCAAGTTCTTTCGCGACAAACATGAAAAAGAGAAAAACATAAGAAAAGGGGGAGGCCATACTGTGCTAGGTTGTCTGATCTGGAGAATGCCTTGCTACAAAAAGGGCAAATGTAGGGTCTTTCTTGGGTATGGGTTCTCACGTGTCTGGAAAGTTAAGGTCAGATAAACGATCGGTGTAGGGGGTTTTCGCTCTCGTGCTTGTGTTCTTTTTTCTCTCGCTCGCTCGCTCTCATTCTTTTTTTCAAACATTCTTCTCACAACCACTCGGTCACACAAAAGAAAAACAAAAATTCTTACCGCTTCAGGTGCTCGAGCCGCTTGAAGAGACGACCACACGTAGGGATGGGGCAGGAGTGAGACTTCTGCGGGTACGGGCCAAGCTCCATAACCGTCGCCGAGCGAGCCCGGCGGATCACGTTGGCACCGCCGTTGGCCATGGGACGACGCTGCTCCTCAGGGACAGAAACGTTGCCGTTTACTGCCGGGAGCTCCTCGCCATTCATGCAGGGGAAGTCCTGCTGCTGCTGCAGGGCCATGGGGTTCAAACCGGGGCTACCCTCAACCGTCGACAGCGGCGTGCCGTGGCGGGAGAGGTCGAGCAGCTCCTTGTGCTGCTGGCTGGTCAGGGAGATAGCCGAGTTGCTGTATGTGAGGCCTGGCGGCGAGTTGTCCAGCGACTCGTCACCCTCAGCGACCGGACCGACAGAAACCGACACCGAGCGGCGAAGGTCAGACGGGCGGTGCACAGCAGCAGCCGTGGCAGCAGTAGCAGCAACAATGGCCGACATGCCAGGAGGAATCGACGAGCGGCGTCTCCGCTGCTTGTACGTAGGAGAACCCTCAATGACAGGCGAGTAGACATTGTTGTTGTTGTAACCACGCGAGAACTGGGGGCCCGCGAGGTTGGAAGGGGGCAGTTGGACCATGCCGTTGAGGCCGTTCATGCCAGCGTTGAGGTGGTCGGGAATGGCAGTGTACAGACCCGTCTCCTCGTTGGCAATGTAGGCCGGCTCGGAGGTGATGCCAGATGCAAGTTGTGGCGGGGTAAGGGGCTCGAAAGAGATGCCACGGTTGCCGTAGTCGTCGTACTGGGACGAGACAAATGAAGGTGCCGGAGAGTATTCAAGAGCGTAGGCAGGCATGGACGCATGGCGCTGGTGGCCGGCAGCCACCGGGACGCCGTTTTGGTTGTATTGGACGCGAGCAAAGTCAGGTTCCCTCTTGACCACCTGCTGCGCCAGCGGGGGGGCCATCTGCATTGCTGCTGCCGTCGTGTAGGGGACCATCGCGTCCATGCCATCCGCTAAAGGGGCCATGGTCTGGGGGATCATTTGGGACATCTGGGGCATCTGGGGAGGAGGCATGGAGTCCATTGCACGCATGACGGGGGAAGCCGTCTGCGATTGAGGGAAGGACACCTGCTGTGCACTGAACGAAGACGAGTTCGCCTGCTGGGCCTTGGTGAGCTGGTCATACAGAGACTGCGACGAGTCGTACTGGAAAGACAGCGCGGGCTCGCTGACAGCAACGGTGGTGGCCTCCTGGCCCATCTTCTCGCGCTTCAGGTCACGCTCGAGCGCGTCAAGGAAGAGGCGGTCGTGCGGGACGCTGTACCAGTAAAAGACCTTCTGCTTCTTTTGTGTCCGGATGCAGTTGTTCTTGTACAGGAAGTCCAGGAAGGGGCTCTTGGGCTCCTCGAGCGAGGCATCGGTGCCAGACTTCAGATTCCGCAGGTCGGAAAAGATACCCTCCTCAAACTTCTTCGAGTTCTTGACGGGACGGCCGAAAGCCTGGAATCTGAAAGAAAGACACCGGACGATGTCGGTGCCGGAAATGTGGAAAAGGCCGTTCCAGAGCACACAGGACACATACTCGCCGGTTGGCAGGAGGAAACGGCGAATGTAGTGCTCTGGTGGCCAGTCAACCGGGGCGGAAATGAGAAAGTACTTCAGGTTGTCGACCTGCTGCAGAGCGACTTGGGCGTCATGTGGCAATGCCTGCTGGGCTTCTGTGCTGAGCATAAAGGTCTCTGGCTTTTGAGGCGCCATGCCTGCATGCTGGGCATACATCATGAGCACCTAAAGAAGTGGTGGTTCGGAAAAAGGTGTTGGGTTTCGAGGGGGTTCGAGGTTGGTCTTGTTCCCAAGTTGACACGGGTCTAGACACTCTGTTGTAAAGAAGTGTCTTGAAATCGTTGTGGACAAACCAGCTGTTGGGATCCAAGGTGGTGGATGGTGGTGAGAGAAATGATATCGAGGCCGGACAGATCGATCAGCGATTGTCGGGCGGTTGAGAGGGAAAAAGAGACAAAAGGAAAACGAAAGGCCAAAATAGGTCGCGACGTGGTGTGTGGAGGCTCTGCCCCTGTCTTGTGTAATTTTTTTGATGCGGTCGATGAGATATATAACGCGGTGTGTTATATACCAAAGAGATAGTCAACGAAGTGGCTGTCTCTTAATGCAATTGTTGTTGATATGAAAATCGAGTCCAGCCCGAATGAGTGAGGGAGTCTGGGAAATGCGTTGCGGTCTGGTGCTTCAAGCGAACGACGCGACTGAAAAGAGAGAATTATTCCGAGGAGTGGACCGTCAAGGCGCACTGACCAGGGGTAAGGACAGAGAGAGATGGCTGAGAGAGAGGAAAGCAAGCGGGATAGCAAGCTGTAATGATTAGGTTGCCCTTGTCGTTTTGCGATGCTGGCCGAGAGCCGGTGAGAGGCAATGCGAGAAAAGGATGTGCCGATGCGCGAGAAACAACGGGTTATCTAGTAAGACGGATCACCAAGCGCAAGGACGGTTGGGAGTCGAAGGCAAAGAAGAAAACGAAATCATAAGAGTTCAACAGGTATTCCCGAAAACGGATGCTGATCAAACAGGCGGAAGGCAATGGTTGAAGCTCGCTCGATGATGGTCAAGACGTGCGACGATGCGCGTCAGAAAATGTATTGGGGATGAGCGTCGTCTTGCGGCTCGTTCAATCCAGGGCCTGTCGTCGAGAAGGCTGGATGATGTGCTTCTGGAAGTGGAGAGAGATCAAGAAAAATATGGCAAAATACTGTTTGGAAGCTTGGTGGGATAGAAAGAATCCGGCTTTGTTTCGAAAAGCGTAGGGTTGGGATTGAAGAATCGAAAGGGGGTTTCTGTCACAGACCCTCGAAAGAACAACAAAAAAGAAAAAACACAAGAAAGTAAAATGATGGGCAGATGAAAAGAGAGGAAAGGGGAGGGGAGGGTTTGAGGTAATAGAGAGGGACCTCCTTACACGCGATGACGAGGAAAGGGGGAAAAGAAGGAGAAGAGAGGAAGAGAATAGGAGGAGGAAGGGGGGATGTTAAAGAAGAAAAAGGCTTTCGGGAAAGAAGAGGGCTCTTTTCGTCGATTGTGGAAGGAGCAGATGGGTGGGTTTATGATTTCCAGAGGCTGGGGGCGGGAAAAGCCAAAGGATGACAGGGTTGACCAAGTCAGGTACTACGTGGGTAGGTACACAAAGACGGTGGGAGAGGAGAAGCGAGTGGGAGGTAGAGTGAGTGAGAGGGATGGAAGGGAAAGCGCGAGCGCAGGAGGAGGGGAGAGTGGAAAGACAAGGCAAGAAAGCGACAGGGAGGAGGGAGAAAGCGCGACCAGAGCGAAAGGCAAGAACGATCGGGGAGTGGATGGGCGCGAGAGGTGACCAGGGGGAGCAAGCACGACTGGCTAAAAAGGAAGCCCCCAGAGCGACCAGGGTATGCGATGGCCAGCCAGAGAGGGAGAGAGAGAGAGCGAGAGCAGACGTGCAGACGTGCAGATGGCCGATGACCTGTGCAAGCTGGTGGTGGGTGTGGATAGAAAAAGAGGAGTGTGGGTGGGTGGGCGTGTGGGTGGGGTGGACAGACAAGGGTTGGGCGAGAGGAGTCTGGCGCCTGTGCGGGAGCGGCAAAGGTACGAGGACAGAACTGAGAACAAGTCACAGCAGGAAGGCACGATACGAGCAAAAAAGGGCAGGAGCAGGCAGCGAAGAAAGTCAACAAGAAAGGGCAGGAACGAACAATGCACAATAACTGCACTCAAAGAGCTCCGTTTTGTCGCAACACAGGTTCTGTCAAGAGGTCGGACGTTGAATTTGTATGAGTGTATGCGTCTGTAAAATAGAGTTGATGAAGATTAATGCAAGAATTCGGAAGAGAGCACGCTATGCGCACGCTGTCGATGCAAATCGACAAAAGGAGAGTGAGGAATGCACAGAACAGCAGAGAGACGCCTGTCAAGAAGGAAGATGCCTGTATGTAAAACATGGGCACACCATAACGGTCGCGTTAAGAAACAACGGCAGAGCAAAAACGGAGACAGACAGGGGGCAGCCGTCAATAGGTGTAAGAATGCAGATGAGGCAGGTCTATTGACTTTGCCGACAGACTGCCGTTTCTGAAGGACAGACGTCCGATGAGGCCACGGCGCATTGCCCGTTCAATTCCCAAAAGTACGACACACATTGTGTTAGTACATACCATATTTTGAGCAAGTGAGATATTGCATCCAGTAGCTTCTGATATGCAGGCTCAAAAACGGAGGCATGCATCAAGAATGCATGCTATGACAGTGGCGCGCAAAAGGGCGATGCACATGCGATTCGCCCCTTCCCTCAACGTAGAAAAATCCATTATTGCGACCGGTCCAGAAGGTGCAAATGGTGCATTGTCCTTCATGAGAAAAGAGGAAGGTGCGTCAGTGCATTTTAGGTGCTGGGCTTTGCGTCTTGCGCTTTGCTCTTTCCATCGACTGTGTAATTGTCATTTTTTTTTTGCGCCCCGCGCATGCCTGATGCAGAAACCACAACCTGCTCTGCAATGCAATGCAGAAAGCCTCTCCAGCGGCGGTCGAGAGACGGCACTAATGAAAATAGTGAAATGTTCAAAGTGAAATGAGGCCCTCTTTCATGTCGTTCAATCTCCTCTTGCGGAGTCGTGGAGGAGCATTACGGCACGCCGTAGTCCCTACGGAGTAGTCTATCCGTATCTTGGCCCTACCGTCGTGCCTGTTCTAACTTTTGGTTCCTGTTCGTTTCTTCCCTTTTCAGGCGTAGCGAGGAGTCCACTACGGACGGTCTAAGCCTAGAGGGAAAAGAAAGCAAGAAAAGCAAAAGAGCCAGCTGTAAATCGCAAATGAGAGCCGGTGGAAGGCGCGGGCGGCGTGGTGAAGAAAGGGAGAGGATGGAGAGAATGGAGAGGATGCATAGAACGGAAGGGCAACGCCAAAGAATAGCTTCAAATACGGCAAGGCGCATCTGAAAGAAGGCGAAAGAAGAAAGAAAATGTGGGCAAAAAGGGGGCCAAAACCTGCCAAAGAAAGACGGTGGACAGGCACAGGAGCGAAGAAAGAGAGAAAGAGACAGCACCAGCACACCAAAGCGACGCCAAAGCCAGAGACAACGGGACGAAAACGGCCACCAACAAGACAACAGCCCAGAAGCCTCCCCCGTCGTGCACTGCTTCTGCGTAGGGATTCCGTCGACTAATTTTCTTTTTGCCCATTTCTGTTGCCCCGATAGTCTCCCACGAGGAAGGGCTCCAAAAGGACCTCGTTTTTGGCATTTTATATCGCAGCGAGACCATCTGCCATCGTGACAAAAAAAAAATAGGTGGTGCAGCGCGGTGGGCTAAAAGGGGCACACATCAACAAGTAGAGGCACCGCAATCAAATCACCCAGGCATATGCAGGGCAGTAAGATGTCTTAACATGGCACAAATAATGCCAGGGAGAGAAGGAAGGCGAGAAAGTCAAAGACGTGCAGGGGGTTGGCCGAAGTCACGGAAGTGCCTCTTTATGCAGGATACCTCAATGCCACCCCAATGAAGTTATGTTTCATTTTATTACGGCCTTTCGAGATGCATTTAAGCGTTCTTATCGAGCTACCAGATGGCGGCCTAGAAAAAGGTTCTGTGGCTGTGCCGGCTCGCGATGGAATAGCCAGAAGCATAGCGGGCACAGGGGACACAGGGAGCACAGGGAGCACATCCACTAAGCAGGTTGGAGCAGGGACGGCACAGGAGCACCCCCAAAAGAGGAAATTCTCTGTGAGCTTTTTCGTGTCGTATATTGGGTGTTATACGACACGAATAAGCTCACCGCGTCCCCTGCAAATCAAGACCCGTCCTTGGGGGCCAAGCACAGGGGAGGAGGTGCCTGTATCTTGCTTTGTAAATTCTCCGTTGCGCTCTGTCAAGGCGGGCTCTCCTTGTCACCTGGAAGTTGAGGTGCAAAGACAGGCAAAGACAGGTCACAGGTCTCGGCATCCTTCTAGAAAAAAAAACAAGACGAGGAAAACAAGACTGTTGTTTACTTTGCGTCCGGAAACGAAATATGGAAATGACACTGTGGGCCGTCATCCCTTGCCCCAAAGCAGTGCTGAGATAGAATACGACGGCGTTCCATTGCAACGCAGATGAGTGACTCTGCTCCTCTGAAAAGGGGGGGAAGAGACCGGAAACGAAAAGAATCGTTCTTAGGAGAGAAAAGAGCAATGGCACTATTGCCTCGTAGGAAGTGCGCGAACATGACCACCTGCTCGCGGAACTTATGTTGTTATTACGATAGTATTATTGTTTGTAGCTTGCCCAGAAGGGGAAACGCATACGACTTTTTTTATGGAGAAGATAAGCAAAGGACTGAAGACCAAAGTCTGTTGGTAATTCACTACGTCGTTCTTCGTTAGGAGATCACCAAGCTTCATTTCGACAAGAACAGAAAAAGAAAGGAGAGGCCGTCGAGGTACGCGAACCGAGATGGTCTATCCCAAAGCCTAAAATAAAATAAAAAGAATAAGAATAAGAAATAATAGCGACCGACACGAGTACTTGTGGCATCGGAGTCAACAGAAGGTTCAGCCTTCCTGTCTCCCCGGGGCAGAGACATTCAATACGGTTCAAGACATTTTGGGGCACTTTTGTCCACAGTGGAAGCAAAAAGAAAGCAAGCCCGCTATTTCACTGTGTGTCTTTCCTTTTGGCAGCGAGACAAATAACGTTGCATTCCCCGTGGAACTTTTCGCCCAAAAGAAAGCAAAGAAGGAAACACAAAAAGAGAAATGAGAAGAAAAGCGTTCAGAAGGAAACCTCAAGAAGATAGGGCGTCTCCGCTGATAATCTCCGCTCTCCTGACCGGTGCAGCCGCCAGCGAGATTGAGGGCATCCGAGCAACAAGCACGCGGAAGAGGGAAATGGGGAACAATCCACGAGAAGAACATCAGCGATGCCGTTTTAGCACCTGGCGTGTTCTAGGCATACCCATCCGTCGTACCGGTGCTGCCAGACATGTCCTCCCAAAGAAGGAAAAGATTGAGAAGATTGTCGAGACACGAGTATGGAGTACTCCGGACGGGACCCGATGTTTGCGGATTGCTATTGCATGTCTTTGATTCCGTCGAGTATGAGGTACTTACCAGCGCTTCTGGCTGAGAAATTACCTCTCCACATCTGCGGGCCTTATTTCGAGGAAGGAATTTCCACCGAGCAGAGAAAGGACTTGATGGCGACGCGACGTGTTTTCTCTTCTCCTTACGACAAACAAGTACTTGTACTTCATGATCACGATGTTCTGGACTCGATGTTGCTGGTCCTTTTGAAAATTGTTTCCAACGTCTGTTATGGCGATTTATGGCGAGTTGACGGGTGAGCATTGACAAAACGCGTGGTCGTGTACCGGGTACATAGAGTATAGTGTAGCCCAAACGTTGTTGTCTGTACCCTCTCCAAAACCCCTAAAGTCAGTGGAAACGGCCCGGAGCAGCTTCCATCTCACGACGGCATTGCCGTTGTGGGAAGATACGCGACTCTCCTCACAGTGCATTCTTTCAGTGGACTGTGGGCTTGCACGTTCCAGTCCGAAGAAACAGAAGCAGAGGACAAACCCACTTTCCTGACGCCCCCTTTACTCCCTCAGAAAAAGACTGAAAATCTGAAAATAGGAAGAAAGACACCTTGTCAACTTGAAACGCGCCTGGCGCAATGCTTCAGAACTGAGCACTAAGGAGAAAAGTGGGGAATGGTAGGGGCTAACGCTGGAGCGGTGGCCTGGGTGGTAAGGGAAAAGGGCCGGCCATGCCTCAACGAGTCTATCAATGCGTTTTTTTTTTTTGCATGATGCCGACAAAAAGACGAATCAGAGCAACCTTTGTGTTGTTTGTCTCTCGTCTCTAGATTTCTTTTTTGTGTTGTTCCATGTCTTTTTCTCTCTGTTAATTTGTGACGAATGACAGTGTAACACAACTCCTCCTCTTGGATGCTGTCTGCAAGGACACTTCGGCTCTTCTCTCCCACCTTGCTGGATATCCTCTCTGCCCGGCCCCTCTTTGACAGTTCCCCTCTTCCTCTTCTGGACGGCTTATCATATTTTGAATTAGTCGTACGTCGCATGTCTGTTGAAGAAGCCCATTGTCAGATATCAAACAGGTGATATAGGCTGGGACAGAGTGTAGGTGAGCATGCACAACGTATTTTTCTTCTTCTGGCGTATTCGTATTTTATGTGGTACCGCCCCTTGAACAGACTGAAAAGGCACAAAGCACAAGAAGTACAAGAAAGGGTGTGGGTGTTCAAGCTGGACCAGGCCAGGGCATCCCTCCATCCGACTGGACTGGCCTTGCTGTTTTTACGAAGTACTCTGTTCCATTCAGGCACCAACGGTACACAGAAGAAGCGGTGTTCGCAGGGAAAGGGCAACGAGAACCTGCAGTGGCTTTCAGTGGCTTTGACTGGCTTTCTCGTTTTGAGGGCCTTCACTTCTCTTTGCAACGTGATTACGACGCCGTCCTGCCTTTTCCAGTCCATCCGGGCTGTGTTCCTGTGTGCAACCCAACTGAAGAAGAAGAAAAGAAGAAAAAAAGGGAAGAATGAAATAAATAAAGAAAAGTCGACATGCCTCGTCCAAAAGCAATCCAAATGCAACCTCGTACCAACCAGTCCTTTTCCTTTATTTTCGTGCAAGGGAGGAAGAGACGAAAAAAGAGCAAAGGATTGGGTGTCATTGACTTGGGGCGCATTTACGGGCACTTTTGGTTGGACCGACCAATAACAAAGGCAGAACTGGTCCAGACGGAAGCCACACCACTTCCTCTACTTTCTTCACTCGGACAAATCGCCAACAGTGGCGGTCGAACAGAACAGCACAGCACATCGGTCCGGGCTAGCATAATAACAGAGGGCGATATAGCAGGATCCAGAAGCCTCGCCACGAATGGGAGCTCAAGCCAGAGCCTTTTGTCCAGAACAAACGTGAGAGCTAGATACGCGGTTTTCTTACTCTTTCGTTTTCTTTCGTTTTCCTCTTCTTCGTCTTTTTCTACCCGTGAAGACTGCATGACGGCCTATTTTCGTCATGTGGGCATGCAGGACCGCAAAAGCCGTCATGACCCAGTGCATGTGCCAAGAAAAGCATTGTCCTCTTTCTTGTTCGTGAAGAGGAAATATTGCAACAGACAAGAGAAGCACGTCCAACTCGGCCGTCTTTGGCCGACCTAGCAACAGCGCCCAAAGAACACGGAACGGGAATAAAAGGCAGAGGCAAAAGGCAAAAGGCAAAGACAGAGATGGCTCAAGGAGGTCTGACCGAGGGACACGGAAACAACATCAAGGAAAAAGGAAGACGGGAGACAGCATCGTGGAGGCAGACGAATTTGTCCGTTGGCTGTGAGTGGCCCAGCCTTTCCTCTGCATCTCGACGTCTGCCTCTGCCGTGTTATGTTCTTGTTGTTTTCTTTCCTTTTCTTTTTTTGATTCTGTTGTCCCTCGACTTCCTCTTCCTCTTCTCTTCTTCCAGGCCGAAACAGGGCAAGCGGGCTGTTTGATCTTCGCCACCTACCCGCATTCTAATACCTGAAACAAGGTGGGGGAGGAAGCAAAGGGAACGAGGGAGCGAAAAGCAAAGCAAAAAACGGCTCGTGCGAGGGGGCGACAAGGGAAGGGAAGAAAAAGAGTGGTCGCTCCGTCGACAAACAACCCACGGTTTTTGCCTGTTTCTGGGGACGGAAAGGATCGGTGGCTGGGGGCTCTTTCCTCTTTCCTTCTCTCCCACCTCAGATCCTCTCCAATCTTCACTCTTTCTCTCCGTTCGCTTCGCTTTGCATGATCGTCCCGGTGGCATCTTGCCTCTTTCGTTCTTCTGCTCTTGCCTTTTGTGCCGTGGATTTGTCCACTGGGAACACTGGGAAGGACCGACAGACCAGTGTCCACTTCCACTGGGCTGGACCGTCCTTTCTGTTTGGACTTGATTGTTTTATTTCCTTTCTTTGTCACTCTCTTTCTCAAGCTGACGATACGCCGGTACTCTTTTTGTTTGGTGCAATGCAACGTTTGTCGTAGTATTGTCCATCACAGTTGCTACCAGATCCCCCCGAGCGTCCCCCTCTCTTCTGCACGTCGTCACCCTGTAAGGCCCCTTTGCTCATCTCGTTTCGTTTCTTGACTGAGCTCGTCACTCTTACAAAGTAAAAAATTGTTTTCTTTTTTTTTCATTCCCCTCTCCATGTCTGCCGATGCGATGCACTTTCTTTTTTGACATTTTTATTTTTGGACCGGCAATATCAAAGAAAAACAAGCAAACGTCAAAGGAACATCAAAGTCAGAGATTTGCAACACTTTTTTTCCTCCATGCCAGTTCGAGTAAATACCCCATGGCACTACAGCGCATCGACGGCAGCGGGGCGATTGCTGAAAATAGCATCTGCCCACGAAAAGTGTCTTTCGCAGATCGGGATTGAAAGCCTCTTTGAAATATCTTGCTTCCCACTGACTTGAGGACTTGCAAGAGACGGTCTGCAAGAAGCGTAACGCCGTCCCTCTGTAAATGCAATATATTCTGCACAAAGAAATTACCACCAGTTATGCATATTCAATGACGGTATCGTTTGAATATGCTGCCGCCAATGTTCACCGTCAACTGTTGAAACAAGGTTGACTCGATGTATTACAACCTGGACATTGAGTTCCAAGACTGTGGTCCGTCGAAACCTGCCTGCCCCCAAGAGTAAGGCCGTTTCCTCTTCATCTTTTTTGTTTCATGGGAAGCTTCTTCGCGTTCTTGAAACCATCCCATCTTCGTATCGTGGGCAGAGGATGCCCGCACTCTTTCCTTTTCTGGTCTGGCCGTGTTCTTCTTGGTGATCTCGCACAGGCTTTCCGTCGAGGCCCTGCCCACGACAAACTACGAATCGCCATTTGTTTCGGCACATTTGCATTGTATCTTTGCCATCTTTTCTTTTCTTCCCCCGGGCTGATGCGCCGAGGAAGCTCCTTTCTACCACCAGCGGCACAAATCACCAGCCTGAAAAGCTAGGCTGGTTTCTTATTATTGTTTTTGGTAATATCTGAGCTTGTTCGATGCCTTTTTCAGATTTCCTCCACTCTCGTCGCTTGTCTTGTGTTTATTCGGTGCCCCTTTCCCTTTCTTTTTCTTGAGGACGCTTTGCCGGCGATACGCACACACGGCAAAGTCTGCTTTTCAGAAAAAAAGCATAATGCAAAACAAGGGCAGGAAAGGGGGCCAGAGAGCTCTTCAGGATGCTGATTGGCCCCCTCAGACTTTTGGGTGTGGTATGACTTGCACCAGGCCGGCGGGAACGCACAGGAAGCGATTTGGTGTGGATTTGGTGGGTTTTGGTGGCAGGTCGATGCTGGTTGGTTCTTGTCGATGCTAGTGTGCTGTGTTGCTATTTGTGGCTGCCGCTGCCCGCTGCCGTTGCCGCTGTGCTTCTTCTTCTTCCTGCTTGCTGACTTGCCAGTCTCTTTTGCCTCCTATCCCACAAATTAAATTGGAGGCGTGAGAATTGTACTATGGCCGCGGCCGTGGTCATGCTCTGGCCTCGCCATTCGAGGCCCCATTGTCCTTGTGGCTGGAAAAACTGTGTGCTAGACGATGCTCTCCTGCGGGCTATCTCGACTCGCGAGCAGTGGATAAAACCCTGATTTTAATTGCTTGCACTTTTTCCCCCGGTTTTTTGTGGCGCAAAAGAGGACCAGAAATAGAAACCCACGCGCCGTTGAATCGTGTGCTGGTCTACGATTTGCTGCCGTCGATATTCGATGCAGGTGCCGGAATACACGTTCTGCTCTTTCCATTCGTTGCTTTCACCACCGTTCGCTGTGAGCTTCCCAAAGGCTTGATGTGGCTGCAGACTTGGCCTTTGAGCTTATTCCTGACTGTCATGTGGTTTTGGGGACTCGACCTCGCGTGTCCATAACCTGTCTTGCGTAAACACACAAAAGAGGAAGAAATGCAGATACAAGAGCACCAAGATGCAGTAAGATGATGCGTCCCGCCCCGGCGCGTACATGCCGCATGAACACCATGAAGTGACGGCGATGGTCGGAGTGACAGGGCCAGGCTTCCGAGATGCGTCACAAAGGAAGAGGAGAGACAGAAAACAGAAGAACACATGGAAGTGAACGTGAAGGAACGCGCCAAATCTCCCAGAAACAAAAATAGACTCAAGCTATGGTCGATGTGTGAGATGCTGCCAGCGGTAAGACACAAAAAAGGGATGATGATGCAGAACAGGATACATCACTGCATCACGAGATGAGACCCTTCACCCTCGTGCCTTCGTTTACTGTGTGCTTGTTCTCGTTCTTGTCCCACCATCAACACGGAGTATGTCCAGATTAGGCAGTTTCCCTACCCGGCGAGGGAGGGCAGGAGCCACCGATCGCCATGCGTCGACGACAAGGCGAAATAGAAAGTAAGCAAAAAGACTAAAAAAAGTGACAAACGAAACGAAACGAACGTGTCCGTTCTCGTCGCTCCTGGGCTATCAAGGTAGCATTTCACTCGCAACCCCGCCGCCAGATACTTCCAAAAGACTCCTCAACATCGTGTAAGACGCCGTAATCAAAAGATTATGATCACAGAGTTGAGCAAGGAGTCTGAAACAGTACATCAAAAGGGGGCAGACGGCCGTCCGTCCTCGTTTCATGCGATCGGTGAAACATTGTAAACAGCAGACGCAAAATGCGACCATACGAATACGAACATCACTGTGCACATATGTACATCGAAAGGCGTTTTTAGAGGGAAGATCCTGCGATGTACAGTCTGCAGCTGTTTTCACTTTTCTGCGTGCTTGTGCTCTTTCCTAAAAGGCTCGAACAAGTGATGTGCGCCTTCCCTCCGCGATGGTAATGAGATGGCGCCCCCTTGCGTTGCTGCAATCGACAATTTTGTTCAGGCTGGGCCCTTCCCCTCCGATCGCCGCGGGTCTCCCGTCGGACAGGCGTCTGCGCTGATTGGTGTACCTGAATTTAGCGTGCTTTGGCGGTTGGTCCGCCACTCTTACCACTGTAGTCCCATACTACGGGCGGGCTAGTGCCAGGTACAAGTGGGAGAGCAAGACAAGAAAAGAAGGAAAGAGCAAAGGGCGAGACACAAAACATGAAAAAAGGGCAAGAGATCCACGTTTTCTTGTTCTCCACGGGCTCTACTTTAAACTGACTGAACCTTCAAGGGACGACGCCTCATTTCGCAAACTTCTCCTTTTCAGACACTGTGCATCTCCACTGTCCGAACAACGAGCAGCAATCGAAGAGGCTCTGGACTCTGTACGATGTGGGCTCACAATTGAGATCGGCTGTCAGGCGAATTTTTGCCTCTTTTGCTTTACATTTTTGAGAAACGTTATGGAGCCCGAGAGTTTGCGTTTTTTATTATTCTTGTTCGAGCCCTTTCTACTGCTTTCGTTCACGTCAATGTCAACTCCAAGAGCCGAGACCGAGCTGGAATTCGCCCCTAGTCGGCAACAAGAGCGGCATCCAGAACGTTGAACAAAAAGTTACGAAAAGTACCTTGACAGATCATCCTTGCTCTCGTCACCATGCTTTCCCATCCTTCGTCTCCATCAACTCTTGTCGTCCTTATCCTTCTCGGCATCCTTTCCTAGACCCAATGAGGTTCGACGCCGAACGAACAGACCGACCGATCCGTAGCTCCAAGACGCCATACGGTATGCACAACAGCGGAACAGGCAAGCAAGAGACGAGAAAAATACAAGAAAAAATACGATAGAGCACAGAGCATGCATGGACCTGGTCCCATCCCCCCTCGAGTCCCCAAGTCCACCCCCAAGTCGACAACATGAAACGTAGCGCCGAAAGCTTCCCAAAAAAAGGCGTTCTTTCACCGTTCTTCCCTCAAGGTTTTACTGTTTTGGCCTGACAGCAACAACAGACGAGGGAGGAGTGGAACCCTTGGTCGCTTTGTTTTCCACGCCGGCCGTGTGAGAGTGAGCACGGTTCTCCTGTCGGGGGTCATCCCTCACAGAAAGTCCCCTCTTTTATTCCTATTTTGTCCTTTTCTTGTCTCTCAGCTCTTGTCGCATCTTTTTCCAGAACACAGACCCCGGACTCGGCCACCGTCCGAAAATAAGAAGAGAAAGAAAAAGAAAAATGACAAGACGAGCTACGAGAACAACAGACTTGCGTAATCGTGACCCCGTCTTTACAATGTATTCCTTACTCGCGTACGGAGTACAAGCACGTTCCCTGGACGACATACGGAATCCAGCCGCCGGAGCTTTAACCAGCTCACAAAAAGACAGAACCGCCCCCAGACTTGGCGATGCGATTGTTTTGTGTAGATTGAGCCCGGCGTGTGTTTTGGACTTGATTCCCGCGCGGGTGCACAGAGCAATTAACTCTGTAGACAAGAGCTCAAGGCACACGGGTCGGGTAAGGCAAACAGATTCGATTAATAGTGATACTATTATCTCTTGACGTATATTTGGGTGAATAGCCTTCTCATGCATGCCATTTTCTCCAGCCTCTTCACCATCGTCGGCGCCTGCTGAAATCAAAGCTGGCAAGCATTATTTTCATCACTTGTAAATGTTTCGAAAACCAACAACAGTCAGCCATTGATGTAAAAGAAAAAAACACTCGAGAAAGTTCTCAACTCAAGACATACTCAAATACAATGTGATGAACCTGTAAAATTTATAACATACAAGAAAATGGGCGGTTCGCAGGGCCCGACGAAGCCCGGCGGCTGGCCAGTCAGGCCGCATAAAAGGCCATGCCATGCTAGCACCGACGGCTATATTTATACAAAAGCAGTTCGAGAGCCATCATTGGAGGACAAACGTTGTCCAGAGAATTGTTCAACTCATCAGGGAAGACAAAGGCGCTCTGTGATCTCGGCATCTTATTGTCCATCGTTTGCCGGAGCCCACACACCGGCAGACCATGAGTTTTCTTTGATGGGCGTTTACTGAGTATGTCGTGGTGGCCAACTTCTAGCATGTCGAGATATCGCCGTTTGCTCTTGACTTCTTCTTCTCTCTACTATTATCGGCCCTCATTAACTATCACTCTATTCTCTCATCTATTATTCCCCGGATCGGTTCACAGAGCCGCTGCCCACGGACCACGAACAAGACAATTTATCTGAAAAGACATACATAAAAAGAACACATTCCTTTACATTTGCCTAATGCCATGCCAGCCATTCTGGAGTTTTTTTTTTCTATTTTGTCCTTTTTCTTGATTTTCCCACACATCTGGCCTCGCTCTTGCAGCATGCGATTTATCTGTTTCAAAAGTCGAGATGTTCGTTGGCCTTTTTTCCCCGTAAGTCAGCGTCGTAGCCGCTATGTTACCCACACCCCATGTCAACGGAGGTGCTGTGTTTCAGGATATATTTAAATATTTTCCCAGCAAGAATCAGAACTACTACATAGCCCACAATGGTGAGAGTGAGGATTTTGGCGAGGCCCCGTAGTCTTTACTCATCCTTCTCTCCCAATTGACCAATATGGGTGCTCTTTTGGTTGACTTGTACTTGCTCGTACCTGCATATCGCTTAGGCGGAGTGGATGCCAATTGCGACATTGTTTTGCTGGTTCCCTTTCCCTTTTCAGGTGCAGAGATGGCCACCGATGGGGTGTGCGGACAAAGATGTGTTGTAGCGATATGTAGGGGAAAAGAAGCACAAAAAGCAAAAACGGGGAACGGAGGGGCAGGCAGCTGCACGCTATGATCATTGGTGAACGTGACGGTGACGGAGGGAGAAGAAAGAGAACCCGGCGTCTTGTCACTTGATCACATACGACTGTGAATGGCCTGCCGTCGTATTTTGGTGCTTCTTCTGGACGGTGTTGTTTGGTGCTACGGCATATGATCTCCCTCTCCGCTGTCTGTTTGTTGGCCGCTTCTGTGCACCTGCTACCCAGATGCGCTTTGTTTGCATAACTTCGGTTGCCATCCGGCCGATGAGAAGGTAAGTCGATTTATATGATGGTTCTTTTCGAATAGTATGTTTGTTTTATTTGTATTTATTCCGTCCCCTTTATTGTTGCTTATCTTTTTTTTTTTAAAAAAAAAAAAAAACAACCTTTTTTTAGGAAAAGCCTTTGCTTTGAGTGTGAAAATAAAAACGTTAAAATAGAAGTCAGAATAAAATAAAGTATTAACAAAATAGAAGTAAATACACTCTGATAAAATATAGGCATATTCAGCAAATAAAGACTAGGTGCTTGTTCCCTTCTGAACAGCGTTCATGGTGCTATCAACCATAGAATACCAGCCCCCTCTACTCATCGACTGACAAACAGTGGAAGCGCTTTTCCAATCCTTCTATTTGGCATTTTTTTTTTCACATCCCCTTGAAAGAAACTACGGACAATAGGAAAAAGTCAAAGAAAAGAAACCCACAAGGGACAGTCGAAGAGAGCACGAGCCACCGGGATATTTACAAGATTGGTACAATACAAGCTGAATAGAGGAAAAAAAGAACAGACCACGCACGAAGTCGAGCGTGATTCCTTGGCTTGACTTCGAGATACGACATCCTCGGGAGGGGCCCATGTCCTGGTGAAAGCGTATGCAGGATGCGAGTGGGAAGAGAGGGGCAAAAAATAGAAAGAAAAAAAGAAAGGAAAAAAGAGGTCTTGTTCATGCAAACTGCCCTGTTTACCGGACTGGCTGACTTTGGTCCCCATGCGCCAAACAAGGAACAGGGCGACAAATGGCGACGAAAAAGAAGACTGGGCCCTGGCCTGGATGCACCTGGACCACCTGGACAATCCCTACCCTCTTCCTTCCTTTTGGACCCCTCCAGTCACAGAAAAAGGCACGCTGCATTCTGAACCAGCCTGAAGAATCTGAAACGAGCGAACGGAAGGGGAAGGAATAAAAAAGGGGGGCCTTTTCGAAAGCAAAAGGTGGGCTAGAATGGTAAGACAAGCGAGGAGGCAAAAGACTCTGCATGTGCATAGTGCATAGCGGCGGCGTATGTGTACGAAAGACGTCCATGTCTCCATGTGTGTGCATGTCCCTCCCTCCGAGTGACGGCGGCGCGCCCGCTCGACACCTGGCATTGGCGTATCGATACCCCTGAGAGCTGTCTTTTCTTGTCGGTTCCCAGTATTTTGTTGTCTTGTCTAACCTATTGCCTTGCCCTCGTGAGAGAGAATGACAAACGAGTTCCGACCTAGCCGACCCAACATCTCGAGTGGGTAATGCTCCGTTCGGGGGCCACATGCACCTAAAGAGCGTACATCAAGCGGGATGTACGTACCATATCAAAGTGCTCGTGCTCGTACGGCATTTGGGTCTAGTAGCGCTTTGATAGAAAAAACAAGTGCATGCAGGGGCAGAGTCAGAAATGCCATACATCACAAGGTGGAAGATCCATGGGTAATCAATGACCTCCAACAATGTTGTGCAGGACAGACCGTGTAAAGCGAATGGCAAAAGTTGGTGAGCGTGTTGTTACAAAGAAGTCAGCATTGACTTTGGCCGTCGCAGGCAGTCCAACTCCCCTGTCCCTTGGATCACTCATAAACAATGGAATCAAGAGATCGCCTTGGATGGACGCTTCTGTCCTTCCATATACGGTTCAGTTTGCCAGCCCGACCTCGGCCTCTTGTTTGTAAATTGTAGATACTTCTCCATAATTTGAGAGGCTCTGAGAAAAAAGGATGCTCGAATTTAATTCATCATTCAGGAAAACCTTGATAGCCCTTGTGCCATCATGATCGTGGATGGTTCCTTGTGAAAAGAATATGGACGACTTAAAAATAGAGATGACGACCGCACGACAATTGAGAAAGGTTGAACGATATCGAAAGGGACACCGATGATTTGGATACCCGGCCCAAATTCGTGATTGTCCGCACTCCCCTGCGCCTGTGACATCCCGCTTGCCTGCAATAAGACGGACAGACTGACGATATGATCGCCCTACCACGCCCAACTCTGAAACTTGCAAGTCCCATGGCTCTTTGCTTTGAGGGCAGAAGGTAGAAGAAGAAAATAGGGTCCAGCATGTGGGAGACGTGATTCGGTGTGCCCGAGGGCGGCGTATGCGGCGTCGATGTAAATGCATATTTTTTTGTAAGTTTTTTGTCATTCAGTGTTTTGTGAGTGTTTTTAATTCATGGACAATGGTTGAAAATAGTTGAAAATATAACGCACGAAGTACATATTTTTGTAAGCGATTGCCTTTACATCTTATTTTTTTTGATATATTCTTTTATTCATTTACATCGCAATACATCTCCCATATGATCTGACTACGAGAAGTAAGCTACATACTGGACATATCGAATATATAACAGAGCTTGAAGAACTAAAAGAGAACGAATAATAGCACATTGAAATCCTCCAAATATCATGTAAAGTTCTATTATTTCATATTTTCTGGCTGGGAGGCTGAGAAAACAAAATGCAAGACAGATCTTATGATCGTCCTCAATGCTTCTCGAAGAACATCACCGGACAAGGCTGGGGTAAAGAGGCAATGAATCAGCAATGTCATATCATGCAACCGTCCATGTCCGTTGGCAGCTGCCTTGCAAGGACTGCCTGCCGTTTCCTTCTCTACGTACGCGCTTTAGGTCACCGACTTTTGCACATCGTTTCCCGGCCGGCCATCCCCTCGCATGAATGATGTTCATCGACCCTTTGAGCCTCCTTTCTGTCTCTGCTATCCTCTATCTACCCACCTCTCTGCCTATTAGCCTTTCCGTCTTCCTCCCGGAGCTTGCCCAAGGCTATCGTACGCAACCATAGGATCTGATGTTATGCCCTCGTGGCGGACGGAATGGACGAGAAGGAGGCAAACATGATAAGTGTTCCTCTCGGTAGTAAAGATGGTGAAAAATGCAAAGAAATGCCAGCGGACCTGCTGACCTTTGTGTTTATGCGTTCGTCGCCGTGTTTCCCTGTCCGACTTTTTCATTTTCTTCGCTAAACCAAAGTTGTGCTGTTGCTGGGACGAGGTCTCTTATGACTTTTAACATGGCGAATATGATATCAAATTCGTGATTGATATATCTTGGAGTATGCTTTGTGTTCTTATGATCTTCTTATATACAGGACAGAACAAAGCAGACAATGGACCTTTCTTTATGCGTGACAATGACATGTCAAAGCAAGAGTAAGATATCGTGATATCATCGCATGGTGGCTCATGACACAAACGAGATTGAATGTAAACGAGCATGTATACTGAAAATAATGTTATGTATTTGTGGAAATAAATCAAAATGCTAACCGTGACCCAGAAGATGCTATTGCTTTTAAACTCTCCTCCCCATTTTTTTACATCGTCAGATTCTTCTCGAGAGCCTTGACGCCTTCACGCACCTTGGGGCAGTAGTGCCGCCGCAGCAGCTCGCCCTCCCAGACCGTCGTTGCGAATGGGTTGCTGCCCTCGACTGTCTCACTCAGTGGGTTGAAGGAGCCGTCGCCCTTGCGCTCCTCCGTGTTCCACAGCGCACTAATCTTCTTGCTATGGGCGTGTGCCACATCGTAGAGCAGGGCCAACAGGGCCTGGCTGGACTTTTCCGGGACATGCAGCGATGCCGACATGAGCTGCTTGGTGAAGGCGGCGAGGCGCAGTGGCGGCACCGACCTGATGTTGTAGTGAGGCAGCAGGACGGCGGTCAGACAGCGGATCAGTAGGACAGTGGTTGTCTGCAGGTTGACCTTGACGCCGTTCTTCTGGCTCAGGGCCGCAGCGGCAGTAGCAGCGGCCGCCTCGGAGTTGGCCGCCTCCTGTGCATCGGCCAGACGCTGCTGCAGCGAGTTGGCGCGCTTCTCAATGTCGGCTGACAGAGCAAGCGGGTACAGACTGCGGAAGAGGTTGGTGGTGAAGAAGGACAGGTCGAGATGGAGGTCGCTGGCAGCGTTGTGCGCGTCCTGGCCGGCCAGCAGCGCGTAGGCCGTCACGGTGCACAGAAGAGCCTCACGGCTGGGATTGCGAGAAACGGCGAAATCGTCTTCTTCGTCGGCACCGTTGGCCGCCTCATCATCATCTTCGCCATCTGCGGTACGTGCCTCACGGGTGGCATCCTCTTCGCTGTAGCGGATCAGGTCCTTGAGCGCCTCCAACAGATCACCAAAGAAGTTCTGGTTGATCAGGTGTGCGTACTTGGCTAGACCCTCGAGAATGGCGCCCATTAGGTGCGGTGTGCGCAGCTTCAGGATGCGGAAGTAGGTCGCAAACACCAGCTTCAGCGTCTCCGACTGCATGCGCTCGCGCTCCTCGTGCGCCACAAGGGCATCGGCCTGAGCCATGTCGCGGTCCAGCGCCTTTTGCTCCTTCATCAACTTGCGCGTGCGCTTTGTGCGGAACTCCTTCTTCTTGTTCTTTGGCTCGTCGGATGAGCGCTCAACGCTGTCTTGCGAACCCTTGCCAGAGAACTCGGAGAGCAGGCGCAGGTGCAAGAAGGTGTTGGGCACGCTCTCGTCGATCCAGTAGTCGCGGGCCTTCATCATCTTGGAAAGCATGGCCACGGCCTCCATTGACGGACGGCCCTCGTCGTCTTCGCGAAACAGCGTCTCCAGTGCCAGGCGGCACTTGACAAACGACGCATCGACGCGGCGTGTGCTCAGCTTGCCGACGATAATCTTGAGCAGGTCCTCGCGGAAGTTGAAGTGCGGCACGGCATTGAGCAGCGAGCAGGCACATGCCAGCGCCGCATCTGCCAGGCTGTTGGCGTTCTTGGCGACCTTGGAGCGCTTGCCAGCGCCGTTCTTGGCGGCGGCCTCGCTCGGCCGCAGCTTTGACAGACGCATGAGCTCCCGCAGGTACCCCTGGTAGCCAGCCAGCAGGCTCTGCTCGTACGCCCGGATACGACGAACATCCGACGATAGTTTCTCGCCCGTCGGCACCGCCCCCTCTTCGCCAAACGCACGTATCCGGTAGCCGGGAATCACGTCCTTGTAGGCTGACAGCTGCGTGGCCAGGCACATCTTCTGCACCGTAATCGATGTGTACTGCTGCGACACCTGGGCCAGCTGCTTGAAGGCACTACCGTTCTCCTCTGGGTTCTCGTTGAGCTTCAGCGCAATCTTGGACAGCTCCTCCTTGGCGTTTTGTATTTGCTGACGCTCGGGCAGTCGCGAGTTCTGCTCTTGTATCCGTGCCGCCGCTTTCCGGGCACCTGACCCGTCGTTCTTGGGCTTGGTCTTGGCAGCCTCGGCCTCTTTGTCGTCGCCGCTGTCCGCAAACGGATCCTCGTCGTCGCTGGCTGCGTCGTTGTCGGTGGGCTCACTTGCCAGGGGCCGCATCATGCCGTCGGCTGTCCGGATCGGCAGCCGGTCGATGGCCTTCTCCGCCTTGGCCGCCTTCTTGCTCCTTTTCCGCGACCGCTCGGCATAGTTCTCCTCCAGACTCCAGTTTGCTGCATTCTTGAGGTACGACTTGTCGATGCCGTTTTTTGTGTCGTCGCCGCCGCCGTTGCGGGTCGGGCTGACCCTCCGCCTCTTGGGGCCTCGGGCGTCCATTGTGTGAGGTTTGCCGTCGAGTAAACGAATTGGCGGTGATTTGTGGACGAGAGAAGTGGAAATGGCCAGAAAAGATTCTCGGCTTCGTACTCTGCGTGGGAAAGGCAAAACGACTTCAGACGTTGGCTCCTTCTCTTTCCTGCTCTGCAAAAAATTTAGCGGCCGTAGAAAAAATGGCAGAAAAGACCAGCAGAAAATCAGGAACGCCGTATTAGGACTAGCGCCTATATGATTTGTATGTGAGAAGCTTCACCGCTCTCGGTGCCGTTAGTATTTTGATGTTCGTGGTTGATGAGAGCCTCTTGTTTACACAACTTCATGTGTCAAGATTTGAGTAAAACTAGGATTGATTTAAATGTGATTTTATACTGTATTTTATGGCTGTAAACTATGGTGGTTAACACGTGGTTATCTCTGAAAATTGAGGTTTGCTGAAATCTGCTACCGTCAGCACCAACAGACATCAAAACCTGCCCTGAATATCAAGGGCAAAGACGTTATTGGACTCTTTTTCAAGTCATGATATAAGTGTGTCAAAGATACAGCCCATAAGACTTCATACCGATAAATTTTTGCTCAATTTATGATGTTGTCCCACGATCATATCGACCATGTTAAAAAAGGACATGCTTTTGACGTCTAAATACACTGTTCAGTGGCTTGCAGTCGTAAATAGCAGTGGAGCTTCACCTATCCGCCCTACATGATTGGTCAAGGCTGCTTATCGGTGACCCGCAAAAAAAAAGTTTACGGCCTCGAAGAGTGAAGGAAGAAAAGTTTTGGCTAAGAAAAAATTACCACCCAGGAAAGAGCGACTGTTCCTTAAATCCTCTCCTCCCAGCACGACCATTTGCGAGACGCCGACGCCGCATTTCGTCACGCATCACCACTTTTCACCCCCCTTTCCCAACCCTCCACAACAGGCCGTCCGCTCGCTCTCTACATAACCGCGACACACAGCCTCGCACCAGAGAGGAACGGCCGACCATGACGTCGTCTCTCGCGGCGCAGTTGGCGCAGATCGCCGTCAAGTCCAAGATCTCGCTCGACGTCAAGGCGCAGAAGGCAGCTCATTCCAAGTCGCTGCTGTTTGAGCCGCGCATCGCTGCCGCCCAGAGCTTCCAGTCCGTTTACGTGATCTGCCGTGATGGCTTTGACGAGCTGTGCCAGCTGGACGAGCGGTTCGTGCCCTTTGGCAACACGCTCTTCAGCGAGCTGAGCCAGGACGAGGACCGGACGATGATGGACGAGGCCGAGAACAATGAGCTGGACCGCAAGATTGAGTCGTTCCTGCGTCTGAGTGGCAGCAAGCTGCGGTTGCTGCCGGCCATCAAGTCGATTGAGTGGCTGATTCGGAGATTCCGGTAGGTCACACCCTCCCCATTGCACTCATATTTGTTGAGAGACAGACTCTAACAAAACAGCATTCACGAGTTCAACACATCGACACTCATCACAACATTTCTCCCCTACCACTTTATTCCCGCGTTTGTGACACTCATGTCCATCCTGCCCGCCAACCTGCCGTACGAGTACCGTTTCCTGAGCCCCTACATCCGCTCTCTGACGGCCCCGCCACGCGCCGCCATTGTGCAGCACGCCACTCTGCACTTCGATTTCCTTACCACATTGTCTACCTACACACTCGAGGCCTGCCACGCCCAGCAGCACTACCCTGGCCTTGTCACCTTCTGGGGTGGCGTCATGACCGAGTCCATCAACGGCATGCTCGACAACCTCAAGTCAGGCCGCAGAAGCGTCCAGGCCGACAATGACCAGGCAGTCCTGCAAAAGGTCGGCCCCGTTCTCGGTGACGCTCTTATGATCCGGGACGCGCCCGGTGTCCAGATTGCTGCCTACATGGCCGTTTCTGTCTTTGTCTCCAAGGCACAAGTGACTGATCTGGCTATTACTGCCTTCATGGAGCAGGTGGTCATGGGCTGGACATCCGAGACGGCTAAGCCTGGTCTGGTTTGTCTGTCGATTCTTGCCCAGCAGCGCTCGGCCAAGCAGCTGTCCCGCAAGGTCGCCAAGGCTGTGCTCAAGGTGCAGGATCTGCCCCTGCTGCTTGTTGAGATTGGCAAGCAGCGCCGCATCGACAAGCTGGCCAATGGCCTGGTTCTGGCCCTGACGGACCGTCTGGCTAAAAAGGCCGCTGTCCGCAGCCTGCCCATTATCAAGTCAATTATCCTCGGCGGGATCCTGCAGGATAAGCAGCTCATTGTTGCTTTCAAGTCGCTGCTCCTCGCTGCCCACGACATTAACGACGAGACCGATCCCGACGGCAGTGTCCGGAAAGAGCTGGGCACGACCCTGATCATCCTGTCTCAGGCTCCCGAGAACGCTGGTGGCCTTGTCATCCGCAAGGTCATTGAGGAGGTCGACTTTGATATTGAGGAGCTCGAGCTGAAGCTTGATGCTACGATTCGCCCCAAGCTGCTGCTCGACTTTGCTGCTGCCAACGACGCTGACACCGCCATGGCGGACGGTACTGAGGAGACCCGCACTTCCATCACCAAGGAGGATCTCGATGCGACGGCCGAGCGTCTTTCGTCTCTGACGCGCCCCGCCTCCTGCCTCGCCCAGGACCCTCAGGGCGTGTTCGACCAGTTTTGCCAGCTGTTCCTGGCCACTGCTTCCTACGACAAGGCTGAGCTCGAGAAGCTCGATGCCGCTCCTCTGCTTGGCCGCGCCGACGCCGTGTCCGACCACTTTTACTTCACATTCTTTATCCGCATCTGGTCCGGACCCTACCCGACACTGGCACGTGTGGTTGCGCTCGACATGGCTGCTGCCCGCCTGCGTCTGGACGACTGCTTCGGCGTCGACTTCCAGGCCATCCTGCCTTACATTATCGCTGCTCTGAGTGACCCGGCCAAGAAGGTCCGCCGTGCTGCTGCGAGTCTTTTGGCCGAGGTGAAGCGGGTGTCTCCCGTCAAGGAGACCAAGAGTGCCACTGGAAAGAACCGCTGGGGTGCCACAGAGCTGTACACCGAGCAGGCCGACCTGTCGTGGCTGACTTTCGATGCGAGGGCCAGCCTGCTGGACGTTCTGATCGGCTCGTCCGAGGAGGCCATTCTGCATGAAGACCATGTTCCGGCTGTGCTCGCTGATGTTCTCGACAAGTCCAGTAAGGCGGATGTATCGAGTAGCGGCGGCGAGCAGGTGCGATTGTCACACGGCGTGCGGTTGTCGATTCTGCAGTTCCTCTCCAGCCACACCGTACTCACGCTCATTATCAATATCAAGATCCGCCTGCTCAAGGCGCTCAACGAGGTCCGCGGTGTTTCTGGCACGTCCCGTACGCAGCTCCTCCTGCCCCTGCTCAACAGCTGGGCCGCTCTCACAGCCGAGGAGGCTACCGCCCTCGTCGCCAAGGAATCGCTGGACGAGTCTGTTGTCGATGCCCGCAGCGTGGACGTTGTTATCCCCAACGACACCTCGGCCCTCGAGACTCTCTTTGGCATTATTCAGAACCCCTTGAGCTCTGCCCGGCCCAAACTGGTCAGCTGCGTCTTTAAGAGAATCCGCAAGATGTGGCCGGTGATGAAGGAGGACTTCCGCAACGTCATTGCCCAGTTTATGCTCGAGCAGGTGCAGAAGACCCCCGCGGCCGGCGCGTCCTCAGACGACCTGGACATTGCTGCCGAAGAGGCTACTGACCTGCTGTTCAACGTCGAGCTGAGCACCCAGATCCTGGCCAGCTTCCTGGAGACCCTGCAGCAGAGCGCAAAGATGGCGACCGACGCTCCTCCGAATAAGAGACGGAGAACGAGCTCGTCTGAGCACAACCGCGGCCAGCGCATCCAAGCCAATGGCGAGCTTCGCCTGCTGGTCAACCGTGCCACGTTCATTCTCCAGCTGGTGCAGGGCTCTAAGCCTGCCGAGCACCCGGAGCTGCTGCCCGGCCTCTTTGTTGTTCTGTCCGACCTCCAGATCCTGCGTTCGTACGTCGGCTCCGAGCTGGGCTACCTGCAGAATGTTGTGCTCGGCTGCCTGCTGGCCATGATGCCCGCCTACCAGAGCAACAAGAACCTGAAGATCGACACAACTGTTGGCCACGGCGATGTCCTCGTCAACTGCATCCACAAGTCCTCAAGCCCCGCTGTCCAGAACACGGCGCTGCTGCTGGTGGCTAGCCTGGCCAAAACGGCACCCGATGTCGTCCTGCACAGCGTGATGCCCATCTTTACGCTAATGGGTACCTCCGTGCTGCGCCAGAGCGACGACTACTCTGCGCACGTCGTGAACCAGACCATCAAGGAGGTCATCCCGCCGCTCATCGACACCTTCAAGAAGGGCAAGCGCAACATTGTCGCCAGCGCCTCGGACCTGCTGTCCAGCTTTGTTATTGCCTACGAGCACATCCCCTCACACCGCAAGCACGACCTGTTCATCTCGCTCATTGAGAACCTCGGCCCTGACGACTTTTTGTTTGCCATCCTGGCCATGTTCGCCGACCGCTACGGCACTGCCGATAGCACCTGTGCTTTCCTGACGGAACTCATTGGCTCGTTCCCTGTTGAGGTTCAGCTGAACTCGCTGGTCAAGTTTGTCTCGCTGACTGGCGACATCTTCAAGCCCAAGCCCACTCTGTCTGCCACTCTCCTTGGCAAGCGTGAGGATGGCGGCGAGGTCGACCTGCAAAAGTCGGCCGTCAAGGAATTGACCCTCCTGCCCCAGCTGTTGTCCAACCGCCGCCTTAAGGAGGGTATCTCGCGTCTTGAGGAGGCTGATGACGACATGGAGTCGGCCAAGATCCGCGAGCTGTTCACTCAGCTGCTCGAGGACATTCTCATTCTGGCCGACACTGTCAAGACCCATGGCAGTGCTGGCAAGAAACAGACCTTGCACAATCGTGTTGGCGATGCTCTGGCCCAGCTGCTCAACCTGCAGTCCATTGGCGAGTTCATCAAGGCTGTCGAGTCTCTGCTGGACCGCCCCAACATGAGCGTCCGCCAAAAGGTGCTCCGTGCCCTCGAGATGCGCGTCGACGAGGAGCGTGTCGCCAGCGTCCAGTCCCGTGTGGCTCTGTTGGCTTTCCTGCCCCAGCTGACTGCCGTTATCCGCGACTCCAACGACATCGCCTACAAGCACACTGCCATTACGTGTGTTGATAAGATTGCTGAGAAGTACGGCTCGCGCGACCTCGAGGCCGTCACTGCTGCCGCTGCAGCCATTGCTGGCGATGCTTGCCTGGGCCAGGACGACCCGCGCCTGCGTGTTATGGCCCTACTGTGCCTTGCCTCGCTGGTTGATGTCCTGCACGACGCTATTGTCCCCATACTTCCTACGGCCATTCCTCTGGCGCTTAAGTACCTGGAGGAGAGCCTCGACGGCAAGGCTACTGACCCCGACAACATTGCTCTGCACAATGCTACCTACGCTCTGATGATGGCCCTGGCTCAGCACCTACCGTTCATGATTACGAGCGCCAACCTCGATCGCCTAGTCGAGATTTCCTTTAACTCTGCCGAGGCTGGTCTTGAGGACGACGAGGACAACGATGCTAACACAAGCCGCCTGACCTGCCTGCTGCTGCTTGCAAAGCAGATTGATGCCAAGGCGATGCTCGATGTCCTCCGTCGTAACTGGCCTAGCGCCGTCCAAGCTGGCCAATCGGTACGTTGACTCTTTGTCCCTTTGTTTTCTTTTGTTCTTTTCTTTTTCTTTTCTTTCCTTTTGACAACATCATCATTCCCCTTTTGGTTGACTATAATGCTAACAATTATCCCTTGTAACAGGCCACGCTTGAGTTCGTTCAGGTCCTGACTGCCGTCATTGACAAGAACGGCAAGTCGGCGATTGTCAAGAACCTGCCTCTGCTGTCTAACATTCTCCAGAACGCCTTTGACCTTCGTCGTGAGTCTCGTGTTAGTGGCAGTATTCTGTCGATGGATCCGTCAAAGAGGGCGGTAAGAGTCGCAAAGCCGGGTCAGCCCAGCGAGCAGCGTTTGGCCGAGATCGAGGCTGCCGTCAACACAGCTGCCCTACACATGGTCTTTAAGCTCAACGACAGTGCCTTCCGCCCCGTCTTTGCCGACATCATGCAGTGGGCCGACCACGAACTGCCACAGCTCGATACCGTGGGCCGCTGCCTGCGCCAGCAGAGCGTCTACGGTTTCCTGCTGCTGTTCTTTGACCGCCTCAAGTCCGCCGTCACCTCCTACGCCGCCTACATGGTCGACGGCGCCGCCGTGGCCCTGCGTGCTGCCCACATTGGTACCAACATTGAGGATCGCAAGCTGTGGGCCCGCATCCTGCAGACCCTGACGGCTGCTTTCGAACACGACGAGGGCAACAGCGGCAACGCCAATGCTGGTGCTGCCAACGGCCACGGCAGCGGCGGTGGCTTCTGGCAGGTGCCGACGCATTTCTCGGCTGTGGCCCCCGCCCTGGTCGAGCAGTTTGCCAAGGCCAGGGAGCTGCACAACAACGGTGCCTCCGACTTTGCCGTCGAGCACCTGGTGCCCGCCGTTGTGGAGCTGGCCAAGGCTGCCCACGCCGCAGACCACCAGAAGGAGCTCAACGGTCTGCTGCTGAAGCGCCTCCAGCACTCAACCAATACGGCCGAGCGTCTGGCGCTGGTGCAGTGTCAGCAGGCGCTGGCTGAGGAGGTTGGTGAGGAATGGCTGGCCATGCTGCCGGAGATGCTGCCGTTGATCAGCGAGCTGCAGGAGGACAGCGACGAGGCCATCGACCGTGAGACGACCAAGTGGATCCACAAGATCGAGGAGGTGCTTGGTGAGAGCCTGGATGCTATGCTCCAGTAAAGGAGGGATGTCGAGTGTTGACGTGTTTTGTTGTATATTAAAAGCTGGTTTTCTGTTGCTGTTTGTAGAGAGCTTTCTTCTTGTTCTTGTTTTACCTTCTCTTTTGTTATATCTTTCTATTTGTTTTGCCATTTCTGAAACCATACTGGAGTAAAGGCGAGCAAAAATTGGGCCATGGCATTTGTTATTTTCTTCCAATTCAGATAGTATGAAATACTATAAAATAATCAAAAGACTTGTACATTCTTGTCATAGCTAAGTTTTGTTCGTGGTGTCTAAGTTGTTTTCGGGAGAAACCTTTGAAATTCTGGTCATCAATTCAGTAGTTCTTACACTAATCCTAGACAAACATTGGTAGATTTGCACGTGTTATTTTGTTACGGCCTTTCGAGATGCATTTATGCGTGCTTATCGAGCTACCAGATGGCGGCCTGGAAAAAGGTTCTGTGGCTGTGCCGGCTCGCGATGGAACAGCCAGAAGCACAGCGGGCACAGGGAACACAAGGAGCACAGGGAGCACATGGAGCACATCCGCTGAGCAGGTTGGAGCAGGGACGGCACAGGAGCACCTCCAAAAAAGGAAATTCTCGGTGAGCTTTTTCGGCTGGTATAGCACCCCAGATATACCAGCCGAATAACCTCATTTCCTCCTCTGCAAATCAAGACTCGTCCTTGGGAGCCAAGCACAGGGGAGGAGGTACCTGTATCTTGCTTTGTAAATTCTCCGTAGCGCTCTGTCAAGGCGGGCTCTCCTATGATATATAGTGAGCCATGTGTCAAACACAACCGACAGGATGAGTGTAGGCTGTGACACAGATTGCAATGCCTGAGGACTATACCCAATAACAACAGTATACGGTCCTACCACGACCTTTCTTCAATTTCGATCACTCCTGTTCTTTTGACCCGTACCGCCTTTATATCCTGGCCAATGCAGCCGGCTCACCTTTCTGTATGCATCTCTTTATGTGGCCCTTTGTCGATATTTGCGTGGCATGGCTACGCATCGACGGCCAACAGGGAGAGAATGCATCTGTTTAAGCGTGACGAGAACCCATCAAGCCAATAACAGGTTTCATAGGCGTGATGGGGGTGCTAGATGACACTGTGTTAGCCTTGGATAACGTTGCCGCGATAGTAATTGCAGTATTGTATAATCGATTGGCTTGTTCGGGACGGTGAATACGAACTCAACATCGATGATCTCGCTATTCGGCCCAATTCGCAGAGGCTGCTCGTTCGGATGCCAGGCACGAGTCCAAGGGGGTCTGTCTCCAAGGCCTGGAGGAGGCAAGGCTTTCAAGCCCTCCTTTTCGGCCACCGTAAGCTCGCGAACAGATGGAACCTCAGTCATATAGTTCCACAGGACCGGTTTGCCCATCTGGTTGATCTTAATGGCCTCGCAGACAGCCGCAGGAGCATTGAGCACAAGATCGGTGATAGGAGCCTTGGAGCTGGCAGGTGCCACAGGAGTAGCCTTGTATTCCTGTGAAATCGGGGCCTGGGTCGGGACCGGAGCTGGAGCCTTGGCCAGACCTGTGACAAAGCCGCTGTTCGCCATCTCTGTGTCCTGAGAGACCGGCATGGCGACCATCGTAGGAGTGGAGATAACGGGGAGCGGCTCCATAGACAAGAGATCCTGACGGAAGGTGCTCAAAGGGGGAGGTCTATGGGCCAGTGTAACCATCGATTGAGCAGCAGGCTGAGAGGCAGACAGACCAGCTGGCTTCGGAGCCGACTGCATAGGAGCTTTCTGCGTAGCTGTGACCTGGGCAGACGGAGCCTGAACGGGCTTAGGAGCTTGCTGCGGAGCGCTCTGAACTGGTTTTTTCTTTTGAACCGAGGCAGGAGGAATGGTATTCGGCTTTGAAGTAGGGCCGGCAACGTTGCGGGAAGCAGTGGCAGAGTAAGCTGAATATATTTTTATTTGTGTTAGAAGATGAACGAACAGTAGGTCAGACAAGGGCAAACGGGCTTGGTATGGGAGATATGGTGCTTAAATGCTCAGACAATGGAGCGTATAAATCATATACCGAAAGAGAGTGAACGGAATGAAAAGGCGTAAAACAAAGAAAAAAGAATGAAGAAATGAATGGTCGGATACGCAAAAAAAAAAAGGCTAAGCAAGAAGAACATGGCAGCAAGATACTAACCTCCTGAAGGAAGAGGACGAACCAGGCCGTTGCTCGAGCGAAGCACTGATCCAGCCTGCGAACGAGTTACCGGCCCCGAGGAGGGAGGCATGCGGACCGGAGGTGCAGGCTGGCGACCAACCTGCTGGCGAGAAGCAGAACCATTCGAGGAAGACGACTTGAACGTGCCGCTCGAACAGTAGCTGGCCTGCAGCTGCTTGGCGATGGCCAGCTGCTCCTTGGTAAAGCCGCCGTCCACCATTTTGTTGCTTTCTCGTGAACTTTTGGCAAATGTGACGATGGTCTGCGACGGTCAGAATGCTGTCTTTTCACAAGAAGTGAGAGAAAAAGAAAAGAAAGCAGTCTGAAACAAGAGGCACACGTAAGTATCTAGAGGCCAAGGGGATGGATGGAAAACAGACCGTCTTGGTGAATGAAGGGGCCGAGTTCTGACCTTGTTTTAGCCGAAACAAAACAAAGTCAAGAGCGTGGCAACAAGAAGCGCCTCCCATAAATAAATAGGGAAGTCACATTGAGCAACGGGCAGGTGCATCTTGTTTTGATTCTTTCTTTCCGAGGAGGGAAAGAGCGACTGGGACTACTTCATGGTCTTCAAGATAAGAGAGCAACATAAGGAAGGAGCAAAGAAAAGAGAGCAACGTAAGGAAGGAGCAAAGGACAGACTTGAGGAGAGCTCGTGTGTAGCTCCGTCTCTCAGCCAGCTGTTTGTCCTTTTGGTATTGTTTAAATGTACCTGGCCCCTTTGCCTGGCTGGCCTTGCACATTAATGAGAGAAAAGAGATATGATGAATAGCATACGACATGGCGTAAAGGTGCCAGAATATGTTGTCTGGCTGTCCCTCTGGGTAGTATAATAAAAGAAAAAGGGGCCAGAAGTGGTGAGGCGGCCTTCTGTATTAGGTGTTTTCTGGCACGTTCTTGCCCCACGAGCTACCAGAAATCACTAATGTTCTTTATTTAGATATGTTTTTACAACCGTGTGCTGGAGGTCCCTAATGCTGTTCCGAGCTTATTGAAGAGAAGATGCCATTCTCTTAGCATTTGTTTCTGTCGACAAGAACGAGAAAGAAGCGTGCATGTGTCCAGCTCAGAAACGCTGACTATCCCTTTGCACCGCCGAAATGGAGCAAGAAAATACCCGCAACCTCTCACGCGTTCTGCCACGCCGAAAAGACGACTGGGAAATGGCACGAATTTTTTTTCCAATGAGAACGATGCTAAAATGAGGGAGTAATGGCCAGAAAAGATTTGGAAACGAGCGTGGAAAGCCCAGGAACGAAAACGCCTATCATCAAGAGAAGGAGCTGACAAGAAATAGACACCCAAAAATTAAACCGACAATAACCTATCCTTCCTCGAGGCCCTCAAATTCCGTCACGAACAAGTCCTTTTATACCTTCTTCTTCCGTTTGGGACCGACGCTGACCTCGGTCACCTGAATCTGTGTCTCGCGGTATTGTCCGGCCTGTGCTTCGTCGAGCCAGCGAACATCAACAGCCGGGACCGTTTCCTCCAAGAATGCGAGAAGACCTTGCGACTGCGGTGCACCGGCACGAATGGCAATACTTGACACGCGTGGGATACCCAAGCTTTCACTGAGCCGGTCTTCGCACGCCTTGGAAAACCCCACGAGGCGGATGGGCGGAGACGGCGGTGTTGACGCCCCCCCCCTTTGTGAAGCCACAGCCACCATCTGCGTGAAATGGGAATAAAAGGCCGACGGGTGTCCAGACCGGACAATGAATACGGCAGAATATGGATTGCTTGAAGAAGATGGAGTGGAGGAAGGGGTCGTTGAAGAAGGGAGGGATGTTGGCTCTGGATCATCGGAGTTGGAGATGGGCATAGGGGCACCTGGTGTTGCATTTTTAGCCAGTTCACGCGTGATGCTGACCAGTCCGACATCCACAAAGCGTGCCAGCTCAGGCAACGGTGGAACGTTGTCCTTGGCCTGCTTGGTTTCTAGTTTCTCCGTCATCTTCTCTACCTTTGCCTCTGCTTTCAAGGAGGCACCCCCGTCAGGCTCGCTGCTGGCGCTGTTCCCTTTGGCCCGTTGCCGGGATCGCCTGCGACTGCGTTTGCCCCTGGACGACGCAACATGATCACGGCGGTACTGGCCAAGTGGTGCAAGAAGACTTCATGTGTGCAGCTGCGTTAGCATTGACTTATACTCGTCGAAGTGAAGCGTGCGTGCAGGGTGTCCACAGGGTTGAATACGTACGTGCAAAGGAGCTCAAGGATGATGTCCTGGTCTTTTTGAGAGATGATGGGCCTAAAAGGGCAGTGAGAAACAGTGAATATTGGTCAAGAAGACCAAGCAGGCCAGGCAAACGTAGGAAGAAGAGAGGCAGCCTACCATTCGACACTGGAGAAGGGTGTATCCAGTTCTGGGACCTTTCGACGACTCATGGTGAAATTAGGGGTTAGCTCGCATGCAAATCAAATATTGACGCGGCTAGAGATAGATAAATTGTGACAGGTGCTCGGAAAATGCGATTTTATGTTGGAACGCGCTGTTCGATCGTTGCGATGCAGATAGGGTGGTTTGTATTGTCAAGCGGTGATGCTGTGTTGCTTCTTTCGACGATAATTGGCAGTCACTTTTGGCAGTCTCGTCTCTTTGGGGCTTCATTTTTTGCTCTTTTCTGTGCATTTCATTGGCTTGTTTTTCTGCATTGCTCGCCCATTGGCATTCTTTTAGCGCCAATAGCTGTGTCGCTTTGTGACTTCTAGAAGGAAAAAGAGGAGCAGCATGAAGCACCCAAGACGGCCTGAAAACCAGGGGCTATGCTTGATCGGACCTGCCCAAAGTTCACGCCCCAACCCCGAGCTACAAAGAGTGGGTCGAATTTTGGTGATCAAGGTGATCCTCCCGCAAAGGAAGGCCTCACAAAGCCTTGCCGGTCGCCCCTTCCTTTCCATATTTGCATTTTAATCTATCATATATTTATTTAGATATTATGATTAAAGTTCTAGCAAAGAACAGAGCCTAGCTTGGCTTTTTTATGTCGCCCGGCGTAGTGCTTCTGTTTTGCGATGATAGAAGAGTGGTATGCCTGATGAACTGGGCAGAGTGGGACCTGGGCATCTTATCGGTGATGTTCCAAACCGTGGGTATCTTGCTGCTCTTTTTCTACTTTAACACATAGTCTCTGTCTCGTATTCTTAAATACTTGGGCGTTTTGTGTCTCCTGAAGACTGCCTCTATCTAATAGTGATGTCATATGACCAGCATTCTGCTTACATTTCGTAGACTCGAGCTGGCAGCGAAGCTTTCTATTCTTTATAATTATCATCTGGGCACATGATTTCTGCCTTTCACGATCCCGTTCAGTTTTCCTGACCGTTCATTCGCTGTTCTATCATCTCGTAAGAGCCCTACTTTGTTCGCCAATCGCAAAGGCTAGCCAAGTCCAGTGCCTCTGTTTTTCTTTTCCTCCTTATCCCTCTCCCATCCTTTTCCCATTCCACGGCATCGATATCCAACTCGAAACAATTGCCATTCGTTGCGCCAGCCCACAAGCTGCACATTGTAGCAAGTGAAGCCTTCCAGTGGCTCAAGCCGAGGTGTATATTCACCGGTCAGCTCAACCGACAATATATTCTATCATTTTTCAGGTGTGTATTGTCTAGAATTCACAGAAATCTCCTGTCACTTTGTTTCTCCCAAAAACGGCATTATCTTTCTCTCTTCATTTTTTGCAAGCCCCCCCATTCACTTTTGTCATTCTTTCCATCTCATCTGCCAAGTTTGTATTCTCGGGTCCTTTTTGCAGTCTTGTACGCCCTTGTATCTGTTCCTCACCCCTGTCCTTTCATCCTGTCCTTTCCCCTCCGCTCCCTTTTTGGCTTTTTGGGGGATCCGCGCACCAAAGCGTCCCGCACGCCGCCGCACAGCTTGCCGTGTCTTAGGGGCTTGCTTAGCGGGCAAGAACGCCCAGGGATAACGCCCAAAGGCGGTCACATTCGGCGGCAAGTGCGACCCTTTCCCACTGTTGCCTTGCGCCAACATTTAGCATGCAAGGCGGTATCTCACCTTATTTGTGGCACACTTGCACTAGAAAAAAGCTTTCCCCTCATCGATCCCCTCCAAACCGCCTGTCGACAAGATAGTAAAGATATCTTATGGTGCCGTCACCACCTACAGCCACCAAACCGGTACTTGCTCATCCCCGGCATCTTGGTGAGGATAGAAGTACTTGTTCACGCGTCACGTTCGAGGCAAGTGCCCCGCACTCCCAACTCGCTCGAGAGCACCTTCCACTGCTGTTGTTACTTCCTGCTTGCTCCTGCCCCTGCTTCCTGTGCTGCCTGCCTATTGCCTGCTTGCTGTTGGTGACATCTCATGTCTCCTGCTACGTTCTTTCCCGCCTTTTGCACCTTCCACCACCCGCGTCACTGTTGCACTTAGCTGTCTCTAAACATTGTAGCCTCGACAGCTATCCCCTCCGCTCACCACTTTTTTGTTCGCCGTGCACCACAACTCCGAATCCAACCGCCACAGAAATCTGAACCTGCTTCTCCATCCGAACCACACTCCCCCATCCCGCCCCCACACATTTTTTGTATTGCATTCTCGAAGCTGTTTTGTCTTCTCGTGTATCCTCTTTCCCCATCTTCACTGTTATCGTTGCTTTCTTATCCCCTCCTTCTAGCGCTTCTTTGCTAGCCTTGAAGTCTGCCTTGCCGCCGAGACAAAAGCAGCAGTCTTGTGTTTCTTTTTCACTACATCGCCACCTTACCGTGCCCTCTGGCTTCACTGCACATCTGCCGAACGGCGCGCCCTTGCACCTATGTCGCGTCTTGCTCCTCAGCTGTACTCGTGTTGAGAGCGAGCGTGTGTGAAGCGAAGACGAAGAAGCTGACCGAAGAAGGAAAAGCGCTTTGAGTTTTGATATCGATACGAAAAGTCCAGAAGACGACCGGATCGAAGCGGATTGACAAGGGCCTCATCCTCACCAGGCGGTGTCAAGCCGCGAGACTGAACGGCTGTCTAGAGGTTCGCTTCACTTCCCTATACTCGATAGCATCTTATTCTCTTTTTTTGTATTTTATTTTTTGCTAACAGGTGTTTGAATGACGACAGGCAAAATCATCCTCCAACACAGCCCACTTTACGCTCAAGTCAGCTTGCGGAGCCTCCGCCCGTCCAACCCGCACAGCTCAAGAGACAACCCTCCGCTATTCGATCCCGGCTTTGGACCAAGCCTGGAAGCCAGATGGAACGCGAATCCAGATCCCCCGAGACTGAGTTGAACGAAGGTGCTGGCTCTCCCGAAGCAAGCAGCACACGCCCCAATCCATTCGAAGGCGGCGACGAGAGCTTGCGCAAGAGGCGACGAACGTCACTGCAAGTCGATTCCCGAGGCCGATCCGTCGAGTCTACCACACAATCCCCCCACGACGAAACACCGATAGTCGATACAATCGACCTTTCCTCCCCCCCGGCCAACGACGACGAGCTCGACGACTCTGTTATGATCATGGACGCCGCCCCAGATCCCTCGTCACCCCACACCCCGGAAAACAATCCCACACACCCCGCCAGCGGCGGCATCCGGCCACCTCCAGGATTCGAGCACTTGACCCGCCAATCCACCGGCCCTTCGCCCCGCGTGACGCTTAGTTTGCGGAACTCGGCTCCCCGGACGCTCGATACAATACCCTCGTCTCCGCCAGCAAGCCCGACGCCATCCGCTCGGCCAAACGATCGAGGCGCCGTAACAGACGCCGCAACGTCAACCGTGGAGGTCCTCGACGATAGCCCCATGGCGTCTCCCAACGGCCAGGCGGCTGACGGCAGTGGGGCCGCTGCAGCAGGCACCGCGCTTCCCACCGCACATGAGACAGCCGCTTCTTCCGCCACAGCCCGCTCAAGAACCGCAAGCCCGCAAATTGAAATTATCGATATAGTGTCGGACGACGAGGACGCCGGTTTTGGCCCCGCGGAGCCGGATGTGACCTTGCTCTCGGAGGACCCTGGCGTGCCACCCAACACGCTTTTGCCAGACCCATCCGGTAGCTTTCCATACCTGAGCCAGGGCGATGCGCCGTCGGACATCATGATGGTCTTGACGGGCCCGCTCACACAAGGTATGTTTTTTTTTTCTGTTTTCTATTTCTCTTAATTTTGGAGATTTTATAAAGAAAAATGCTCACCAACAACCCTCTAGACCCTTCAGTTGCACATCAGCTCCAAGTATGGATCGACCAGTACATACTTTTTGCCAAGACATCGCCATTTGAACGAGTCTACGAATCCTACACTGTCCATCGCCCTTTGTGGCTTGCTCTCCCAGACTTAATATGGGGAACGCCCAACTTGCGTACCCCGGGCTTTGGAGCTTCCGACATGGGGACGCGCATCAAGATTCTGCAGTTCTGTGCGGCCTTTGCACGACTGGCCGCGTTTTTCGTCGAGTTCGAGGTCAACCTTCTGCAGCGTTTTAGCACACCAGAGAGCTTACAGTCGCGGGATAACATTTCCTCATTCTACCTGCTCGCTCTGGCAACCTTGACAAAGCGGGAAATTTCGCTTAAGGACGAGGACCGCATGGACGGGGCTTTTAGAAGTGACAATACCGCCGCCATCATCGAGCAGTTTTCCTCGTTCCACCAAACAGAGCGTGGCGGCACACTTCGTCTTCTCTACCGACTTTTGGAGCTGCAGGTCACCGTCATGCCGGTCTATCCCAAAATCATCGAGAGCTTCTCCCAGGTGTGCGTTGTGGCCGCTTCTGTTACCCGCGAGGCCTACCGCAATATTGCCCGTGAGGGTCACGCTCCCTTTGCCGTTGCCGCCGAGAAGGATACGCTGGCGTTGGGCCAAAAGATCTTCAACACCGCTTCCGCTGCACTTGACACCGCCATCACAAATCACATTACGTCTCTGGGCCAAGAATATGCTAGCCATTGTATTGCTGCACTAGGTGACCTGATCTACATCAACCTCAAGGTTGATGAACAGGAAGCTGTGCGACTTGCCACCAGCATCGAAGAGCGCTACCCAATGCCTCCTGACTGCGTCCCGGACGCGTTTGCTATGAAGTCGCGCTTTACCATGTTCTGTCGATTGATAATGAACAGCCAGATGCAGCTTCGTCTCATGGCCGTCACCAATCTGTGTCAAGAGCTGGTTAGTTGCTGGAGGCGGTATGGTGATCAGGCTCAGGAGCACCTACAAGACGAGCATATTTTGCGCTACGTGACAGATGTTCTCGCAAGCACTGGCGTGGTGTCTTACCTGCTTGGTCCCACGTGTCACCCCGAAATCACGACAGAAAGTGGTAACATCATTGGCTTCTTGGCAGTGACTCGCACGTACACAAACTCGCACACCGATCTCTTTTGGCAGACCGTCACAAATACCCAGGACCCACGAATCTGCGAGGCTTTGATCCGGACTGCAAGTCGGATAGTCACCCTCTTTTCCTACGAAGCCGCAGTCTACTTTTGCAAGGGATTTCTCGATGTTCCGATCACATCGTTCACGCATCACATGCGCGAGCTTTGTGAAGCCTTTCTCCGACATGTGTACAGCAAGGCTCCGCAAGAGATGGCAGCTTCCATGGACAGCATCATTCCGTTTGATGTATGTCTACAGCTGTTGCGCGAATCGTCCGTCCCGAGTGCGACCGGTCCAGTAGCGTACCCAGAAGTCCAGAGTTTTGCAATCGACAAACTCCGGGAGTGTTTGCGCACCATTCCGCTTGACCTCGACCAGCGCCAGAGTCTATACCAGACAAGTCTGTTGGATCTCACACAGAAGACACGGACAACATTGGGTAGCTTGTGTGCTATTACTATCATAAACAGACACTACGGAGGCCACGACTTGTCGTTCTTGACAACAGAGCATGATCTGACAAAGCTTGTCGTCGACGAGCTGGAAGATGCCATCGAAAAGGGACGGAATCTCGCTATCCCGGCTGTTATTAGCGGACCTACGAACTCGCCTCGCCGCGACATGATTTTCTCCATTCTTGTCAGCCATCCCTACACGTTGACGCCGGAGCTTAGCTCCCGCCTCTGGGATATGATGCCTGGTTTGAAGGCTGCTTGCAAAGAAGATCGGAATGCATCGTGGAGCATCTTTATCGCGTGCGCTCGGCGCCGGCCACAAGAGAACAATTCGTTCTTGACACAGTGTCTCAGCGAGTTCCTGCCAAAGCTGCCTCCTAGTTGCTTCTGCGAGTCACTTCTCGAGTTCCTTCGTGAGAGGCTTCTTCCCTTGTTGAACGACGTTGCCTGCAGCCTCTTTGATGTTGCTTCGACCAAGGGTCAGCAAACCAAGGCTGTGTTGGACGAGGACAAGAGCCTTGACCGGATCACTCTAGAACAGCTGTGGCGCATTGTTCTGACTGCACCGCCCAACACCATTGAGCGCCATGCCACGCACTTTCTCGTCAAGGATGTGTACATTGACAGCCAATGCATAAAAGCCTTCCCACTGTACAGATCGCGGAAGATCCACTTGGCACTAGTGAGCCGGTGTCTGGAGCAGCTGTCTTCCGCAGCGAAGAATATCAAATGCGCAGCCAGCGAGCAGTCGACGCGCTCTGGCGACGTTAACAACAGCAACGCGGAACTCACAAACTCGGCTTCGTTCATCTACGAGCAAGAACTCTTGTTCATTCGCTCTCTCAAGGTCCTGCAAGAGTTTCTTCACCTTTACCGCGCCAGCTCGCAGTTCTCCACTCCTGACCTGCGCCCATTCATCACAGATAACCTTAACAGTGTCGCGGGTGAGTCGGCGGAGCTCAAGTACCAGTCGTTCGACGGCGACAACCAGACCGAAGTCAAGCCTTTGAACATTGGTCGTCAAAACACTGCGGCATCCTTGCTTGCAAGCCTCAAAGAAGCCACCGGCTTCGACAACTACCGCATTTACTACCGCGGCCAGGCTTTCGCACCCAAGGGTGGCGATATTTGTCGGTCACTCGAGGAACTGCGCATCCACAACGGTCTGATTTTGGTCAAGCGCGATGTCGACCCAGACGAAGACGATACCAAAGAGCCCTACACTGGCGGTTCACCTGTCGAGACCGAGATCCTCAAGCACTTCCAGGAGCTGTGGGGCTATCTCAGCATGGAGGAGCAGCTCTCAAGCGAGATCCACGAGTTTCTTGTTCAGCTCACCATCGATGAAGATTTCCTGCGTCGTTTCGACAAAGAAGATCTGTCCTACACAGACGTTTTCTACATCGGGCAGCCATACAAGTCTCTGTACACGTTGCACGCACTGCGCGAGTATCTTGTGCTCCGTAACCGAACCGAGACAGAGGCCACGACTGTTGTTTCGAGCTCTTGCGAATCCGATGACGCCGAGGCCCAAATGCGGACACCAGACTCGAACGATGTTCAAGCTCAAGCCATCGAGATCGAGATCGCCACCGAGATTGCCGTCGACCCCGAGCCTTCTGTTCCAAAGGACAGCGAATCGCAAGGCGACAAACTTCCGGAAGCCGCCAGCAAAGCGACGCCAGCACTATCCTATCAGAGTGCTCTTGTCGTGGCGATCAAGCTGATCACAGCCGCTCTCTGCGATCCAAGTGTCACGGAGCTGTCCGCAAATGCAAGCTTGCAAGTCGAACTCAACACCAAACTTTTGCATATGCTCAATTTTGCCTTGAGCAACATCCATCTGGGTAACTCGGCAGCCAAGAGCCTCGACGCCAAGCTTTTGAACCGGCTCATGGAAGTATTATCACCGGAGTATCAGGGCCGACTGGAAGGCTCAGTACGCCTTGTCGGACTTGCTTTTAGTGTCACCATGAACGCTTGCGTGTTAAGCCGCGAGTTCTGGGACGCCTTCCGGAATGACGAGAAAACGGCCTCTCTGATTGAGCGCCTCCTTCTGCTGGATGGTCGCCTGGATATTCGACAGCTTGCAACTGTCCAGATCGGCGACAAGATTGGATCCCGGCACGCTATGGCTACCGTGAGCCCTTCCGAGTTTCGAGAGTTTTTCTGGCCGGTGGTCCTGGCCATTGTGCCAAAGGCTATCCTCGAGCCGGCGAAATGCGAGGGTGTCTTCAACCTGGCCGATCGACTCCTCAGCGACTTGCTCGAGGCCAATTCTCCAGCACTCGACATTGCTGCATTGCTGACCACGACTGGTGATCTGCTCTTGTCGTGCACGACTTCAGAGGTATGTCAATCTAAAAAGAAAAGAAAAAGAAAAAGAAAAAAACCTGTTCAATATGGGTGAGAGTGTGTTGACTAATGATTTGTGCCTCCTGTAGGATGTCACTCAACCGGAGTGCGCCGACTATGCCATGTTTGGGTTGACACGACTATTCAACTCGGTGTACCGTGCTTCTCAGAACCTTGACTTGGTTGACACCATTCCTTCGTGAGTTTACTCTTCTTTCAACGCGGACTTTCACACTTCCCGTTACTAATTCATCCGTCTTTTCAGTAACTTCATGAACAAGCTTTTCTGGAATCACTTGTTCCCGCCCTGGCGTAACAATGCTGCGAGTGTGGATGGCACGGCTGTCTCTCGGCGCTCCTATCCTCGCATTGTTGTCAGTTCGCAGACGAGGGCGCTTTTGATGAAAGTCATCTCCGACCTCATCGATGATAACCCGAGTCTTCTGCCAATCATGATCCGCAATCTCGACCAACTTGTCCCATGCGAGAAGTCCGAAGACGAAGAGCCGTACCATTACGAGCTGCCTTCGATGTTCGAGCGGGAAAAGGCCCTTCGTGCCCCTTGTGGTTACGTTGGCCTGCGGAACCTGTCCAATACGTGTTACTTCAACTCTCTGTTCACGCAGTTGTTCATGAATGTTCCCTTCCGGCAGTTTATGATGAGCGTTGACGTTCGAGACGAAGGCGACACGCAGAGCCTGCTTTTCCAGACTCGCATCTTGTTTGGTTTCTTACAGGACAGCATCCGGCGGTTTGTGGATACGCAAATGTGTGTTGGCAGCGTCAAGACGTACGACGACACGCCAATTGATATCCACAATCAAATGGATGTGGACGAGTTCTACAATCTTCTCTTTGATCGGTGGGAAGGCCAACTGTTGTCGGAGAACGACAAAAAGGCCTTCCGGTCCTTCTTTGGTGGCCAGATTGTCCAACAAGTCAAGTCCAAGGAGTGCAAGCATGTTTCGGAGAGACTCGAGCCTTTCTCAGCGATCCAATGCGACATCAAGGGGAAAGCGAGCCTGCAGGAGAGTTTGCGAGCCTACGTGGAGGGCGAGATCATGGAGGGTGGTACGTATCAAGCTTCGGTGTCCTGAGATAAGCGCCTGCTTTTGCACGTGTACTAACCACAAAACAGACAACAAGTACAACTGTTCTAGTTGTGACCGCCATGTTGATGCTATCAAGAGGTAAGTTACTGCTTTCAACACTTTTAACATCAAAGGCGAATCATCTCTAACACAACTTTCAATCTAGAGCATGCCTGAAGGACATTCCAGACCATCTCATCTTCCATCTCAAGCGTTTCGATTTCAACCTGCGGACTCTTCAACGCAGCAAAATCAACGACCACTTCTCGTTTCCCCACGAGCTCAACATGCGCCCATACACCATCGATCAGCTCAGCAACCCTGACGAAGAGCAACCGGCCGATATATTTGAACTCGTTGGTGTCCTGGTCCACTCTGGCACTGCAGAGTCCGGACACTACTACTCCTACATCCGCGAGCGTCCCACTTCCAAGGAAAACGAGAGCTGGGTGGAGTTCAACGACGACATGGTCAGCAACTGGGATCACTCTCTATTGGAGTCGATGTGCTTTGGCGGTACCGTCGACCGGGCAGCAAACCAGTTCGGAGTCGACGGCAACAATGGCGTGCCACCAGAGAAGGTCTACAGCGCTTACATGCTCTTCTACCAACGGTCCTCGTCGCTGGCGAAGGAGCAAGAGGCGCTGGCACAATCAGGCAGATTCAGTCCGGCCAAGGCCGACATTCCCGAGGCCCTTTCCGACCACATCCACAACGAGAACACGTCGCTTGTGCGCCGGCATGCACTATACGACCCCCAACACCTTCCGTTCGTCAGCAAGATGCTCAATCAAGTCCAGTTCGTCATGCCAGGTGGTGAATGCTCGGCGAACCACAGGCTAGAGAACGTGGCTATCCAGATGGCACTCAGTCATCTGGACCAAGTCGCATCGCGGACCAAGGATACACCTGACTTCCAGACACTGTACAATGGCATCTCAGCTATGGGACAAAAATGTGCTCTGTGCTCGTTGGCCATCTTTGACTACTTTGATGCTCGACCTGAGATTCTCAAGCAGATGGTGCAGCGGAGTCTGGACCCTGACGTGCGCCTTGAGATGGGGCAACTGATCATTGCAGCTCTCAAGAGTATCAAGGAGGCGTTCCCGGTGAGCTACACCTCGTTCGAAGAAGATCCCGAGATGGATACCGACGAAGACGAAGAGACACAGGGCGTTCCACATGGCAGACGCACCGAGTTGAAGCGCAACTCGACAATCATCCACAGTGCGGCTTTCATGATGCAAACGCTTTGGGAGGTGTTCCATCTCGTGTCCAGATCGTGGAACGAAGTCTTTGGTTTCATGCAGGCATTTGCCAGCATGGGCCGTGAAGAAGTCGGCATCTTCCTCGACCTGGAGGGCCTCCGACGCACCATCTTAACCATATCCGCCGACACTGCCTTCCCTCTGGATGCGCAGTACTCGCGCATGGTTCTCATGTTGCAGAGGCGCACCCGCCCGCCATCGTTCGAAACCGTCATTGCTCTGTTCCACACGCTGTTGGTTGGAATGTACCCAATCCGCCCGACAATCCGAGCGGAGGCCGATATGTACATTGACGACAATACGAGCCGATTCCAGATGGCCCTGGACAGCCCAGATGAGGACATCCCCATGTCTCGCCATGAGTACCTCCTCATGGGCCGAGACTGGAACGGCGACTTCGGCAATGTGTTTGTGGACAAGCTGATTTGTATTGACCAAAACCCGCAAGCCACGAGTTCCATCATCGCGCACCTAATGGCAACTCACCCGGCCATGGAAAGCAAGATCCTCACCACGCTCAGAGCTAACATCACGTCCAACGCAGCTGCGGCCCCGCAGAGCCCCTTCTTGCGAGCAATGATTGTGTTCATGCAGAATGTCAGGTCACCGGAATCGGCCACGCGAATGATGGCACATCTGTCTCAACAATGCCGTGGCGTGGCGCACGGAGAGGGTCGGGCGTACTTTGAGACCATGCGTGCGCTATACCGTGGCACGGCGACTGCACCTGGTCAGGTCGATCTGGCAGCCGTATTCAATGCGCTACGTTTTATACCCATGTGGGTGCCTGGACTGTTGTGCTGCTTCGACTCGACGGTCATCAGCAATGTCGAGGCGTTCTTACAAGACAACATCTTCCTCTTCGGACCGAACCCGCAATTCGACGAGGACGAGGGTGGCCAAGAACGAGCAGCGGCCTTGAGACTGGCAGTGAAGCAGCTCGGTGTTGAGATGTTCAAGTACATTGAGCTTGCCTTTATCCAGCGTGATGCCCCAATCGGCGGTACGGTCGTCGGTGCTGTCCAACGCGTGATTTCCGAATGCAGTCCATACTATTCTCAGCCGAATGACGAGCCCGAGGACGAGCTGAGTATCCGATTCATGCAGCTCAGCACAAGTATGTATACCGTTCCCAATCCATGTCCTTTTTGAAAGCATAAGTACTAACCCTTTGGCAGCGATACCCGACTTGATCAACAGACTCATCATTGATGACATCGAGGAGGACGGATCCGGTACGTTCTTGCCATAAACCCCCGACTACTGTGTCATACACGATGTACAGAAAGTAGAAGACTAACCGAGGTTTTGACGGTCTAGACTGGAACAGCTCACATTGCTCATCTGATGTGTTGGACGCGTCTGATCCGCTAGACAGCCTCGGAGACACCAGCATGCAGACTGCAGGCGAGATGAATGATGCCGACATGCCATAATCTCCATTATGGCACTCTTGTACGATGGACTTTACGACGACAACGATGATGGTCTGGCCTCACCTTTTTCACCTCAAGTTCAAAGGCACTCTTCAGGCCAGTACGGATTGCTTACGCGGTTGACCCCGACTGCTTAGACCCCGAATATTTTTGTCTTTTTCATTGCGTTGTTATCATTTCTTTTTTGTTTCTTTTTACGACTCTGTTGACATTCAACTTTTGCTACTCTTTCCATCATTGCTTGGAGTTTATTGGCGCCTTACCCAACGACTCAAGGATAGCATTACCGACTCATTTTATCTGGCTCTTTACTTTATGAGGCGAGGCTGATTTGGTGTTTGACCTTTGAGGGTCAGTACGGGGTTGTAAGACATCTTGCACCCTTAGTTCGGTGTCTCCTATCCAGTCGTGTCCGGGTTGTTTACACGGTCTGTTTCCTTCATCTTCCCCTGGGAAGAGGATGCGAGCCGAAGGGCACGTTTCACACGATGAAGCGGCCGTGGTCTCTGGCGTCTTGGGCCGGCGGCCTTGTTTGTTTCTTGTCTACTGGTTTTCCTTCTTTTTTTGTGTGTTTCTATTTCTGTCTGGGGAATTGTCTTTTGTCTTTTGTCTTTCTTGTTTTATTTTATTTTTGTCTCTTTACTGTCTATTTCTAAAGGCATTCGATGATCTCCTTCGAGGGCAAGCGGCGGCGTTTAGGGATAAAACATCTTGCTTCTTTTCTGCATGGTCACACCATACGCTATATAAATAAAATCGTTAAGGAGACGAAGGGTCCTCCTGCTTACACAACAAACCATTTGTCCATTTCTCCGAGCATGTGCACACATCGAGCGTATCACGGCAGTTCCGAGGACAGGTTAAAGGTTTTGGTAGGTGTGCCTGGTCTATTTAGTCACGTCACACGTAGTTTGATTCAGGCGAATGGCAAGGACAAGCTTGCAGAGCTGCCAAAAGTACAAGAGACAGAAAAGGCGAGATGAACTTGTCTCATCCGGTCACTGTTCCTGACAGTTCCTGGCATCTCAGGTAACACTATCCAAGCTCATGGGCAGGTTCTCTGTAGAATTAGAGTCATGAAACCCGAGATGTCTTATTTTAGAAATGGAGATTCGCGATGTTGTTCTTTGGGTCGTGATATCTTTGATTTCAATGTGAGCTAGACTTTTGATTAGACGTCTTAAAATATCTTCAAACTACATCGAAGCTTTGCTGTTTGAATAAACGCTTTCCTTTCATGGAGTACATCGTACTTATCCCGTCAGGAGAGCATTCCGAAAATAGACCTCGAAATCAAAATAGTTCTCCATGTACGGTTGGAGAGTCATTTTGGCCTTGTTTGCCATTTCTCTTACTAGGGACCTAGATATTGCTACGACATCACCATATACTACTCTCAGCAAAAGTCATTCCTGCCTCACTTTTTTCTCATTTCTTTACGTGGTAGACCCTGACGCTCTCATTCCTTTCTACAGCGTAATGTTCCCCGGTAAGCGCTTTAGATTTCATCACCTGCATGGCTTTCCGTCCAGGGCCAGGGGGTGGTTGGGAGGGACGAGGAAATCTAGCGTAGTCATTGGCTAGTTGTGCTGCCACGGCATAAATAATAACAGAAAAAAAGAGTGCACTTGAGCTTTGTCTCTTCTTGCGTGCGTTCCCGCCATCGTCTTCTCCTCATTTTCCTGCCTTTTCGACCGCTGCGTGGGTGTGGGTTCGTCCCGCCAGACTGGCCATCTCCAGCGGACCACGGGAAGTAAAGTGTTGTTGGATGCAAAAAAGAGGGGTGGAAATCGCATGCCAAATTCTAAAAATAAAGAAAACAGAAGCAGCACGCGGGCCCCAGTGAGAGGCCACCCATACGGCTCACAGGCTCACGGACCAACAAGCTGTTGGACCATTGACAGGCGACCACTGACGGCCTAAAGAGGAAGTGAGCAGAAAGCAGTCAGCCAATCAGGTGTACGAATTTACGCGCCCACGACGATGCAATGCGCATCCCATCCGGTCTCCTCTCTTTCCCCTTTTGCGCCAACCGACCAGACCGCACCTTGGCAGAAGGCCCTTGGAAAAGAAATGCAGAGGAAAAAAAATGCAGGCCGTGAATTTCAGTCACAGTTGTTTTTGTGTTTTCCTTTAGTTGACGTGAATTGCGTGAGTTTTTCGCCGCCACTTTTGCATGTCTTATCCCTGTCTTGCCGTGGAGGCGTTGTTTACTCACAGTAGGTATTTTTTTCGTTGTATCTTCTTACCTGCCAGTCTTGCATCGCGTAGCCTTGCCGGAAAAGTCGCATCTGCTATGTACCTGTCTCTTCTCAGCTCTTTCTCGTGGTTTGAGAGAACTGCATATTTGTTTAAGCAATAAGCAATTTAATTATATTTTAGCTGTGTGCGTTCAAAAAGAAGGAGCAAAATACTCCATTGTCAGTACGCGCCTTCTAAATCTGGAAGTTGATGCTATTTACATCCCCTCCTGCAACTTTCCACCCCGGCATCACCATTACAGACCGGAAATCTGCCTTAATCTTGTTTACATTGTTACTATTTCCGAGATCAAGAAAGAGAGTCCTTCTCGATATCAAATAACTCGTTTCATCGGGTTGGGGGCCTGTTTATTGTTCCTGGTGTGGCCTCTTTTAGCGCGGCCTTGTTCGGGACAGCCATACATCGTTCTCCCCTCTTGCCATAGCTTCCCCGTTCTTTCCTTTTCTCGTCGACTGCCCCTCCATCTTCTCACTCGCTCTTTCCCTTCTTTTGAACGTTGTTTCATGTTTCTGACCCGCCTTTTTCATGTCCCGATTGGCCGACCTCCATGTGCCTGGTGTTTCTATTTTTTGTTTCCCCTCAGAAAACTTATCACATCCCACGCAGAGCAAAGCAGAAGTGACGGTGTGCCCTCTTCTGGCAGACCCGGCAATGCTACCCTAGCTTCAATTCTAGCTGCAGAAAGTTACAACCCACGCGGTGACGACAAAGTCTATTTTCAGGTTTTGGCTGGCCCGTCGTTTGTTCTTTCCTCTTTTCCCTCAAACTCGCTCCTTCCCTTCGTTTCGTGGGACCATGTTTCAGGACGACCTTGTTTCATTTTGTTCTTTCCCCATTTGTTCTCTGCTTCTCGTTTCCTATTTTATCTTCGTCTCTTCCTCTCACCTCTCCATCTTTTTTGTTTCGGAAGCTAAAAGATCAGCAACGTCACATCTCTATCTCTGTCGTGTGTCCTTCACAACTTACCTTTATATTCTTCATGATGCCTTCTCGTTCCTAGTCCAGACATCTATTCAACAGAGGTTGTGTTCACCCAACGCCTTTTCAGGAGGAAATCATATTTGATTCTTGATCGTCCTCGTCTCTTTTTTCTTCTCTTCTCCTCTCCACCCTCTTATACACATCATCTTTCGACCAATCACAGCCATGCCTCTCAAGAACCTCATCTCGTCGCCTCTCGAGGCCGGCCAGTCTGTCCTTGATGCCCACCGCCTACCTTCACACCTTGATGCTGCTCTGGAGTACACAGCTCGTCGTCTTGCCCGCAAGGCTCTGAGCATCGACCTCGTCGTTGTTCGCCGGGACTATCAGCTTCCTTACTCGTCTGCTGCTCCATCACCTGCAGAGTCAGAGACATTCTCACAGGTCTCCACAGATGCACCTCTACGGTCCGTCCCATTGCGTCCTCTGCCCTCATTGTCGACATCATCTTCTTCGACTACGATCTCTTCGGTCTCATCACCACCGGCATCATCAGGATCGTTCCGCTTCACGTCGGCCATCAAGAGCCTTGTCCGGTCCAACACACTCCCCAACCTGACGCCATCGCACTCGGCGTCTTCATCATACTCTTCATCATATACCTCATCACCTGCCGCAGTATCACCGACCCTATCATCGGCCTCTTTCTCATCGGCCTCCACAACTTCCAACGCAAACAACGGCCGCACACGGGGCGATGGTGGCCGTAGCAGCCGGTGGCCCTTCACACCCATTCGCACACTGTCGTCAGCATCTACAGCTTCTTCTGTCCCGTCTACACCAGCAACCCCAGCCACACCTGCGACTCCAGCTACCCCGGCAACACATTTTACTAGCTCATCCACATCTTCATCATCACAATCGTCCTTTGGCATTCGCCTCGTCCATGCCGATGACCTGCCTCAGACACACAAGAGGGTCCTGTGCCACACCTTGGAAAAGGCGGCACGGAAATTCCATCTTGGGTGAGTGATTAACATTTTGTGCTTGTCTCCCGTGATTATTTGAATATTTTCTCTAACGAAAATAGGCCTAACTGGCTCGCACCATCTGTTGATGCCTCGGCACTTGGACTGCCTTTCAACCTTGTTCAGCGCTCTCGTGAACAGAACCAAGTTCTTTTTGCAACTGCATCAACCTCGGCACTAAGCTCCACACCCAGCTTGGTTCTTCGTTCACTCGATCACCTCTACACCTTCAAGGCTGCTCTCTGCAGCTACGCTCAGTCCGGTGACCACTATCGCCTAGAAGATGCCGTCGATGAGCTGCGCCGCTATATCCTGGCACAGGCTCACCACGGCGGCTCACAGCGCCGTCGTCGGCAACTGCTATTGAAACGCGAGCTTCTTCGCCAGTACCCTACACTTTCTACTTTTTCCGAGACACATCTGGCCGACGTCAACCGCATGTACCGCCGCGCCTATGGCGGACCTGAACTCGAGTGCGGTATTGAGACGGACGGTCTGAGCTCGAGCCCTCCTGTTGTCTGGAACACACTCTCCACCCCTGTTTCCGATGCTCCTTCTACAGCTAGCAAGCTACCACAATTAGCTCTAGATACAAAGTGTGCCGTTTCCAATACTGTAGTGGATGGCGACGAGGAGCAAGATACTCCCACCGCTGCTTCTGCAGAGAACACGGCCATCCCCCAGACCCTTGCCTGGACATCCTTCCTCAATATCTCACCTTCCGACTCACCACTTATGCTGCCCCTTCTCGGTGCCACCACTGAGCGCCGCAATCGATTCCGCCGTAAGATGGAAGAAGAAGAAGAAAAGGAGGAGGAGGAAAAGCTTGGTGAGTATGAGTACGACAACGCTTCGGACGTGCTGTCGGAAACATCCACCACAGTATCCTCTCTTCCATCACTTTCATCGTCTCTCCTGTCAGTCCTCTCCGACGAGGAGGAGCTGCCTACCATCCGCAGCCCCAAGAGTCTCAGCGTTGTCATTGAAGACTCCGAGTCGGCTATCCTTGGTGAGGTGAAATCAAGTGTTCCGGAAATCTGCACCACCAACAACACATCACCAGTCATTATTCTCCGCCCGACGTCGACCCGGCCTTTCGGCTCTTTACAGACCAAGGCCCCGCTGTCACCGAATAAGCTGCTTCCCGTTTTGACACTGCAGACAACTTTCGCCAGCAAGCCATCAAAGACAACCATCTCACTCGCACACAATGACCAAAAGGATGATAAGGAAGAGGAGGAAGAAGAGCAGCTCACGGCACGTCCTGTGGCCAACATCCGCAAGAACGGAGGTGGAAGCATTTTTTTTGGTGCTGCTAGTATCGGTGAGATGCTACAAGATGCGGGAGAAGCGACTGTCCTGGTGTCTCCGGAGGAGAAGATCGAGCCGTTCCGCCTCCCTCGCTTTTCCCGTTCATCCATCCTTCTTTCACCCGTCGTGGCTGGTGCTCCTCAGCCGCCAAAAGAATACGAAGATATCTCGCCTATCACACGCAGTGAATGGGGTTTCCTGATGGGCGACCAGACCGGTCGCCAAGTAACTGTCACGACATTTTAAAGACACTTATACCTGTATTTAGAAGGCCTGATCATTCATTTGCATTAGAGCCAGAGCTTTGTTTCCACATTATACCATATATTTCATGAACTGTACATATTTAATTCATATTAAAACATGCTCATGCCATACAAATGCAACGCTATCTAAATTGTGATATATCTTTGCGTATTCTTGTGTCAGCCTACCTCCACCCGTACTTTCCACCAGCCTCCCGTTGTGACTGCCTGTTCTTGGCAAACGTCTCTTCGAGCGCATCCTGTTGTGTGTGTACTTGGTTCACCAGCTGGCGCAGACTGTGCTTCCCGGGCATCAGTGTGCGAACAGGGTTGTGCGACTGCTGCTGACCACCATTTTGTGCCGCACTCTCTTCCGCGTGCCGCAGCTGTTCGTTGTGTCGGTACTCCTGGTCCATGTTGAACGTCGCCGCAATCTGCACAGAAGCTGCCGCCGCGCCCGTACGGCCAAACAGCTCACGCCGCTCCTTGGCCGACAAATGCATGTTGTCGGCAAACGCGTTGAGAGAAGTTGTGTCAGCTGTTGCCGACGAAGCAGCAGCCGGGTCTTCCCCATAGTATCCTTGCTGAGCCCCGTAGCCGTAGCTTGCAGAGGGTGCCTGGTATGTGCTCGAGTAGTCGACTGATTGATAGTCGTCTGCTGCTGCTGACTCAGCTACCACCGCTGCCTCCGCCGCCGCTTCTTCAGCTGCACGCTCTGCTGCCGATGCCTTCTCAGCCTCGGCCTGGTCATCGGCACCCAGAGAGAACAGCGACACTTTTTTCTTCTTTGGTGGTGGGGCTGCCGGTGGTGGTGTTGCACTGCTGCTGCTCGGCTGACTGCTGGTTCCACCTGCAGCGGCCGACTTCACACTTCCCGTTGATGCTGGCACACTTCCAACTGGCTTCTTCTGCTTCTTTCCACCCGGCTTACGCGAGACCGACAACGGCATAAACATCAACGGATTGCCCACAAGCTTGACGTCTTCGGCCGCCTTTTGGTCCTTGGGTATAGATGGCGCTTTTGGTGGCGGAAGGCCCATTCGAGAAGAGAGGGAGGAGGAAGAGGATGTCGTTGCTGCGTTGTCTGAGCCAGGTAGAGCATCGCCGCCACTATTGTCTCGTCGGCTAAAGGCTGCTTCGGAGCTCGTCTTGAGGTTGACGCCCTGTCTTGATGTCGAGGTAGTGGAGGAGGGAGAGGTGGATGATGTCGATGGAGATTCTGCTTTGGATGCTGAGGTGGTTGACGCCGCTGCCGTAGCAGCAGCTCCTGTCTTCTTGGGTGGGGGCAGAAACGAGCCGAAACCGCTAAACCGACTTCCGCCAGCACCGACCTTGGCACGTTTTGCAGGCCGGTCGTCGTCGCCATCCTGTGCGTCGCCGGCCTTGGTCGCAGCCGCCGAGGGCAGGTTCACCATAATCTTGCCCGGGTTGGAGCGGTCAACAAGCTTCTGGAAAGGTTTCTTGCCGCCGGCAGCAGTCGTTGTTGTTGTCGTCGTCTTCGAGGGAGGTGCTGCCACGGCCGCCTCGCCGTCGGAAGACCCCGACCCGTCAGAGTCGTAGTCGACAAGGCCCATCTTATCGAAATATTGGCTAGTTTTTGTGTGATATAGTCGAAGGGGTTGAGGCGAGGTCGATGTGGTCGCGAAGAATGATGTGGTGGTCGCAGGGAAACGCAAGGCTGTGATTGTGGATCTCAGGAGAAAACAAAAGTGTCGTCGTTATCGATAGCCCCTAAAACTTTACTGAGCAAAAGATTACATCAGCGTGCTGAATGTACCTTCCGCCACTGAACCCCCCTAATAATTGCCCACCTGCCCGCGCATGAAACAGCCCGCGTCCCCCGTAAGGCCACTAAACCACATTGTGCTTCCAGCCGCTGTGCAGTCTTCCCTTCCCTTTTCTACATCATTGCAATCGCATTACACCAACTCCGACAGCGATACCGCACACTCCGGGCTCTCCCTGTCGATACTCCTCCTCCTTTATTCTTACCTTCCGGTGATGGCTGGCCATCTCCGACACTCGACAGGTGTATTGGTTTCTCGTTCTTGATTGCTCTCTATATATCCCGCCTCTTGCTACAGGAGGCTGAAGCCTGGACGACTTGCGATCCGACCGATTTGCTTCTCTTGATTTGTCTCGACTATATACCGCCATCTTCCAACGAATGCTACACCATTTACGACTATACTTATACGACGATCTATTACGACTGCCTTTTTTGCTGGATTGAATCGGGGGTGGCTGAAAGACCCTCCCCGTGATCGTCACGATGTCTGTGCTTCAAGTTGAAGAGTATGTCAGCCTTTGTCTTGTTTTTGTCTTGTTTTTTGGTCTTCTCTGCCAGCCATGTCACTAACTGCCCGTTTCTTTCAGCCTCGTGTCGTATCAACTCCGAACAGCCTACCTCAACGAAGTCGCCGACGGCGTGGGCGAGCGCCTCATCACCCTCAACGAGACAATCGTCAACTCGGCTCCTTTCAAAGCGGCCGGATGGCGCGCCAGCCCAGGCCTTATCAAGCGCACACACTCGCCGCCGATCCCAACTGCCGTTGCCTCTGAATATTTTCGTGCACCACGGACCCTCGGATTCACACTCGAAGATGAGCCCGATGAGGGTGGCGGCGTATTAGGCGGTGGAGGAGGGGCCATGGGCGGTGGCCGTGGTGGGAGAAACGGCGGTGCTGGGAGTGTTGTCAGTGGTGGCGGTGGAGGTGGTGGACCGGACGCACATGGAGCAATCACAGCGGCTACGAAACGGCGGCGGCGGCGTGAGCAGCTCGAGGAGGACGAGGACAGCAGCGACCTCAGTGACGAAAGCGACGACGAGGGGATCGCCGACCAGCGGGCGGCACAGCAGATAAAGTTCGCCAAGATGCCCATCCGTCATCGATCAGGATCGTCGCCGCTGCAATCCTCGAATTTGCGGAACCCGCCCATTGGACCCATGTCGACAGCAACGGCGGCTGCCACAGCGGCCGTCTCGGCAGCAGCAGCAGCTTCCGGAGTGACAGCCTCACCAGGACGAGGAGCACCGCCACGGCGAGGATCACAGTCTGCCCTCGAAGTCGTCAAGGAGCACGCCCGGCGTGACACAGTCACTAGCAGCGAGATGTCATCCGAGAGCGAGTTTGACGCGTCTGGTTTCCATCAGCAGCGCGATCGGGAGCGTGAACGAGAGCAGGCGTCGAGCCGGGGAAGTGCACGTGCCAGAGCCGCTTCGTCCCGTCTGCAGTCCTCCAATGGCGCCAGCACAGCTCTAAACAAGGCACGGAGTGGAAGCCTCGGTGGTAGCTCGGCTGGCGGTGGACCCATTGCCGAGGAGGACGTCACGGCTCTCAGCCTCAAGCGACAGGAGAGTGATCTGCTCGAGGAGGAGCGCGAGGTTGAACACCTCGATCCCAGTGACGACTCGGACAACTCGGATATGTCGTCGACATTTGCAGGCAGTTTGGACTCGGCCTCTATGCTGCAGTCCGTTGTCGAAAACCCACTCAACCGACCTCCCCCAGCTGGTGACGGGGCCATTATTGGTACGCCACCACGGGAATTTACGCGCACATCAACCGTCCGCCGGTCACAACACCCGGCTCCCCATCTGCCCATTGGTGACTTGCCTCCGCCGCGCCCCATGAGCACCATCCGGCCTGTCAGCATGGCACCACCACGGAGCCTGCTGTCTGCGGCTCTCAAGGCCAAGAAGACGTCCTCGATGCCCTTTGATCGCTTTGCTGCTTTATCTGGCCAGGGCGAGCAGAATCCCATCATGGTGCGCATCTATGCGCCCTCGTCCAAGCAACCTTCGAAGCCGTTTGAGGTGGCCATCCGGCCGTCGGTGCACCAGGAGAACAGCAACGACCGTGCCGTCACTGTGGCCGACCTGATTGGTCTGAGTCTGTGGCGGTATATCGAGGAGAAGCGCGAGCCTCCACTGCCCGCCAACCGCTTGAACATCAACTGGTGGACGCTGCGGATGGTAGAAGAGGGCGGCGAGGTCGACGATGATTTCCCGCCGCTTGAACGCACCAAGGCCCTTGTGTCGTTTACGACTGCCAACAACAACAAGGGCATGCGTTTCCGCTCAAACTCAAAGGTGTACGACGACTTTGGTCTTGTTGAGGCCTCGGCGTCCGAGTTCGCCATCAACCAGGTCGCAACACCCCAGCCCACCGAGGAGGCCACGTCGGACGCCGAGGACAAGGACGCTGCTGGCGGTGCACCCCTCGACGAAGACGGCGAGCGGACGCCTCGCAACATGACACCAGCGCCGGGCGCCGCAAGGCCGCAACAGCAAAAAATGACGTCGAACCTCTTGAAGCAGTTTGCGCCACTTGATCAACCCCGGAGGAACCCCATCCTGACAACCATCTTTCGGACAGACATCAACCACGCCGATGCACCTGCACCTGCGGCAGCACCCAACATGGCCCGCGGACGCAAGAAGCTGCTGCGTGTGCACATCCACTCCATTGATGCTGCACCGGGCCAGATGGTGACTGTCGACGTGACGACCGACACCTACCTCGAGGAAGTGCTCGACCTCGTCTGCAAGCGGCGCCGGCTCGACAAAGGTAGCCATGTGCTTAAGTTGCCTGGCTCCGGAGCTGTTGTGCTGACCGACCGTGCTGTCGCATCCATTGGTAACGTCAGTGACTTGGATCTCTATCGGAAACGTTTCGCCTCTGAGACGCCTGGTGCGGGTGGCGGCTACTCGCCCAGCAGTGGCGGTTCGCCCAAGCTTTCATCTGAAGGGCTGGGTGGCTCGGCTGTCGGCATGGGCTCCTCGTCTGCTGCCGCCGCTGCCTCGCGCCGGTTTCGCAAGGCCGCAGGCACAACACCCGGCTCGCATCCTCTGGCACGAGAAGCACTCCGCGCTGGTCCCGGTAACGGCGGTATTGATCAGATTAACGATGCCAACTACAAGAAGTACACTGTTTGGCGTCGCCAGGGCCTTAAGATTATGGGTTCCAGTGAGCGCGTCCTGACCATTGACGGCGAGTACGTGCATATCTCGCACGCGGCCAATATGGGCACAGTTGGTGCTGGTGGCCAGGGCAAGATCACAACAGTACACTTTAGCAATGTCGTCGGCTGTAAGGTGTCGTTGCGTCACCCGACGCACTTTAAGCTCATTGTCTACAAAGCGACCGAGAGTAAGCGGTACGATTTTGAGGCCAAGACGGCAGACGAGGCCACCGAAATCGTCGGCGAGTTGAAGAAGGCCATGTCGCCGTACAGCAATATCTAAGGCGCACAGGTTTTTGCTGCATATATGTTCTCTATTTGATTTTATTTGGTGCATGATACCATCTGGGAGTATGGGAAAGGGACCATGGGACTGTCTATCTAGCGAGTATTGTATGAAAATAAGGTGAATTAACTTTGAAAACAAGTGAGCTGTATATGTTGCTCAGGGTATCTAATGCGTTTGTAAAATGCACGCCTAAACCAAAATGCTGTACACTATCCAAGCCAGGAGAACAACCACAGCCTGCACGCTTTACTTCTTCCCACGCAGCTCGCCCCACAGACGGTCGACGACCTGGAAGATGGCCGTAATGTCACGCATTACTGCCCCGTCCACACTGCCGCCCAGACGCTGCTGCATCTTGTCTGGATGCCAGCGAACACGCTCGTCACGCAGTCGAGCCAGCAGACTCTTCTCTGTCGTAGGCTCCTTCTTCTCCAGGTCGTCGTAGTCGGCGTCGTCTTGCGGGCCGCCTGTAAAGAATGCGCGGACTTCTTTGGCAAAAACCTCCTCTTGGTTCTTACCGTCCTTCTTTGATTCCTCCTTTGGCCTCTCCACCGGCCAGGGAATAGTCGCCGGTGACGGACTGGCCTCCCACGTGGTCCATGCCGCCGTGTACGTCTGCCACCGGTCCTGCCACCGTTTCCGCTTCCGCCGCGCCTCACCGCGCCGCAGACTCCGCTCCACCTCGGCCCAGTGCCGCCGGTCTCGCTCAAAGGCTCGCTGCTTTGCGCGAATGCGTTCTTGTTCTGCCGCTTCTGCCGCTGCCCTTTGTTTCTTTTGCTGCTCGCGTATCTCGCGGCGGCCTTCCTCTGACCGCTCCCACATGCGACGACGGACGTAGTCGGCATACTCCTCATCGTTCATAGCTGACAGACCATCAGGATCTGCCTTGTCGCCAGCGCCTGATTGCGGCTGGCGTGCTTTAGCCTCTTCGGCGTATTCGTGCACAGGTTGGCCATATACAGCTTCCCAATAGGCAGCACCCTCGTCGTCTGCCATGGCGTCAAATAGGGACTGGCGGAAGGCGGCATCCGGGTCAAGCGGGGGGTCGGCGTACGGGTTTTCCTCTTCTTGTTCGCCGTCCTTTCCGTCTCGTCTCGATCTGTGACGCCTCCGCTTTTTGTCGCTATGGTCGTCTACTGAGGTGGGAGTCCGAGAGCGAGAGCGACTGCGGGAGCGTTCTGTCCTTGTACGGTGTCGGCCATGGTGATGTCGACGTCGTCTATGATGATGGCGGCGCCGCGAGCTGTCTTCTGCCGCAAGAGGTACACCATGTTCTGCGGTCTCCTTCGGGGACTGTTTGGGTGTTGCTTCGTCGTCGTCTTCTACTCCGCCGGTGTGGGTTCTGCCTCTTGTATCTCGGTCGATAATAGGATCAGTTCCTTTGTTGCTGTCTGTCTCGTAGTCTCTGCTGCTGTACCGTGTTCCACGGCTCTCGTCGTCTTCGTTGGTCTTTTTCTCTTTCTCAGGTCGCTTCACTGATTTAAACCGGATCTTGGAGGTGCGTGGCCGGAGCCGGTCGTCGTCTCTGGCTCCTAACTTCTCGTCTGCACCGCTGCGGGCCCTCTCTGATGAGTGCCGCCGTCGCCTTCGAGTTGGACGTTTCTTGTGATCAGACCCGTCGTGCTCTCCATTCGCCGAACTGCCGTTGAACGGGTTGATGGACGCCAAAATGTGCGCCCGCATCGGCGCACGGACGGACTCGTCGGGTTCGTCCATTACGCAGAATGAAAATAATGGCACAACAAGCTGGAGGTAAGTGAGCGAGTGTTGAAAACGCCGGGATACACGTGTGTTTCGACCGATGACGCGAATGTTGCCTGCCGAAATACCTTATCGCTTATCGGTGGCTTTGTTTGATGTGCACGGCGTTAGTGGCTGCCAGTGGCACAACCCGAACTTTTGGAAACAACGCCCCCCAGCCTCTTGCTCTCTCTCTTCTTTGGCCGAGGACTAACTGCCGGGTGGTTTCCTTCTCGAGTCTCCCATGCACAAGTCCCATTAAGTCGAAACAGAGATCCAAACAAGCAGACAAAATGGAAGGGAAGGAAGGAAAGAATGGTAGCTGTGCCGTGCACCGAGGGAGAAAGAGCAACCCAACTCCAATATGGGTGTGTGTGTCGCAACTTCTCATTTGGGCAGCGTCTGCAAACGAGGATGGCCCTTTCCCTCTCTCTGCACGTTGTATTTCTGACAGACAAGAATGCTTCTTTTCCCCTTGCTCCTTCCTTTTCCAACCCCTTGGCATCAACATTCTAGTCCCGCAGTATCTTTTTTCTAGCCTTGAAGATGGAAGAGGGGTGGTCAACAAAAGGAAAAGGGAAAACGAAATGCACGAAATGGAAAAATAAGAGGCACAAGCATTTCGGGTGGGCTGGCGAGGGCGCTATTACCCCTCTTTACCGAGCGTTGGATCCCTGGAATGGCGCTTTTGTAGACCGGTCTCGACCTTCCCAGCTTGGGATCAACTCCGACAGTATCAACGCACAAAAAGAAAGACAGAGACGACCCTCACAAGTGCCTGTCCGTCGCACCGTTTGTGCCACACCCAAGAGAAAGGGAGCGGGGACGAGGGCAGAACCACGGGTGACGTTGGAAGAAATCTGCGGGTGCAGGCGAAAGATGGTGGGTGAGACGACAATGGCAAGTACAAAGTACGTCTGGGGCCCTTCAAATGGCTGCGAATGTGGAAGGAAGGGACGGCGATGACATGGCACGTCTGGCTCCTGCCGTTATAATGACGAGCTTGTTCGATCAAAGGAAGGCACCACCGACCCGGATCTGCAACAGCCCTTCACTCACCTCACAGACCAAAGCAAGATATCCCCAGCGAGCCCAGTCAAATTAAGAGGACACAGAATGCCTCGCGCTGACGGCCGCATTTGCTGTCGTATCTCGTATCAAAAATTACACAGATCCCGGCCACCTGGAGTGAGAAAAAGAAACAAAACCGACAAGGGCAGTCGAGGGACACTCCGCCACAAGCCACTCTCACTACCAGTCTTGTTCGGCTCTCAGCCGCTAAAACGCGGTCTGCCTGCACGCCAAAATCAATACAGTGCCGATACAGGGCGCCTAACTGTGCGAGCAGATAATAATACTCGTAATGAACAGATACTGTTCACTACGACTATGAAGTATCATTCCTCGTTTGGTCAAGATCCGACAACCGCTGGCCACGGTTCACGCTTTTGGTTTTCAAGGCCAGGAGACCTAGCCACCGTTTATCGTTTATTCCACGCTTTATTTCCCCCTCTGTCCCTGTTCATCCGCTTGCCGGGATTCCATGTTAGATTGCCGCAATTAACAGAAGGCGGGAGGAGGCAACACGCGTTTCCATGGACTGGGGACCGGACTCTGGCTCGCCGCGTGTCGTCGGAGTGCTTTATGTGTGTAGAGCCACTTTCTGTTGGTCTTCAATCGACTATGTATTGATTTGTGCGGAAAATGCACGCCAAAGTGCGAAGAGATTGATAATAATTGACAGCCAAATCTTGTAAAACGGACCGTGAGTGTCCACCCAAAACGTGCCCGCCCGCCAGAGCACAGTGTTTACACGGTACGCAGGTGCTTTAACTTTTTTAGCGGTGCCTAGTGGATGCTTCTTCCCGAATTTGTGCCTTTTCTCCCCCTTTCTCCATTACTCGTTTTTCCAGATCAGGCCGGCCACCCAGGCCCCTTTTGGGAACCAATTACAGGGGAAGGTGCCCTGTTGGAATCGACCTGGGGCTCCGCCCGGTTCCCAATTCCAACAGAGATTTTGCTTTGTCCTGCCCAATTTCAAACACATTCGAGACGGATAACACAGCGCCACCCACTGCAAAAAAGAAAGAGCGACCCACCTGCAAAAGCGTCCTTTTGCCTTCTCTCGCCCTGTCCGTACTTGATCCGCGGCAGTATCTCCTACCATTCTTATGCCCTTTCCTCAATGGGCCTGACCACTTCCCCCCTTCCCTCTTCCCGCTCCTCTCCTCCTGCAACCCACACTTTGTCGTAGTAGTAGTACGCTCAGTCGGTGGTTTGATCACTGCCCTCATTCTCCCCTTTCCCGACTCTCTTTCGTTTCTCAATCCTCGACTTTGTGTTTTTCTTCGCACACTCTCATTCTTTCGCGCCCTCGATAATACTCCGATCTTCGACGTTCTTTTTTCTGTTCCCGGCCGCCTGTACCAACCGCCTGCACACTACGCTAAGTGCCTGCGATTCTTTTTCTCGGCGCCCAGCCCCGGACTCAACTGGACAGACACTCCCCTTTTGGACTGCGCGTCCCTCGCCGCCGAGCCACGCAATCGTAACCGGCAGTCACTTCATCGAGCGCAAGCGACTTCTTGATCGCGTCGACAGATTAGACGACAGCGGGCGTGAGAACGAAGCCTTTCAAATCAACAGGCGAACAGGTCGACTACCGAGCCAGCGACAGTGCGTTACGCGGCGATTTGGAATCAATCACGACAACGACGACAGGAACAACAGGAACACCAGGAACGACACTGGCTGTTGACAACAGTGGCAAAAAGGAGTCAGCCAACAAAAAAAAAAAGACTTGTCACTTGTGGCCCTGAAACCGACATAAGCAACGACAACGACGAAGAACGACGACAGACGACGCCATTCTGTCCCACGATAGTGACGATAGCGACGACTGCAACTACTATAATCTCGGACGCAAAAGGATCTCGCGTGCGACGCCCGTGCTGCGCCTCGGATTTCATCGATTGGGGTACACCCTCGCCCAGAGCACCTCCCTTCGAAAGCGCACACGGTCACCCATCCGCTCATCCCCTTGCACATCCTGCTTCATGGCGACAGAAACATAAGACCCGGCGGATAGTTGTCTCTGCGGAGAAGGAAGCGATTCTGACTCCCCCTTCTCACATTTTAGCCCTGCGCCTTTGGATGGCCGCCGCTGTGGACGGGGTCTAGTGCCGCCATGGACGTCCGTGACATCGTGGTGTCGCCGTCGATCATAACGACGGCGGACGACACCGCTGCCACGCGTACCTCTGCTTCCGCAAAATACAACTGCCAAGCCCTCAACCTACCAGCAGGAGGCATTCTCTACATACCCGGCGCCGATCCGGTCACACTCACGGCCGCCGCTGCATACAAACCAACATGTCTACCGACAGACACACCAAATATCATCGCCGGCACGGGTGCCGGCACAGCGGCTGCAAACCCGTCTGACATGACGTCGACGAGCAGTCTATCGGCCGACAACAACTCCAACATCACAAGCGTTAACGTGGACGAGGCCGACTCGACACCACAATACTCTGATTTCCGCGACCCTTTCTACGCTTCATCTTTCCCACAATGTTACGCATTGGCCTCGACAACCGTCATTGCGTACACACTCGTTATCATGCTCTTTATCACGCCACGATCCTTCCTCGACGGCGGCGTTGTGGTTCTTGGTCGGCGGGGGTTCACCAACGGTGGATCCGGGGGCAAGAACATTGGCGGTCGCCCATGGCTGCAAAAGGTCGCTGCTCTGACCGTGGCCATCTCGCTCACCATTGCCACCGCCGACACATTCCGTGTTGCGGAGAACCAGTACTCCTGGGGCATCCAGAATGCCAAGGAGATGCAGGACGAAGTTCTAGGCGGCACAGAACTTAAGGTGATCCGCATCATCTCAGACACTTTCCTGTGGCTCGCCCAGGCACAAACCCTTATTCGTCTCTTCCCCCGCCAAAGAGAAAAGGTTATCATCAAGTGGACGGCCTTTTCCCTCATCACCCTCGACGTCATCTTTGACTGTCTCAACAGTTTCCTCTATGCTGGCACAAGCCATTCTTTTACCGACGCGATACCTGCTCTCAGTTATCTCTTCGAACTTGCCCTCGGCGTGCTATACGCCGCTTGGGTTATCTACTATTCTCTGATGAAGAAACGATATGCGTATTATCACCCACGCATGCGCAACATTTGCCTGGTGGCAGCATTATCATTGCTGGCTATTCTTGTCCCTGTTGTATTCTTTGTTCTCGACATCTGCAAACCAGACTTTACTGGTTGGGGCGACTACGTCTTGTGGGTAGGTGCAGCCGCCGCGAGCGTGATTGTGTGGGAGTGGGTGGAGCGGATAGAAGCGCTCGAGCGTGAGGAGAAGAAGGACGGTATTCTTGGTCGCGAAGTGTTTGATGGCGACGAGATGCTGGACATTATGCCTTCCGATTTCTCATGGCCCCGCAGACGAAGAAAGGCCGGCCCCAAGAACGGCGGCAAAGATCCCAAAGACCCCAAGGACGGAGGCGAAGACGGTGACGATGACACTCCTACTCGCCAGGAAAGCAGCGGTGCTGACAAGAACGGTACCCGGTCCACTGTCCGGATATGGCCATCAATGTCGACATTTGCAAGCCGATACCGCATACGACCATGGGCCAAAGACCCTGAAGCCGCCCCATCGCAACAAGACACTGTCTTGGGCGAACTGACGAGTATGCCACGGAGCAATGTTGGCGGAAACGGCGAAGATCTTGAGTCCGGCGATGCAAATGCCACAGGGGGCGCTGCGACAGGAATTGCACGACGACTTCAGCCGCCACTCTGGCCTGCACGACCACCACCGGCAGCAACGCCCGTCAGCCGAACCGATACCGCCAGTGCCGATAGTACTGTGTACGTGATGCGGTACCACCCTGTGACAGACAGCAACCCAAGTTCCGCAATGGGCAACCACCAGCAAGCTGTTCCAGTCTCGTTATCCCGCAGCAACAGCACAAGTACGACAAGCTCATCAGGTCATGGGCAGCTGCCAAGGACAACCATGTCCTTCATGAGCTCTCAAAGTGAGAGCGCCAGCGCTTTTGCGTCCGTGTCTCCACCACCACGAGAAGGCAACCACTCTACTTCAGACGATGCAGCTGCGGCAGGAGCTGGAAACGCAACGAAGCGCTGGAGGACGTTGACCAGTTCGCTACCTTTCCGTCGTGGCGCAGCGTCGGGCCAGGAAGACAGCGAGGCTTCACGGTCGTCGTTCAGCCGATCCCTCGGCGGCACACCGTCGTCCCAAGATGACGACCGCCTCCAGCATGAGGAAGGCGGTCGGTGGGATATTCGCGCACGACTAGAGGAGTTCGCGGTGACACAAGCCGAGAAGCTGCGCGAGAGAATTCGCCCGACCGTCGACACGACCGGTCTGCCAGTCATGGTCATCCCGGCACCACAACGGCAGGGCGCGATGCTGGCCCGCGTGCTGGAAGAAGAAGAAACCGGTACGCAGCAACCACAGCAGCAAGACTTTAGCAGCAGCCAGTATACTGGATCAAACGCACCGCCACCGTCACAACCGAATCTCTGGCGGAGTAGCAGCGATGCCTCAGCCTCCATCTCGTCGGCAATGTCACGACGGGCCCCAGCGACTCAAACTGGGACAGCACATCAAGGTCCCTCGTTGCGCAACACACCGCCGGCTGTGGTTGCAGCTGCTCTATCACGAAGTGGATGGCAGGCTTCCTCCTCTTCTGGTCACGACAGGTCGTCATGAGGTCGCCATGAGCAAATATTTATATTGATTGTTGTTGCAAAATCAAAAGGAGTTTTATGGAGGAGTATGGTTTTTTTTCTTTGGGTCACTTCTTCTGGGTATAGATGGGATCATTTTTCGACCGTTTACGAAAAGTACGGCACAAACATTCAAACTTATCGGGGCGGCCGTGATACCCAAAAGGTGGGATAGCGATTTTTCTGCATTTTTATTTGTGTTCTTGCGTTTCTTGGTCCCTTTTATCGGGATCTTAGTGCATACTTGGCGACGACCGCATTTTTGGCATCTTGCTTTGTTTTGTTTCCCACCCTCACTCAAGGGGGGCTTCTGACCTTTCACGATCTTTGTGCATCATTTCTCTCTCGCAATACTGCGATTATGAATATGGCGTATATATCAACATGAACTATATTATGTCAATGCTTAAATCTCGAAAAAAAAACCTACAAGTGATGTGATTAGCCAATGCACTTACTTATCAAACCTGCCCAAAGTAGACATGTTCCAAATGATGTGCGAAAACAGCACATTTATTTCCATCGTGTGATGCAGAACGATCGGCCTGCATACTGCAGCGTATCGGAGGCTGTGGAATAGGAAACCCAAGACAAGAAAAAAAGGGCTGCCTCGTGGTCTTGGCTTTTGGGCGAGGCAGGAAGCCGCTGCTGCCGGGCACTGGGGGAGGCTTGTCAAATGCGCTTGCCCTGCACGCATGACGTCCTGCATGAACAAAAAGACCTGTGAGGGTGGTGTCAAACTGGCCAAATGGTGACAACGAGGATATCGGTGGATTTAAGAGAACGGAAAGTGAGAGGAAGACGAAAAAGACGAGAGTCAACGGCCTCACCCGCCCTCGCTTGCGAATTCCAGCATCGGAAATGCCGATGTCAGACGTCAGCGCCTCTCTTTCCCTCTTCGTACCTTCCTGACAGCAGAGACGGTTTTTTTTTTGGTGTACTTCTACTTCGTGCTTGGGTTGCGGCTTCCTCATGATGGACTCTTCATAGGGCTTATCGACCCACCTGCAACAGCGGGTGGTTGCGCTTAGATAACGCCCAGACCGCGATCGCGACAGAGCGCGGCGCGCAAGGCCAGGCCCAAGCCGCTGGAAGCATTGGCAGGCCAGGCTGTGGAAAGCACTGGCACACGAACTAACTGACAGACCACAGGCTTTACTTCATAAACTCTGAATGCTTCTCGGCGAGGCCTGTGGTGGCGACGGCCCGGCCTTTGGGCCTGTATTAGTGCCTACGGCCGCAGCTGCCCTGATTGCCCAAATTCCCGTCAAAAGAGCCAAGCCCCGTAGCTTCCGATAGAACGGTTTTTTTTTTGTCTTTTCGTTTCGCCTTCGGGCGTGTATGACGGAAGCCGCGACGCGGGTTTTTTGACCGCGACTTTCTCTGGTTGCCGCGCTCAGTGCTTCTTCTTGACCATCCCACGACAGCGTCGCAGGGAAGAACTTTTCTCGAAAACATCTCTTGTCAGTGGACTGCCCCTTTTGACGAGACCAAAGGACACTAGTGCCGCCTTTCTTGTGGACCACAATTTGGCAGTTCAGACGACTGGGGTGGGATTGTGAGAATTGAGAATTGGGACGGAGAAGTATCTGTAAGGTTCTGGGGCAAATTTCGACTTGGGGGCACTTTAGTGGTTCAAAAATTTCAGGCCTAACCGGGTGGCCCCCTACAGAAGTAATATTACTGTGTATGAGAGAGCAAAGCAACGAAAATGAAAAGGGGCAAGGACCAACCGTGAGAGAGTGCCACCCAAAGGGGAATGGTGGGGAGAGCACAAGGCGGCCGAGGGAAGGCAAGAGCGACACAGAAAAAAAAAGTCAAGAAAAACGCGAACCGTCGTCACTGGACCCTTTGTCGAGGCCGCCATAAGCATTCTTTTACACATGAGACGGAACAAATTTTAACTCTTGTCCTTCCTTCTTCCCACGTTTTCCCCATTCTTAATTCTCAAATTCTCACGATAGGGCGTATACATTGCTTCCGTTCTTGCCTTCCTTTACTCAGTATTACAACACCGCGGCTTGCTCTTTCCCTAGCCGCGCCAGCTCCTTCCTCTACCGCGACCACGCCAGGCGTTGCGACCAGATCCACCTAGAGTGATCATCCCTATTTTTCTTTTGTCGCGCGTAGATTTCTTTATCCCCTAACCGACTCCCTCCTTCTTTGTCATCGACGACTTTTTTGGCTTCCATACCACCTTCCGTTCCTTACTTTTTTTCTGTTCATCTTTCCCCCTCCATCCTCAATCCATTTTTATCTCGCCCTGCCAACGACCACTTGCCTCGACAACGGCATCCACCCTCATCGACTTCTTCCACCTTTTTGTCGCATCCTTAACTCGAGACAACGCGGCGTGGAGAATACATCGAAAACAGCATTGATATATAACCGGCGCCCAACGTCACTCTCGACATTCCTCAATTCGCCGCCCTCCCTATTCCATTCCAGCGCTGACGAACAATCCCTCTTCCTTTTTGACGACTTGGACCGCTTCGGTGTCCTCGAACATCATTATCCTACAAACAGGAACGAAAAAGGGACAAGAATCGTTCAAACATCCAGATCGAGGACAATTGACCGGCGTCGACCACCCCCCTCTTTCCCTTTTATCCGCCACACCTATCTCAGCCATCATAGAACTACATACCATGGCTCCCGCATCCTCCTTCGCAAAGGAGCCGTTTCCGCTCCTAAATGTCGATGCCGACATCGCGGCAACACAGAGCAATGGCGCCGCCACTTCAGGGTCGCTTGCTAACGGCAACGGCAACGGTGCCCGCCGCAGAAAGCAGTCTGGCGAGAATGGCAACCTGGCTACGAGCCTCGCCCATATGAGCGGCGTCGACTCTGTTGCCAATGGCAAGGTACGTTTGGATTCGATCTGACAGATTGCAAGGACTGCTTTTTGCTAACAAGATCTCTCTACAACAGAAGCAGGATCTATCCCGGGAGAAGCGCGTGTCAAAACGGCGTAAGGCTCGGTCTTTGGCCCGCCGCGTCAAGCAGTATGCCGTGCGTCACACATGGGCACTGCCGCTGGCTATCCTCCTCGTCGTCCTGACAGGCTATGCTGTCTCCCCAAACGAGGCCAACCCGCTGCACCACTTCATCTTCCTCTCCTACAAGCTGCCAATTCCTGCCGACGCCGCGCCCGGCACCCCCGCACAATACGGCAAGGGTCTCTGGGATATTGCCTTTGTCACGTTCTACACGGTTGTTCTGTCCTTTACGCGTGAGCTCATCATGCAGGAACTGCTGCGTCCCCTCGCCCGCTACTTTGGTCTCCGTTCCCGTTCCAAACAGGCACGGTTCATGGAGCAAATGTACACGGCGCTGTACTTTGGCATTCTCGGCCCTGCAGGTGTCTTCGTCATGTCCCGCACGCCCGTCTGGTTCTTCAACACCCGCGGCATGTACGAGAACTCGCCCCACTGGACGCACGAGGCCTACTTCAAGTTTTACTACCTGTTCCAGGCCTCGTACTGGGCGCAGCAGGCCATCGTGCTGCTGCTCGGTATGGAGAAGCCCCGCAAGGACTTCAAGGAGCTCGTCGGCCACCACATCGTCTCGCTCTCGCTGATTGCCCTGAGCTACCGCTTCCACTTTACTTACATTGGCCTGGCCGTCTACATTACCCATGACATCAGCGATTTCTTCCTTGCTGTAAGTCCTCTTGGCTCTCGTTGCTTTTTGACCTCTTTTTATTGCCAGCCACTAACAACTTGCAGACTTCCAAGTCGCTCAACTACATTGACGGCCCCTTCATGGGCCCCTTCTACTTTGTGTTTATGTGCGTGTGGATTTACCTCCGCCACTACCTCAACTTGCGCATCATCTACAGCCTCTTCACGGAGTTCAAGACAGTTGGACCCTACGAGATGGACTGGGCCGGCGAGCAATTTAAGTGCCCGCTTGCCTTTGTGATCACATGTGGGTTGCTCTCCGCACTTCAAGCACTCAACATCTTCTGGCTCTTCTTCATCATCCGGATTGCCTATCGTTTCGTTGTGCATAACGTTGCCAAGGACGATCGCAGTGATGGTGAGGATGATACCGAGGTCGACGAGGCTGCCAAGGACATTGCCGCTGTCGACGACTCGGCCTCTCTGCTTGCCGCCCAGCTGTCCAACGGTAACGGTGCCGTCACCGTCAACGGCAAGTCCGCCAAGACCAACGGAGTCGCACACTAAACTTTAAAAAATATAAAAGAGAAGCTCTGATAAAACAGAAAGCAGAAACATGAGACATGGTCAGCAGGCATGGTCTACCCAGACCCGTCCTCGCTTTGTTCCTATTGTCTGTTTCTGCCCTCTTCTTGATCTCTTTGATTTTCGTCTCTCCCGAGGAGAGACGGCATTGCATTCTGGAGTTTATACCGGACGGAGGGTCTGTGTTTTGTGTTTCGGTCTTTGACCTGTGGCATGAGGGTTGGTTGCCTTTTCCTGAGCATGGTTGAGGGGTATACGATGATCTTCACTCGAACGTTTCTACCTCGCTCCCTCTCCTGGATGTTGTGGGACTTCTTCCTATTCTTTTCTTCCTTCTTTCGTTGGCTCCATCACTCGGTTCCTTTGCCGGTGCGAATGGAACTAGGAGCAACGAACGGGCTTGGGAGTGGCATGCCTCTATCCTCGGATATGCTGCCCTTTTTCGTCCGTCTTGCCCATCATCTCTTCATTCTTTTCCGTTGACTGGGACTCATTTTTTGGATCTTTTCGCTTCCGCCCCTTCCATCGTTTATATAATTACTGTTCCTTTTAATGTTGTTTCTTTTTGTCCATATGTACTTAGCCTGCATCCTTTACCACCTTGTAATAATTTTAATAAGAGTGAATATACCATACAAGATGGTATAGCCTCGATGTGCCACATTCTGAGTGATCTGCGATATCATTGATGTGTCGAGAAGACGAACGTAGTACTTCGTAGGGTGACGAACGTGACGAGCGCGGCGACGAACGGGGAGGTGTAAAGAGAGAAGGCAAACAAGAGAACGGAAAAAGAAAGTTGACGACGGCAGACTGTTTTGGTGGAAGACGTGTACATCTATTCCGTTCGAGTGCTGTTGCCAGATACTGCCCCATGTCTGAAAATGGCCAGACCGCTTCAAGGGTGTGCTTTACACATCGCGTCGGTCAAGATTGCCAGGTGGTCGATCACATCTGCGTGTTCCCCAACTTCTCCCCCAACTGCACAGTTGGTATGTCTGAGAGGTCGGACGTCGTCGTGACTCTTCACTGGACAGGCCAATCGTAGCTGCATCTTGGCCAGGTCTAGCCAGCCAATCCCAGACGCTTGGCCACGGGATGACAACTGCATTGCAGATAGCTAGGCCTGTTCGAGATTTTGTTGGAAAGAGCGGAGTTCTCCCGTTCACGGTTGAGCTCTCTCCCCCTGCACTACCCCGTAGGACTTTCAAGGTGAAAGTAAGGCAGTCGCGATCCCCAGAGATTGCCTGATTGCTCATCGTACTTCCAAGCAAGGAAGTTATTACCAGTTGCCGCTTTAAGTAAAAAACGGTCATAGCTGGTTTTTGAAGAAGGAAGTCCCAGGAAGTTGTTGGGCAGTTGGGTTGCTCTTACCTGGCGAGAGACGACTCAGAAACAAACACAGAAATGAGGAGAAACAGCCGACAGATGCCAGCTACAGCCTTGGCTTTTTCAAGAAGGTGCCCCAGAGAATGCACGCCGAAAGGACAGAGCGGCCGGCGCCTCGCGCCTTCCCAACCTCGAACCCACATCCCACCCACACCATCCACCGCAATCGCGCCGATTGCTGTCATCTTTTTGCTCTTTTTGCTGCACTCCGTATTATCGCTAACACCACAGTAGCACAATAGCACACCGAAACGCTACGGCCCATGTCATACATAAAGGACTTTGTCGCCGCGCCTCGAGGCTAAGAAAAACTTGTACAACGCTATTTCAGCATCATTACAGCATCGATAAGCCTTATCAAGCCGAGTCTTCCACGCGGAACGTCGCAGGCTCAGCACTACAAGTCGCCAGTCGCCACTTCCCTCAACGGAAATCAGGCCGTGTAGCCCGTCTAGATTCCCTATTCGAGCCAGTGAGGTCACAAAGAACCACACTGTGGCATTATCTGGGCTTGCTCCTGCCCATATTTTTCACATGTGGCATTGTGCTCCTTCCTTTTTTGCCTTTTTCGCCGTTTCTGGTACTTTGAGCCTTTCAGCCCTTTTGTCTCGCTCCTGAATTCTCGTGTTGCCTTTGTCGCGAAAATTCTCACTTTTGTTTTCTTTCTTTCCCCTCTTCTCTCCATATTCACGTCTTCGACGCCCTCGCATCCTTTTGGGCTCTCACCATCTACGCTATCAGAGTGCGACGCGCGCAACTCGCTCTCTTATCAGTGCAGCCCCTCCATACACGCCAGAGATTTAAGAGTCGAAAAGCTGGCTTGAAAAAGGACCCTGGTACCTTTCGATCTTCAAAATACAACTCTTCGTCTTCGATTCCTCAGTTTTTGTCCTTCCAGCAGTTACTACGAATTTCGTCTGAAAGGCTCGTCGTATCCTTTCTCCCACTGGCTCGGCCCCGACGCAGTGGACATCACCGCTGTTGGAATGAGGAGGCTACCTCTGCGCCTCCGCACTTCTCTCTCCTCGCGACTTTTGCTGCTCCGTCCTGCCTCGTCTGGCTTCTCAAAGGCCACCCCGTCAGGACAATGTCTTTCTCTCGGCGGTAGCAGCAGTGTCGTCCGCCCCTGTGCCCGCTGCATGCACAGCTCCTCTCACATGTCGTCCCCCGTCATCACTGAGCTCCCCTCGGCCTCGAGCTCCACCGCCGCTCCAACCATATTCGACGCTACCACCACCACCCACAGCGACCTCGACCACCACGGATCCCCCGCACGACGCCGGTGTGACTCCCACACAACCTCTTCTTCGTCATCGCTGCGCCCCCTGCCTAAGCTTCCCTTCCACTTTGAGACAGGCGTTGGTTTGTTTGCCAAGCGCACGCCTCGGCCGTTTCCGCCGCCCTTTTTGTCGCCGCCTTCGGGCTCATTCTCCGATGCTCTCAGTACCCACGACCGAAGTCGTGATCGCCGGGAGCTGGTTGATGGCCAGCTGATCGGTGGTTGCACGAATGGCGACGATGCGGTTTATGCGGGCGAGTATTTTGTGGCGGCCAACGACGGCGTCGGAGCGTGGTCGATGCGCCCCCGGGGACACGCAGGACTCTGGTCACGACTCGTGGTTCATTTCTGGGCCAACGCTGTGAGCGAGAGCGTGGCAGCTGGATCAATTATGGCACCGGAGCCGGTCAAGTACCTGCAGCGAGCATACGAGCAGACAATTGAAGCGACCCGAGCGCCCAATGACTGGCAAGGAACGACGACAGCCGCAGGCGCCTTGCTGTCATATCGACAAATCGAAGCAGCCGACGACAGAGCAGTGCAAACCGACGAGACGGAGCCGGTACTCTACGTGACCAATCTAGGCGACTCGCAGATCATGGTGGTGCGGCCAGCCGAGAACAAAATCATCTTCAAAACGACGGAACAGTGGCACTGGTTTGATTGCCCGCGTCAACTTGGCACCAACAGCCCCGACACGCCCCGTGACAACGCCGTTATTGACGTTGTCCCGATCAATGTGGGAGACATTGTCTTGGCCATGTCGGACGGCCTCATTGATAACCTTTGGGCGCACGAGATTGTTGAGCGAGTCAGCAAGAGCGTGGCTGCATGGCAGGCCAAGGACAAGACACCAGCCGACCTGCACCGAGGCATGATGACGACAGTAGCGGAGGAGTTAGTGGAAGCCGCACGAGTGATTGCAGTGGACCCCTTTGCCGAGAGTCCATTTATGGAGCATGCGATTGAAGAGGGTTTGGCAAGCGAAGGAGGTAAGCAAACTTCCATCTACAATAACAAAACCCTTTTCTATGTGCCGAAATACTAACTGTCAACTTAGGGAAACTCGACGATATCAGTGTTGTGGCCGCAGTATGCCGTCGCAGCGACACTACGTGAGAGGAGAGCAGTAATTAACTAATACGGGAGAAGCAGCAGTCATGATCATTAGCGTCTTATTTTTGTTGGTTTACGATATTACGTTTTGGGATAGACAGGGATCTTTCAGGGTGAAAGCCCGCGGCGTTTTCTTCTTCTTCTTTTTTTGCCAGGCGAACTTTTGCTTCTATTGGATATTTCCGTCTATTTCTATTTTCTCTATCTTCCTATGAGACAAGAGCCTTTGCTGGCTTTCGGTACTAGCATTTTGGACTGTTGTGCCATGCATTTCTAATTTCTGGAAATTGAAATCCCCAGCTTCCACTCAAGACAACACTTTGAACTTGTGAGAATCCTCGCCAACAACACTGCCACTAGTCTCATTTCCGCTTTGACGTCATGTCGTTGATAAACATGCCCACCATGCCGCTCAAATCTTTCCAGCTTTCAGCAACCGGCCAGACGATACAGGTGATGGCACTGAAGAAGACCCAGATCATGCTGACAGCAATCCAGCCCGTGAGCGCAGCCTTGGTGAAGATGAAACCGGTGCCGTAAAAGGTGAAGGGGAACAGCACCATAGCGAAAACGAAGAAAATGGCACAGCACCAGATGGCCAGGCGGCGCACCTTGTGGTACAGCTCCAGGTCGAGAGGCTCAATATGGTTGGCCGTGAGGAAGTCGACAACATCGTTGCCTGTGGCCGCCGGAGCCGAGCCAGCTGCAGCAGTCTCGTCGACAACCGCTCCAGTAGTGGCATCCACATCCGCGGTAGGAGCAGCAGTATCCGGCGACGTCAGCTCACCGGTCTCCTCTTTGCTACCAGCACCCTTCTCGCCCATAGCCATCTCAGCACGTGTCTCGGTGTCGCTCGTGAAGACCTGACCCTGCAGCGAGGCAACGCCGCAAATCTTCTCGACACGGGCAATGTGCGCGGGGTCGTTGGAGGTGTACTTGTATGGGAACAAAAACGAGAACAGGATAGCAACGACGGCACCGATACCGCACGTGGTGGCACTACCAGCAAGACCGTTGGTCAGGTCGCCCGTGGTGGCCACGCTGATGACGCCCGACCGCAGGTGCGTGGTGAGCAGCCAGGTCATGATACCAAGAGGCATGGCGATGAGCGGGGCGCCAATGGCAGCCGGCGTCGACATGCGCGAGGGCCACAGCAGGACCAGGCCCAGAGGGATACCGCCACCGCCGATAATGCAGCCACCCTGGGTCAGAATCCAGGTGATGTCGATACCGCTGGCGTTGAGACCACAGCAGAACGCGGCGAGAACGAGCGAGTAGGAAATGATTCCGGTATGGGCCTGGAAGACCAGCTGGACCGAGGTGGCGCCCTTGTTGATGTACAGCTTGTACACGTCAAAGGTCCAGAGCGAAGAGACAGCAATGAGCTCGGCAGAGGTGGCCGAGGTGATGGCCATGAAGAGCAGCAGCAGCATGAGTGCGGCGCCGTTCTTGCCCATGAGAGCAATGGCCGTGGCCGGGGCACTGAAGCCGCCGTTGACCTGGGCAGCGTTGAGGGCGTTGGGATAGGTGGGGAAGGAAGGCGAGGTGGTCATGGCGACACAGCCAAGGCCCATGGCAGTTGCGAAGCCGTACGGAATGCCATACCAGGCGAGCTATAGAGAAGACAAGATCAAGGTTAGTTTCGGGGACTATATTGTGACTGACGGAGGTGATGTATGACTTACACCACCCAGCAGGTACGCCCTGACGCTCGTCTCCGGCTTGGAGGCAATGGCACGCTGCCAGTACGCCTGGTCAAGCCAAACGGTTGAGAAGCTGCCCAGGAAAATCAGACCGGCAAAAGTCAGGCCATCCTTGGACTGAAACGTCAGCCACGAGCCGCCCTTGTTCTGGGGCAGCGGCGAAGCTTCCGCGGCGGCCGTGAGCAAGTCATAGAAGCGGCTGGGGCTTCCGACAAAGTCGTTGGTCGTGTACAGCACGAATGCAAAGATGAAGATGGCGACAAAGAGGATGACGGTGTGGATGTAGTCGGCAACGAACGTGCTACGCAAACCGCCCTGGATGACGTACGCAGCAACGGCAAGGGGGATCTGGTGTATGGTTACAGCCGTTAGCCGCTATTACGTTAAAGTTTCCGCATTCGAGGGCGCAGTTCGTCCATTGTTGCGGGTTTTTCGGATCGTGCCACGGAGAACAACAGTGGGGGGATCGAGAATTTGGAGAAAGGAAAGGAAACACTCACAATAAAACAGGCTGCATAGACGTTCACACCCGACAGACCGGCCACGACCTGTGCACCACCCAAGACAAGGGTTGCACCGACGACTGGAAGAAGGTTAACATGATTCATACAGCCCGAGGCACTCAACTCAATCGACAGCCTTGTCTTCTCATCCGACTTGTCTTCTCATCCGAATATATTCATTGGCTCGTGCACATCACTAAATGCACACTCAATCCTGCCAACACAGAAACCCGCTTCACTTACACATGTTGGTCACCCAGCCAAAGACTAGGTAGATGGCGTGAGCAATAGGTCCGTGCCGGGCAAGCACAATCTCTGGGAAAGTGTGGGCACCGGGCAGGTCACGCTTGACCATGAGCGACAGCATAGAGAACAGCAGCACCTGGGATGAACCCAGAGCGGCATACCACATGGGACCGGAGATGCCATAGGCATAAGCAAAGGTCGAACTAGTCAACAGCGTGGCGGACCAGGTCCATGAACTGACGATACCTGCGACGATCAGACCAGGTTTGACACTGCGCGATGCCGTGTTGAACTCTTCGGACTGCTTGCTTGAGAATTGTGAGTAGCGATTCTGGAACTGCGTCGTGGCGATCATGATGATCGTGAACACGGCACCGATGCCTGCCAGGATGCCATAGCCCACACCGGGGCTCAGCACCTGCAGGTCTTTGCCAACCGAGAAGCTGGACATGGTGGGAAATGGAAGGAAAAAGGAAAACGAATAAGAAAAAACGTAAGTGAAACTGGAAGGGCTGCAATGATAATTATGCCTTGTCGTCTACAATATCTAACAATCTTCAGTGTCGTCTTTCGCATCTTCCTGTCCGGGGTTCGATGTGCATCGCGACCTGTCAAGCTTTATAGTCAAACCCACAAGGCACAGAAAACGTGGTTTCTTGCTTGCTTGCTTGTCTACAAAGATAAGAAGACTCGAAAAAAAACATGACAAAAAATCAAGAAAAGGAAAGAAAGGAACAAAACATCCACAACGTCAGTGAGATGCCGTTGCGTCTTCTCTAGCGAGAGCGAGCATTTTCCTAGCTTCACCGCACTCATGATAACGAGTAGGCCAGTCCGACGCCCCCTCCTCAGAATCGTTATCTATGGACATCTAGGACGATGCTGTGATGCAACGCGAACGGCCCAGATGCCAGCGTTGAAAGATATCAACGTTCCAGGATCGCCAAAGAAGCCGGCATCCTTTCTAACATATGCGTGGTCAAGATTCCCCGGTTTAACCCCCATGTGGACGTCCCCGCCGTGTTTCGGGGACGTGGGCTTGTCCGATTGCGATCCGAATCGTGTCTATGAGGACCGATGTTAGAAAAGGTGTGTCTTCTCTTATCTTTGATATTCGACTTGGAAAACTGATCAGGGCCTTGATGGCCAAACAGCCAATTGGCAGGCGCAGGCCGGCAGCTCTATGCGGCTAGCGGCTCGCTTGCGGCGGCAGAGTGGGGCCTCTCAACCTTAATGGGCGCTGTTGCCGCTCTGTTGGAGAGCTGCCCTGTGCCTTTTCTGTTCCTGGGGTTGCCGCAGTTTGCGTTGCCGCTGTTGGAGCTTTCAGCTCTTGCATCAAAGTTGAAGAAGTTGCCTTTCTGCTCTCGGTGCCCGTATTGCGGGCTGACACTGACAGTCATTGGCGCGGTTGGCCGGATGCTGTTCTTTTGACCCCCGTGCAAACTTTGAAGAATTCGGGGACCATGGCATGGAGATGCATGCATGGAAGCTCATGGAGATGCATGGAGATGCAAATGTACGGGGAAGGGTCTTGATATCAACTGCGGCAACACTTATTCCTCCGAGTCGCGGGGAAGCCAGAAGTAAGAAAAAGAAAGTGGAAAGAAAAGAAACATCTCCAAGAATAATGCAAGCTCGGGCAAGCTATCAAACGTTCTTTTTTCCTCTCGTTTCTCGAAGCGCGCAAAAATATCCATTGATTCTCGGAAGCTTTCCAACTTTTGTTCTCGATCTTCACACCTCAAAGGGAGCGCAAGAACCGTTCCTATCTCGACCAGGCCATTTCTTCCCAACTTTCTCCCAGGTGCCGCAAGCCGAAAGCAAGATTGACTCATACTCACAGACTCACAGACTATCTTGAAAACGACTCTACGTTCTTCAACTTCGACGCTTCCCTCGCGCACGACCGGACGCAGCCTATCTTTTTCCATACCCGCCCACAAGCATCTCCGTCTCCTGTCCACATCCAGGTCCAGACCACCCCCTCTTTTCCTGGACTTCGCGCATCCCTTATCTCGAAAAAGGGTCCTGCTTTGCAATCATTAATCATCAAACATCCAACTACGACGTTCAAACTACGAACTACGGGGACCATGGAGATTGAGGATGCCGCGGCCACATCGGCGCCGTCGTCACCCGCCTTGACCACGGCTACCATGAACACGACGACCACGGCTACTACTACTACTACCACCTTATCTTCGTCTTTGATCACATCCACATCCATATCCTCGTCTTCGACCTCGACCTCCAACCCCACGATAACAACTGATATAAGACGGAATACCTCGACCTCCAAGGGCATGCTCCCTCCCGAATTCCTCAAACACCACTCGTCCTTTTTCACTTCCACCTCTCACTGCTTTCTTTCTTGCTTCCTCTACTGCGATTCAACATGGGATCGGTTGCACCTAGCTGGCAAGACAAGGCCGCTGCCAAGCGGCAAGCTGTCCTGGACTTGATCCCCGTCGCCTGGCGTCTGCCCCAGCCGCTTCCGACCTACAAGGCCCAAAAGGACGTCACCGGTGCCTATGTGCAGCAGCACCTCTCGCCGCGGGAGATTGAGATCACCGAAGCCGATGTCGCGCAGATTGTGGCCAACACGACGGCCGGCAAGTGGACGGCCACCGAGGTCGTCACGGCCTTTTGCCACCGTGCCGCCATTGCTCACCAGCTGGTGCGTGCCCTCTCTCCCTCTACGTGCACCATGGCCCTTTTGCCATCACCCGCTAACAATGTAGACCAACTGCCTTCACGAAATCTTCTTTAGCCAGGCCATCGCCGAGGCCAAGCTGCTCGACGCCAAGTTCGCCGCCTCCGGAGGCGTGCCCTCGGGCCCACTGCATGGTCTGCCCGTCAGCTTCAAGGACCAGTTCCATGTTCGCGGTGTCGAGACCACCATGGGCTACGTTGGCTGGATCGGCACGTTTGAGGGCAAGAAGGGTACCGGCAAGGAAAAGGTTGTCGAGAGCGAGCTCGTGCGCGAGATTCGTGGCCTCGGCGGCATTCCGTTTTGCAAGACTAGTCTGCCGCACACCGTCATGAGCGGCGAAACGTGGAACCATATCGTTGGCTTCACGCGCAACCCCAACAACCGGCTGATGAGCAGTGGCGGCAGCTCCGGTGGCGAGGGTTCTCTGGTGTCCATGAAGGGCAGCCCTATTGGTTTTGGTACCGATATTGGCGGTAGTGTCCGTATCCCCGCGGCGTTCTGTGGTCTGTACGGCATCCGGCCCTCGTTCGGTCGTCTTCCCTATGCCGGTGCCGCCAACAGCATGCCTGGCCAAAACAGCATCCCGTCCGTGTGCGGTCCACTGGCCGGCAGTGCCGCCTCGCTCAAGCTGATGCTCAAGGCTGTGCTGACCCAGGAGCCCTGGCTGTACGACCCTGCCGTTGTTGAGCTTCCATGGCGCGACAGCCTGGCCGCGTCTCTGCCGGCATCGGCTGCCGAGCTGGGCGAGGTTCTGACGTTTGGCCTGTGGGAGTCGGACGAGACAGTGGCACCGACGCCGCCGGTCAAGCGGGCCTTCGCAATGGTCAAGGCCTTGATCGAGAAGCTAGGCCACCAGACGATTGAGTGGCAGCCTCCCTCACACGCACGGGCGAGCGAGCTGGCCGTTGTGGCCTACACGGCCGACGGTGGCGCCGACGTCCACCACCACCTTGGCCTGTCGGGCGAGCCGCTGCAGTGGCGCATTGAGGAATTTTACGGCACGCAGCCGTTCCAGCCCAAGACGGCCGACAAGCTATATGACTACAACCTGGAGCTGTTCCAGTACCGACAGGACTACATGAACTACTGGAACAGCACGGCGAAGCTGACCAAGTCGGGGCGGCCGGTCGACGCGATCCTGGCACCCGTGGCGCCCATCGCGGCCATTGAACTGGATAAGCATACTCATATTGGTAAGCTCGCGAGTGTTTTTGAATCTATCTTCTTCTTTGCTCTCCCACTAATGTTGTAGCAGGATACACGCCCTGGGTGAACACGCTCGACTACACGGCGGCGGTGTTCCCCGTGACCAAGGTGGACCCAGCGATTGATCTGGTCGAGGAGGACTACACGCCGCTCAACGACGTCGACAAGGCCATCCACGAAGAGTGTAAGTCAACATCACACCCCCCATAATTTTAATTGGCCATTGCTAACTTGACAGACAACCCCCAGATTCAGGAGAACACGCCTGTCGGTCTTCAGCTCGTCGGCCGGCGCCTTCAGGAGGAAAAGATCCTCTCTCTGGTCGAAATGCTCTCGACGGCCCTGGCACAGGAGTAGCGTGGGTGTTCACGAAAGGGGGAGCATTCCATGTTTGACAGGACCCGTGATTGTATTTTATTTATTTCTTTTTCTGGATATTCTTTTACTATCTTCATGGGGTATATTCTTCATCCATCCTCTCCACATTACAAAAGAAGCAGCCGCGTGCCCAAGTCGTTCATCGCCGTGACCCAGTCCACCGTCTCTTCCATCTTGTTGGGCTGTGCCGCCCGCATCTGCCAGCACCGCTCAATAATCGCCAGTGTCCACTGGGTCAGCACCAACGGATGGTGGCCCTTTTTCGGTGCCGGCGACAGGGCGCGGATTTGCGGGTACTCGGACTCGAGGGCCAGGCAGCCGGCCACACAAAAGGGCCACGAAGGTATGTTGATGTCGCAGTTGGCACGCATAAACTCGAGGGCGTTGAGGGTCTGGAGCACGGAGCGGCGGATCTCGGGCAGATTTGGGTAGAAACCGGAGACGACAATGTGTAAAAACAAAAGGGTGGCATTAAGGTAGGTTGATGTGACCATGTGCGACTTTTCGTCGCGCGTGAGCTGTACCGGTCGGGGCTCACCTTCTCTGACGGTCGACGGCGGGTTGGTCAGTTCCGAAAGGCCAGCGGCCGTTTCTGTTGCAGCCATGCGCGCCAGCCCTTGGCTGATGCATGCCTCTAGCACATCGGCACGGCGTGTCAGCTCGCGCAAACTGAGGGTGCCGGCGCTGCGCTCGCGCTGCTTCCAGGCTTTGAGGACAGCAACGTCAAGCATCGTGGTCAGGACCCAGTCCTCGAGCCCAAACATATCGCGGATCTTGGACTGGCCGTTGTGGAAGATGGCATGAGTGCGCTGGATGGACTCGACCGACTGTGGTGTCAGTTCGTGGCCAACAGCCGACATAACAAAGCAGTATGTGTATTGCGTCAAAAAGAACTTGAAGGCCGACGACTCGCAGTCGGACAGAAACTCGACGGGGAAAAACGTCTCGATGGAGCGCTCGTCGCGTGCTGTGCTGCTGCTGCCGCCGGCACTGGCACTCGCGCTGTTGTTGTCGGATGGTGTCGACATGCTCATAGACATGGACATGGACATGGGCGAGTCTGACGATATGCTGCCACCATTGACCATGGTCGAGTCGACCGAGGAGAGGAGGGCTGCAGCCGCGTCCAGGTGTAAAACCCAGTCGTTGACCTCGCCGTGTCGCGGGATCCAGAGCTAGATAGTCAGTGGGACAATCCATATTAAAAAGCATCACAGTGAGGATACTTACCTCAAACAAAATTAAGTGCATCACGCAGGCCAGCGCCTCAACCGCCACCGCCATGCGGCTCGCACCGGTCTGTTGTGACAGTTGGGCCAGATGTGCGCGCAGGTCGACCACGATGGCAATGTGCTTCATCTCCAGGTCATGATTCGTGCCTTCGGGCATATCGCTCAGCGGGCCCAGCACAAACTGCGCCTGGTCGCATGCGCTGATGCAGATGGCCGCTGCGCACAACGGCTTCGTGCGCAAGAACAGACTCAGCAGCCAGCCACGGCCCTCGTCGCCGGCATAGTACGTGAAAAAGGGACACAGTCGCGGGAATACGTGGTCAAAGTAGTACATGAGCAAGACGAGGTCGTTTTCGCTGTAGGGGAAGTCGGAGCCAGAGCGGCCGCTCTCTTGTGGCGGCGGTGGTGGTGGTAATGGTGGCGGTGGCAGATTCGGAGGCGACCGTGATCGGGGCCGTTGGTAAGTAGGTGCAATGGCCGGCAATGGTGCATCCTGGAAGTGGCGTGGGTCGTAGGGATTTTGCGCCGGCGGGTGTAATGACGATGTGTGCGGTGGTGCTGCGTGTGACGGGTGAGATGTGTAAGATGGGTGGGCTGCGTAGGAGGCGTGGGGTTCCATCGGCCCCGGATGGCCATGACCGTGTCCGTTGCCATGGCCGTTGTGTGAGTGGTGGTTTTGAGGGTTGTGATGGTTGTTGTAATGATTATGGTGGTAGTGATGGTGAGGATCGTTGGGTGAAGACTGGTCATCGGGCCGGATGTCCATGTGTCGTCCGTCTGGTTGTTGCTGCTGCTGTTGCGAGTCTCGGCTGCCGCTGCTGCCACTGTGTACCGCCGTCAACGTAGCTGGACTGTCTTCGAGCTCGCTCTTCATGCCACCAGGAGAGGCCGTCGATGTCGACGTCGCCATCGTCGACATGGATCCTTGTCGTGCACTGCGCATCGCCCGTGCCCGTCGCCGCTGGCTGTAGCTTTCCTTGGCGCGCTGCTTCATGGTACGCAGCATATCCTTCTCCTCGTCGCCCCCGTCCATCCAGGCCGGCTTTGCGCCGTAGCCATAACATGTGATGGCCCGCAAATTGCATGCGTCGCACGAGGGCAGGCCATCGTCGCACTTTTTCTTGCGCGCGCGGCAAGTCCAACAGCCCGTTGTTTTTCGAGGCATAGTAGCTGTGTCGTCGTCGTCGTCCGTTCAGTGTCCAAAAAATATGACAAAATTTGCTAGGTGGCAATCATCGCGATGAGTTGTGTGACAAAAGTAAGTCGTGAGGTTGTGAAGTTGTGAAGTTGTTCAATGGATCCCCAGAGATGACTACTTAGTAGTAATGGGGGGGAAGGCGGCGCCGGGTGAATTTTGTATTTAAAGAAAGTAAGACGCTGACCTAGGTTCTTACTCGTAAGGAAGGAAAGGAGGAGCCTGGCATAGCCATGGGCCAAGACAAGCTTTTTTAGGGGAAGGTGCGCGTGGGCTGCAAGGTGGCAGTGGACTCTTCGTCCAGATGAGGAGAAAGAAAGAGAGGTTTACGAGTAAGAGTGACTGGCGTTCTACATATCTGCAGTTTAGCACCCACTTATTAGACTCGGACGGGTTTCAATGGTCGCAAAAGGCAACCCGACCGATTGAGCCCCCATCGTAACTGGGAGATAGCGGATTCTAGCGCCTAATAGCCGACTTTGGCGACGAGTCCTGGCCTGGCCAGGCTGGATTGGGTCCTTCTCTTCCTGGTTTTCTCGTATAATGTTTCGTTATCTCGTTGTTTCGTTGTGGAAAGAACGACCGCCACGCTCGGGCGATCTTACATTCGCCTTGTAAGGTGCGTGGGTCGTCACTTCCACATTCGCATGTCCAAGGTATTGGGATTTGTGCGAGAGTGTGACAATTAAGGCAAGAGAGTCACACGGAAGTCGTAATAATAGAACAAATAATAGACCGTCGTAATTTCACTCAATACCCAGTGAGAGCCATACAGAGTAGCAATACCTGCAATACCTCGCAGAAACAGAATTTTCTCAATTTTTATTGACCCAAGAACTTTCAAGGCGGATTCCACGAATCGTCCAGGCATCTTCCGGTATTTCGACAAGTCCACAGGGCATACCAGACCTGCAGGTGAGATTTTGGTCAGATATGTGCAGCGACCATGAACCAACAGACACAGATCGCCGCCGTTTTAGCGGCTCAGCGCCTCTCAGCGTCTGTTAGAACGTTTGACGAGGCCCCTAATTGAGTGGCGTTGGTCGTCTCGCGGTTTAAGGTAGTTTCTGTAAAAGTGGGTCCTGTCATGGGATGACAATGGATCCGATAAGAGAAAAAACTCTTATCGCAGAAAAAAGTACCAGCCGAGCCTTGTGAGCGTTGTCGAGTTTCGAGGTTTCTTTTCTACTACATTTTTTCACGTTCAATCCTCGACACGCTCCTCCCACCCACACCTTCCACAGCACAACCGCCACGATGCGTGCGAAACGGTCAAAGCAGTACAAGAAGCTGATCCAGCAGTACCAGCTGCACCATGGCTTCCGCGAGCCCTACCAGGTGCTGGGTGAGTCTTCCAATCGCGGTTCCTCCTCCACCTCCTCCTCCTCTTCTTCACGTGCTAACATTTACAGTCGACGGGGACCTCGTCCGCGACGCCGAACGATTCACAATGGACCTCCAGGCCGGCCTCGAACGCACCCTCCACGGAAAAGTCAAAATCATGATCACACAGTGCTGCATCCGCCATCTCTACAGCATGCCCAAGGAGCCGGGCATCAACCGCGCCATCGACCTCGCCAAGACGTTTGAACGCCGCCGCTGTGGCCACCGGCCCGACGATTTCGAAGAGGCCCTGTCGACACTCGACTGTCTGACGCACGTCGTCGACAAGGACGGCCGCGGCGAGAACAAGCACCGCTACGTCGTGGCCACCCAGGACCAGAGCGTCCGCCGCTACATGCGCACCGTGTCGGGCGTACCGCTCATCTACATCAACCGCAGCGTCATGATCATGGAGCCCATGTCGGAGATGACGGCCAAGGTGGGCGCCAGCGCCGAGCGTGCCAAGTTCCGGAGCGAGCTGCGCAAGTCCGCAGCAGCGGCCGGCGAGAAGCGGAAGCGGGACGATGCCGACAACGGTGGTGATGGCGACAAGGACGGTAGCGATGATGACAACGACGACGACGACGCGAACGGCGATGACAAACCACAAACGGAGGCCCAGGCTGAGGAGAAGAAGAAAAAGAAGAAGGCCTTTGGCGTCAAGGGACCCAACCCGCTGTCGATGAAGAAGAAGAAGAAGACCGGACCCCCAGGCTCAGGGGCAGGAGCGGCGGCCTCAAAACCCAAGACAACAGACGACGGCGCGCCGAAAAAGAAGCGGATACGGAAGCACAAGGCACAGCCAGCAGGCGAGAGCAGTGCGTCAGCAGTACCAGCGGCTGAGGCGACTGCAGACGAGTAGCCGTCGCAATGGCGCGGTTTGGGCCGTTTGGATTCCTGTAAAAGTATGCATTAGAATTTGATACCAGCGACATTTTTTATCTCGAAAATTTTATCTTAAAACAACATCCTTCCTGCACTGCTATGTTATCATCGACGTAGCAAGCAAATATCGACGTCATGTTGTGAACATGTGACCAAGTCGAGGCTGTGAAATGTCATGGGACAAATGGCGCCTGGACGAGGCCTCAGCTGCCAGCCTTCTGTCGTATGTCTCGTATCAAACGGCGTCAAACGGCGTCTCAAAAGGCGTGCCTGCGTGTCTCGTGCACACCACCGGAAGCGCATAGAATCTTCCCCGGAATATCTGCAATATTTTGCGCCTTTTTGCTGTATTTAAGTCAGGCAATGAGGCCACTCTTGGAAACCGACACGCTGGGCGCATGCACCCCAAATAGGCAGCCACACGGGATGAAGTCTACTGAGGCCGTTCTCTCTCTTTGTATGTATAACAGCAGGCGTGCACCTGCCATCTGTCACAGGTGCAACAAAACGGTCAAACCCACTGCGGCTGATCTCCCAGGAACAGGCCGTCACACTAAAAAGACTCCAATAAAGCTCCCGAGGACGGGAATACAGGCCACTGCCGTACATGAAAATAGCATCTTTCTACTTCGATTCCCCCCAAACCCGCGCTAGCTCGGCCTGCACTGGACCACTCAAACGCAGCTTTTGGTGCTTCGGCAGCCAGTCGTTGTGCCTTGGTTTGCGCCTTCCTGACCGCAAGATCGTGTTCTCCCCCAAAAGACCCAAAAGAGCGGGGATCGCGAGACCCAAGGAAACCGCAACCCACCCTCTCATCACTTCACCACTCCTTCCTTCCCCGTCCCTTTTTCTCGTCCCTTCCGTGTGCACCTTGCAGCACGCGCTGTGCAACCCGAGCCTGTCAAGTGTTCCTTCCTTAAAAATAAAAAATAAAAACACAGTCGAATTTACTTCCACGAGGCAGGCGCATGTCCACCGTTCTTTCCTCTAAAATTGTTGGTTGGCGATTGCCCCGCTGTTTACTGTTCAACTGCCCTGCAATTGCCTGTCCAACGGCCTACTTTTTTTCAACCTGCGCACCGGGTGCTCCTTCCCGCCAAACAGAGGGGCCCTGTCCCTGAGCCCTTTCCTCCTTCCTCGACTCGAGCCAACGTCCCTCGACAGCCACTCGTCTTCACCAGAACGTCCAAATCCTCGACATTCCCTTTCTCAAACCCAATCCCGACTTTTCTTCACTTCTCCACGACACGACACACACCCCTCGCGTTTCTCCTCTTCATCCCACCATCTCCCGACCGAACATCAAAAGCGTCGGCACAGGCCGAGCTCCCTTGTCTTTGCCGCCCATTGTCCTAGCTTTCCAGGCAAACAAAATAGTCAACATCACCAAATCCGCATTTGTCAGTCTCGCGACGGCCACCAAACTCGACGACAACCTCAATAGCCACGGCGACACACCAGACCGCACCGGCCGTAGCAACAGGACACCCCGCAGCTCCCCGTCCGTCTTGCATGGGCAGGGCTGTCGCCGATCGCCGGGGCCGCCTGGGTTGCCGCCGTTGCTAACCAGGGCACGAGCGCCGCCCACGATAAAATTCGCCGGAACCGGGCGCCGCAACCAAGCACCGACTACTCCACCAACAGCTTGCGGGAGGTAGTCATCCCTCTCTTCAGCCGTCCTGCCGCTCATGCAGGCTGCAGACCAAATGGACGGCGACCTGTCCCAGCCGACGCAGCCAGGTATACTCGGACTCTCCTATATCCGTGCTCTTCCATGGGCTCTTCCTTGAGCTCCCTCTTTCCCTGACAAGTTTGTACTAACCTTTAACTCTCCACAGCCACCCAAAATGTCATAGACCCGCGCCGGGTCGGCAAGCAAAACTCGGGCTTCACCGACGAGGACATTGCCGACATCGTCTGCCTCCTCTTCCCTTACTCGATCAACGCCCGCAACGAAGCAGCTCGACTCGCCCGTGAAGGCTCTCCTTTTATTATTGGCCGCGAGGAGGCCCAGAACGTCGATGTCGACTACACCCATGAGGACCGTGCCGGAAACTTTGGCTTGTCAACCGCAGGGCCGGGCACGGGTCCTGCCTTTGTCCTGAGGCTGTCTGCCCACGTCAAGGATCCGTTGCAGGGCTTCACCTTTGGCCGCAACGCCAACCGGTGTGATATCTGCTTCAACAACGACTCCCTGCGGCGACTCAGCAACATACACTTCCGTATATTCATCAACGAGCATGGCGTGCTCATGCTGCAAGACCAATCCACCAACGGCACAGCCGTCGACGATGTGCTGCTCAAGGCCCGCCGCCCGGGCATGCCTAACAAACGCACCCTTAACAGCGGTACTAAGGTTTCCATCTTGCTCCAGAACGACGCCCATGATCTCGAATTTCTTGTCCGCGTGCCCCGTCGCGAGGGCCAGTACGAAAGCGCCTACCAGCGGAACCTGCACGCCTACTTAGAACGCCTAGCCATGCTCGCTGACGGCGACGAAGGCAATGGCAATGGTACGACACAAGCACAAACACCAGACACCATTGGCGCTGGACCCGCCGGCATTGTTAACCTGTTTCCAGTTCCACCACAAACCGGTCCCGCCCGCCGGCCCCCACCGCGCTTCGAGCCCGCTTCCACCGAGAGCTTGCCACGCGAATGGAACGGCTCCAGCAGCTACAACCGTGTCGGCCAAATTGGCAAGGGCGCCTTTGCCACCGTACACAAGGTGACGTCCAAGTTCGACGGAAAACCATACGCAGCAAAAGAACTCGATAAGCGCCGCTTCGTCAAGAATGGTGTCCTCGACCAGAAAGTGGAAAACGAGATGAAGATTATGCAAAAGATCCAGCATGTAAGTCCACATTAGTACCCTCTTTTACTCATAATGCAGTCGCTGACATTGACGTGACAGCCCAATGTCGTTCGATATATTGAGCATTTTGATTTTGACGACCGGCTCTTCATTATCATCATGGAGTACGTGCCCATGGGCGATCTTGGCAGTCTTATTACGAACCGAGGAAGTCTCCCAGAGACCGCCGTAAAAGAGATGGCCAGTCAGCTCATTGATGCTCTTGGCTACCTGCACCGCAAAAACATCACCCACCGCGATGTCAAGCCCGACAATATTTTGATCGACTCGCTTGCCCCGTTCAACGTCAAGCTCACAGACTTTGGCCTGTCCAAAATGGTCGACAACGAGCAGACGTTTTTGCAGACATTCTGCGGCACACTCCTGTATTGTGCGCCCGAAGTGTACGGTGAGTTTACCGAGTTTGACGAGAACGGCATCAGGACCAACCGGCCGCGTAAGAAGAGCCGGGTACCGGGCCAGCGGTACGACCATGCCGTCGATATCTGGTCCCTCGGCGGTGTACTCTTCTACTGCCTCACAGGACGCCCACCCTTCCCAGTCAAGCAGGGCACCACCTATATTGAGCTTCTGGCTTGGATCATGTCGCGGCCGCTCGATGTCGAACCTCTTCATGCCGTCAACGCCTCCCCAGCTTGCATCCACTTCCTCCAACTCATGCTGAGGAATCGACCTGAAAACCGTGCCACCATTGAGGCCCTGCAAAGACATCCATGGCTGGCTGGCCCTGATGCATCAGCCGAGTCTCTCGAGCAAAGTGCCTCGCAACTCAGTCTCGATGACGGTGCCGACCCGTTGCCCGACACACGCCTGAATGGGTTCGGAGAACAGAGTGACGACGAAATTCTCGATGACGATGATGATTACCTCGGCGGCGAGAGTCAGATCCATGACATTCTCGACGGCATGGATGGCGTGATTGGCTCACAAGACGATCACCAGGTTGGCGACGCGGCTACCATCCGCGGTCCGCAGCACCTCAACACGAACACACAGCAACAGCGTCTCTTTGGAGAAGTCAACGTCAGCGCTATTGGAAGCTCGGGCGTCATCCCTGAAGACCGTCTGAATCTGCCTCTCTCCGACCTGGGAGAGTCTGGTGTCCATTTACGGAGCTACTCTCCCGACCCGGACGACAGCTCTGATCCAAATGAAACGTTCCTGACACCACGAGCACGCCAGCAGCAGCAGCAACAACAACAACAACTTCAACCAGGACAGCAATGGTCCCAGCCTAGATCAGGCTCCAATGGCGGCTCAGCCGGCACTGGTAACACAGCTGGTAGTACAGGAGGTGGTGGCAGCGCAAGTGGTGCTTCTAATGGAAACAGTCACGTCCCTGCAGCTCTGTCTCAGTCGAACAACTTCCAGCAGAGCCACTCCGTGGACGAGCTGAACAATCTTACCTTTGACGTGGCCTCGCAGAGTTTGGGCGGTGCCGAGTCCATTCTGGGCAACCTGAACATGAAGTCACTCGCTGCGTCCAACTTTAAGCATTCCATCTCCGACTTTACGAGTAGCAAACGCAAGCCGGCACCCGACACCAGCGATGAGTTTGACAGCAGCTCCACAAAACCTGCAGACAAACCAACGATCAAGCGACTCAAGTCGGACGTTCACATGGAATCTGCATCCGATCCGAACCTGGTAGCCACGGGTACGAACACGGGTGTCAACAGCGAGCGGGCCTCTATCCACTCTGGCAATGACGACGACGATGACGATGACAACATCACGGCCGAGGATGTCGCTGCATATGCCGCTGTCAAGCCAATTGGCTATCCCAAGGGTGGCCGCCAGATCGACATGCCCGTATCCAAGTCTGTGTACTGGGCTCACAACGACTCCTCCAGCTGGCATCTCCAGTACCCCGAGATGACCCAGTTGCAGTTCAATGCTTTCGAGGACGCCGCCGAGGCGCGGGGTGAGGAGTTCCGCCAAGGCCCATCGCCGCTCTGGAAGATTGCCATGAAGCATTTCCCGCCCTCGGAGTCGTCAACGGCGGATGTCCGGTCCGAGTCAGAACCACGGTCGCGTTCCCGTTCGACATCGCACATTTCTGACACGGCCGTTAACAGTGGCGTCATTGCCGGTGACGACAGCGCGGGCGACCAGAAGGAGAATATCATGCCGTCTAGCAGCCCCGCCTCCGCTTTCCAGCAGGTTATCACCCCGCCACACGAGCCCTCAGCCTCACCGCAACCGCAGCCGCAGCCACATCTTCATCCGACGCCACAGGCACAGATCATTGTCCCAGTCGTCACCACGAACGAGAAACTTTTGCCCGTAGCACAGCTCACCTCGACAGCCATGTCTGTTGTCCCCAACATATCCGTGCCAATTACAGAGGCTGTTACGTCTTGGGGCCGCCATCCAGACAACACAAAGGTGTTTACTCCAGTGACGGAACTGAAGGTGCCCAAGTTTGCCTTTAAGATTTTGGCGTGGCGGGGTGACATTAATGGCGGTGCCGGGTCAGAACCGTGGAAAGACATGCAGCCGTTCCCGCGGCTGGATGCCACCGGCGACATTGCCAGCCGGTACCACTTTTACATTTCGACTAAAGCCCGCAGCGGTATTCTGGTGAACAACACCCCGATCAGCTCGTCGGATCCACGCAACACCAAGACTGCCTCGCGCTACTGGACCCGTCTGTACGATGGTGACTCTGTTGTCGTCTGGCACAACATGGGCGACCCCATCAACGCCTCGACCATCAAGCCGCTGCGCACAGAGCTTCTCTTCCGTTGCTCTTGGGGCGGCTCCGCCAAGTCGCGTCCATCGTCGTCGTTTCCTGTGGCCCTTGTAGACGAGCCCACTAGCCGACGCCTCGACGAAGCCTGCTTGCGGGCCGAGCGCTACATTGCCCACAACAAGCTGCACCAGCGCCATCTTGTGGAAGCCGACCGTGACATGGCCGAGCGCGAAGCCCGTATCGACCAGGAGCGGCTCCGGTCGGCCGAGTTTGAAGAGCGGCGCGCCGAGATTTTAGCAATATCGGCGGCAAACAGTGCCGGTGGAGGCGCTAGTGCCGGTGGAGGACTCCAGATTCGTGTCCACCGGCCACGTCTTCCTACATCTGCTTTAAGTGCATCGCCTGTTCTTGTATCGTCATCGAGCAACATGGCCGTTAACAGCGGTGGCGGCGGTGGAGATGGGTCCAGCGGCAAGTACAGCGGCGGCGGTAGCAGCATTACACCTACTCCGTCGGCTGCTACGTCTCAGACGCCTAGAGGTAGACTGGCGAGGCAGTAGACGGAGCAAGTTGGGAGAAGCTGCCGTTATCTTGGTTTTTTGTTTCGCAACCCTTTGGCCATCGTTTTTGGTTTTTTTTGCTTTCTTTTTCATCTACAAAAGCAGGGCATATGGTTAGGATGGGCTTATCGGTTATGGATGGGACATGTTTCAGGGTGGACAGCGTCGGCTGCTTTATTTTGTGAGATTTTGAGAGATTTTTTGTCATTTTTTGTTCATTCTTATTTGGTCGTACTGAACTGTATACATTGCATTCACAAAGCCGAGCATCATCGAGCCTCGAAATTTCTGAGCGTATCTCACATGTTTTCCTACATAGCCGCTTTAGATAGGAAAATCAGAAAAACAAAGCATCATTTTGTTTTTTATTTACTTTGCTACCAATGATTCTTATCATTGTCTTCATTTCGCGTCACTTACTTCTAATTCTTATTATCAACATATTTTCCAACTTGTGTTTATTTCCTTCTTTTTCCTTTCTGTCTGTCTCCTGTCAAACTCCCATTTGCTGCGAGAGCAAACAG